>CM008281.1:7969430-7989241 GCA_002319775.1 Fagopyrum tataricum
CCAACTGCATCTTTCATATCACAATGCTCCACTACCATTTGGTCAAAGTAGTTTGATTTTGAACAATCAAGACGAGTAATGATAGCAAACTCAATAATTCCAAAGCGTAAAAGTTTGTTACCAATTCCAAACCACATAGATTTTTTTTCTGTTGGTAACAACTTGACGAAGAAGTAGAAAATGAATAAGCTTGTTAGAAGTTCGAAGCTTATCTCCCATTTTGATTATGTCTTGAAAGATGCCATGTGAGAAAATGATTTTGTCACGAGGTGACAACCCTTCTAATAGAAATGGAATCAACGACATTCGAGAAAAGTTGTTGATTCGGGAATTCTCAATAGCTGGGGTCTCGGTAAATCTATAATTAAACTTCAAAAAACAAAAACAATATTAGTAATTAATTTGGGTAATAAATGAGAGATAGAGAGTACAGAAAGTACTCACTTGAAAGGATTTTGAACTGCTTGGTCTGGACGTGCTTAACTGCAACTAAAATAAGTATAAGAAAATATACAAATTCATAAAAGACTATTACAAATATTGAACAGAAACAAATATTGAACAGAAACAAGTACATAAAAGGACTTACAGATTTTGAATTGTCAGGTTCATCTTGAAGAGATGCTTGATCTGTAGTAGACATTATAGTACCTGAGAACATATAAGAAAACATAAGCCTATTACAAAACAGAGAAGAACCAATAATAATAAAAAAGGCTATTACAAACATAACAAGAAAAAGAAAAAGACAATAATACACATTCAAAGGTAGGTACATTAAAGAAAACACCATATAAGACACAATTATGTGATAGACAAACATATTACACAAGACTATTGTCCTCAGTTAGTATTAGGAACCAAAAATGCAGGGGACAGTGTGAAGAGAAATTAAAACATATTACACAAGACTATTGTCCTCAGTTAGTATTAGGAACAAAAAATACAGGGGACAGTGTGAAGAGAAATTAAAACCTATTACACAAGACTATTGTCCTAAGTTAGTATTAGGAACCAAAAATGGACGGGACAGTGTGAAGAGAAATTAAAACCTATTACCCAAGCCTATTTTTCTCAGTTAGTGTTAGGAACCAAAAATGCACGGGGCAGTGTGAAGAGAAATTCAAACCTATTACCCAAGACTATTGTCCTCAGTTAGAATTAGGAACCAAAAATGCACAGGACAGTGTGAAGAGAAATTCAAACATATTACCCAAGACTATAGTCCTCAGTTAGTGTGAAGACGTAATAAAAGAAGTGAAGAGTCCTCAGTTAGTGTTAGGAACAAACCCTAGGTTGTGTGTTTAATTTATTCACAAGCAGGTCCAGCATAGTGTTAGGAAGAAAAACAACGACATGAAATTGATGACTTAGGATGAGGATAGATCAAAAAATGGAAGAACGGGACAGTGTGAAGAGAAAAGACGACAGAGAACAAAGCAAAAACTTAGCATAAACAATAAAACATAAAATAACGACAGAAACCATAATAGAAGAGTACAACTAACCTTAATCGTTGACTGAATCGAAGATGAAGTAACTTAATCATCAAAACGAAGATGAAAAGAGGAAATCGCAAAATAGAAGATGAAGAGACTGAAACAGGTAGAAGACAGTAGTGTGAATCACGTAATTAGAAAGAAGAAGAAGAAATCGGAGAAGAAGAAAGAAGAGGAGCGAAGGAGACGAACCTGGTGAGTAGAAATCGTCGGGGAAATCGCCAGTAGGGTTGTCACCGAGAGAGAAGAGTAAGGGTGCAAAGGGAGCGGGGAGAGAGAAGAGTGAAAAAAAATTAAAAAAAAACTATTTATACCTACACAATTAGTCCCACTAATTAATCAACCTTACATACTTTATATCAATACTAAAATAAGTGCATTTATAGCTCATTTAACTCTTTATTATATTATTATTTTAAGTTGTTAATATCAATTATTATCCAAGCCCAACAAAATCTTTTTAAAAATTTATTTATCTAGATTATTAAAAAATGAGTTTACATAATCGAATTTTTTTAATATAAATTATTTTATTATTATAATTATAATTATTATTATTATTATTATTTGTTAATATAAATTATTATCAAAGCCCAACAAAATCTTTTTAAAAATTTATTTACCTAGAATATTTTTTTTGTTACGGCCTCTCCCTCCAATTTTTTTAAATTTTGAATTACCTTTTTCAAATTTTATTTTTTCTAAACTTCACCTATAGTATGTTGATTAGATTTGTCGAATTAATAACGTTAGATTATTTTTTTAAAAAAACTAATTTAAACATCTTTATAAATAAAATTGATATAACCTACATTCAAATTAATATTTAATTTATCGGTTAAAGTTTTAAAATCTCATTCGTAAAATTAATCGTGTTTTTTGTTTGTCACTATCGTAGTTCCATTTAATCAAAATTTGTATTTAGTGAAAAAATTATAAAATTTTAATGAATTTGATAATATTGTTAAAAATATTAATATTCTTAAAAAAAACGTTAAAATATTTTTTACGAAGGTTAAAATACAAATACAATATAATAATATATTATAAAATAAAGTTTAAAACGCAAACCCGCACAAGGTGCGGGTATTACACTAGTAAGAGGTATACGAGGGATACGTTAAACATACCCATATATTTTAATTATAAAAATTACTCAATTTTGTTTATCCTTCGAGTGCGGAATTAAATCCGTCATTAAAAAAAAACTAAACTTCGGTTTCGGACCCCAAGTGCGAAATTAACACTAATTTCGCACTTTGGATGCAGAATTAGGGAGATTTTTAAAGGAAATATATGAGTTCGTTTAAGACGACCGTTATTTAATTTTAGATATAATTTATAAAAGTATTATCATATAGGTTATAGTTTATTGATTTTAAAATTATTTAATTTTCTTATAAAATACTTATTATATTAGTTTAACCCGTGTCATGACTTTTTTTTAAATGTATTTTTTATTAAAAAGGTAAAATAAATAAATTGGGATTAAATAACTATTGTATACAATTGTTGAAATATATATATTTGTTAGAGTATTTTTTTTTTGAATCACTTTGGTCAGAGTTGTTTTTTTTATAACAAATCCATACTTAAATTATTGAACTAAATCCAAATTAACAACATTCTAAAACTAAAGGGAATACGTGAGGGAAGAACTACATACATCTCCGCCATCAACACATCTACTTAAAAAAATGAGCACACTTGTTACAATCTCGACTAAGTCAACGCCACTGCAAATCGTCAAAGCCGTCATGTACATGCAAAAGTTTCTTTAGGAAGGCACCTAAAAATATCAAAGAAGTCTGCTTAGAACACAATTTTTTTACAAGTAAAAGGCCGTCACACTAGACGACTACGCTTGGCAGCAAGTGAGAATTAATACAAGTAAGTCCCATAACAAAGCCTCCGCTTCCGCAACCTCTGAGGGTGTTCCCATTTGGATCTGCCTCTTGCCCGCAGCACTTGTCCCGCCTCATCTTATAGCATAAAAACCAGCACCACCTTGAAACCCATAACTGATGCATCACAATTCAATTTAGCATTCCCTAATTGAGGTGGAACCCAATAAGTCTGTCGGACTGGTGTACCATGCATGGTTTCCGGCCGATCAAAACCTTCACACTTTCCACTTGTCAGTCAATGTAACACCCCAAATTCTGAGAACTCGGGGCGTCACGGGTTAGGACCTCACACTGGGTCCTGACCCTAGATTGACGACAATATCACCAGATCTTCCACAAGGCACAACGTTGTAAAACCGAATAAAATCCGAAAACATGCAAGAGAACATAAAGTGCAGAAAGGAAAGTCAGTCATCACTACATGAACTAGAATCCAAAAGAAAGAACGAGTCTAGTCTCATGAAAATAAAGAAACCAACGTCTCGACTACCTCGTACGGGAACCTGGCTGACCACCGACTCCGGACCACTCAACAGTTGTCCTAACCTGTTATGTGTCTAACATAAGGCGGTATAAAACCGTTAGCTAACTATTCAAAGCATTAGAATGTATACTAAAGCACAATCACATATAAAGCGGAAAGTTAAACACATCAGCATGCTACACTCAAACCGTTTTATTATCTTTAATTAAGGTGATTCACTTCTATTAGTTCAACTTATTTTGTAGC
Source organism: Fagopyrum tataricum (assembly GCA_002319775.1). Lineage (NCBI taxonomy): Eukaryota > Viridiplantae > Streptophyta > Magnoliopsida > Caryophyllales > Polygonaceae > Fagopyrum > Fagopyrum tataricum. The sequence goes on from CM008281.1 coordinate 7,973,567, forward strand.
ACGAGAATCTCCCGAAACTCGCCCCTCTCCCCGTACCAACCGGAATGGATACTATGCACATCACCGTATACCAAGATGGCCTAGTCGCAGGGAACCTCCCAATCTCTAGGCAGAGAATGAGCAGTGATGCTACGACCCGTTATGCATACACTTGGGTCTAATAAAAGGTAATATCGTCCTAGTCAAGTTATAGTTATTAAACACTCAACAAACACCACTTTAGCAATACATGCTAATACAAAGAATAGAAGCTAAGTAAGTCATACGACTTACCTGAACAGATCGACGGTCGGCCATTAACCGCTACCGTCTAGACGATCGGCCATTACCCATTATCGTCTATATGCGGATACAATATTAAATACCTTGATCAAACGGGAACATACCCATCAATACATTTATAAGCTTCCGGGAACACTCATAATATATTCTTAGGAAATCTAGGGGTGAAAATCTCTCATCGAACTTCCTAAGAGTTTACTTAACTCTCCATCAGCGGAAGAAGTTATAAACCCAAATCTTCAAAATTACCAAAATGTCCCCAACTTTTCTATAATTCCGAAAAGTGTCCAACAAGGGTCTAAGTACCTAACTATGTCCAACAACATCTCACAACCCTAAAATATCCATAACGGGTGTGAGGTAAACTCGACTTACATCCTAAGTCCCAAAATCTAACTTTTAAGGAAATTACGGTTTTGACCCCGAATTTCCTTTAAATCCTAAAACGCTCAAACGAGTCTCTAAACTTTCGGAAAACGTCTAACCATATCTATTATCCATTAAATGATCCCAAACGAGTTCTAAGGATTTCCGAACTTCCAAATAAAGGAGAAAAGCCATACGAAAGTGTTAAACGTCACCTAGATTTCTCGATACTTTAACCTCGATTTTTAACTACGTCAAACGTTCTCCAAAAATTCTGAAATAATTCTTATACCTAGTAGGCCATGACTAAAACACAAAGGAAAGATCAAATTTTCTAAAAGTCAAAACCACAATTCTACACAAAATCATCAAAGTCCACATCCTAACATGCTAAGTCCAGAAAACCGATTTTTCTCTAACTTTGGAAGGTCACAATTCTTGATCCAACCGTTGGATCTTTCGAAATATTTAACATGTTATAGTATCCTATATACACAATATCATATCCAAAAATCAGCCGTCCAATTTAAGTGAAACGTACCTAATAAGGGTCTAAAGATGGTCGTTCTAACACAAGTTTCTGGGCTTAACAGTGACTAGTTGAAGTCCTTTCAGCTCTTTTCTGCGTGAGTTATAGGTATGATTGTTTAATACACAAGAATGTTACAATAGGTTAATACCCAAGCAGATTACAGAATTTTAGATTTGAATTTATCTTTTAATACCCACCCCAATAGTTAGCAGATTACCATACCCAATAATGTTACCCAATAGTTTAATTACTAGTTTAATACACAAGAATGTTACCCAATATGTTAATACCAAGCAGATTACAGAATGTTAGATTTGAATTTATCTTTTCATACCCAATAATGTTACCCAATAGTTTACGTATGAATGTTACCCAACCTTAATACACAATATATTTAAATGCAATTGTGTTACCAAATATTTATTGTTTGATATGTTGATATAAATCCACGTTACCTATTCCTGTTACCCAACTTGTTATACTATGTTATGTTATGTAAATGTGTATGTATTGTATAGGTATGGTGATACAAATACATTACCTTCAGTCAATCAAATTATCACTGTTATGAAAAGTCTACACCATGTTGATGCTAGCTACTGGAAGTGTTGGAAAGCACAAGAAGCTGTGAAAGACATGATAAGAGGAACGTCAGAGGATAATTACAACGGAATGCCGTCTTACTTATACATGTTGATGTATTCCAACCCAGGAACCGTTGTTCATTTGGAACGTGATGATAATAATCGATTCAAATATTTATTTCTAGCATTTGGGCAATCTATTAGAGGATATCAAGCAATGCAAAAGGTAAGAAATGTCCTTCAATTATTCGTTCATATAATATGTTGGGTATCTTATATTAACTATGTTGTTAAAGATATAACAAATGACAAATTAAATATAGGTGATTACAGTAGACGGTACTCATTTGAAAGGAAAGTATGGAGGAGTGTTGTTACTTGCATGTGCACAAGATGCAAATCAACAAATATACCCGATTGCATTTGCGATCGTTGATGGGGAAAATGATGCCTCGTGGGAATACTTTTTCATAATCATGAAGCAGATCATACCGGACGACATTGAACAAGTGTTTATTTTTGATAGACATAATTCTATAAAAAAAGGCATTGCAACCCACTATGAAAGAGCATTCCATGGATTTTGTATTTGGCATATTAAAGGGAATCTTAGAAAGAGGACAACATCAAACAAAGTCTTGGGAATGTTCATAGATGCTGCAAAGAGTTATAAAAAGGTGAAGTGCATGGTAATACTTAATAATATAACAATGGTAAGTTTCATTTATCTTAACAATCAATTTCTATATGTATTTTAATTTAAGTTATATTTCTTGATTCACCTAGTTCATTGGGTATTTGACAGGAAAAACCAAGGGGTGGAGAGTTGCTTCAAGAGATTTCCATTTCAACATGGGCGCTTGCATTCTCTCCGGCTAAAAGGTACAACATTATGACCAGTAACAATGCTGAAAGTGTGAATAAAGTTTTGAAGGATGGAAGGGAGTATCCAGTTTTAGCATTGTTGGATGAGATTAGACAGTTCATGCGTAGATGGTTTGCATAGCGTCGTAAGAAATCTAATGCTTGGGTAGATTTAGCTCCTCCAAATATTGAAGAAAAAATCCAAAAGAGGTTTGTAGAGTGTTCAGACTACTTTGTTTACGTGATGGATGAGAATATATTGCAGTTTGAAGTACGAAAGGGAGAAGAACGTGAAATAGTTTGTTTGAAATTACGATGTTGTACATGCCACGAGTTCGACATTGAAGAAATTCCATGTATTCATGCCATAGCTGCAGCCAAACGTGTGAATCAAAACCCATCTTCCCTCATTGAAAAATATTACACTTGTGAAAATTGGAAGGTTGGGTATGTGGAAACAATATATCCTGTACCTAACAAATCGGAATGGAATGTTCCTTTAGAAACTGCAATGTTGGCATGTGAGCCTCCTAAAAGGCGTAAAAGGACTGGAAGAATGCCAAAAGCTAGGATTAAAGCTTCATGGGAAAAGGATCGCAAGAGGAAATGTAGTTGTTGTGGTATAGTTGGACATAACAAAAAGACTTGTACAAATCAACCAAAGTAAGTTGTTTGGATGAGTAGGAAGTGGATTATGGACTCGTTTTTACAGATTTTTTGAGGAAGTTTCGGAGTATGTTTTTACAGATTTGTAATGAAAATTATTGTTACACAAGTGAAATTTTTTCTTTGATAATATTTTTAATACTTAAGCATGTAACTACTAGTTCAAACTTGTTAATAGTTAAAAGCACAAGTTGTTGTCACCCAATGATTTAAAAGTTAAAAACAGTTACCAAACTTTTACATAAACTTACTATAAAAACTTCATGAATGGTAACCTTATGAACTTTGACACAACTTTGATACCGTACTTTGTTACCCAACGTCAAAAATAATAACCCACTTTATTACCCAACGTAAATAACTGTTAACAGAATTTGTTACCCAAACGTTATTACCCAACGTTGTTACCCAAACTTTCGAACTGTTAGCAACTGTGATACCATACTTTGTTACCCAACGTTGTTACCCAACCTTATGAACTTTGGTATCCAACTTTGTTACCCAACTTTATTACCCAACCTTAAGAACTTTGATACCCAACTTTGTTACCGAACTATATTACCCAACTTTATTACCGAACTATATTACCCAACTTTATTACACAACCTTAAGAACTTTGTTATCCAACTATATTACCCAACTTTATTTCCCAACCTTAAGAAATTTGATACTCAACTTTATTACACAATCTTAAAAAATGTTATCAAGTTTGATAACAAAACGTAGATGTTCAAAAATTAAGACATAACTAGTTTTAAAAGCAAAACATAACTAGTTCATAAGGAAATATTCAGAAATCATTCAACTGTCGAGAAATCAGAATGTGACTACATCAAAATATACACCAAAACCTAACAGATTCAGAATGTGACTACATCAATAATCAAAATATACAACAAAACACAACAGTTTCAGAATGTGGCATCATCAATCCAAGTTACTGGATCTCATAAGGCATATGTCAATCCCTTACAAAAAGTACATTGGCAAGCTGTTCTCTGTAGGCAGCAACATAATCGTCATTGATCATCGATAAATCATCACGGCCAGATGACAAGTACTGGATGTACTTGACTGTGAAAATTCCACAACTTCCCCTAAAATGTAACAATAGTTTAATTTGAAACCATAATGAATTTATAAATAAATTTATATAGGTAAATTGATAGAAAATGTATACATACCCGTTTATATTTATTGGACAGTTTGCCTTCCTTGCAACCTTGAACTGCTTTGACAAATTATCACCGAGCCTTGAATGCTTCCCATGAAGCCTCAACACATGAGGTAACATACAAGAAAGAGGCTTTAACAAATCAAGCAGCTTGGAATCGGTGATCAGACTGGGCTGACAATCACATACATAAATGCACCAATGAAGGAGGTTGATCTCCAATGCAACCCAGTGGTTACCAAGTATGTGATATGGAGAATAGATCACATCAACATCGTATAAATTCTTCTAGAAAAATGCCGGTTGATCTCCCGTTAATATATCATACAGCTTCCCACCAAATTTTTCGTAGGCATCAGCACCTACCTCAGAAAATTCCTTAAAACGTATTTCGTTGCATGCATCTGCCCAGTTACAGCCTAAAATGGCAACACGGCCATAGATTTCGGGATACTCAATCACAACTTTGCGTAAAAGCATAATAAGCTCATCTATTTGCTGAAAAAGGATAACACCAAAAAACAAAATTCAAGTATAAATACAACCATAAAACTGTGCATTGGGTAACAAAAAAAATGTGTTACCTTATCCCAAATCCAGCCGCCCTTTTTTAATATGGCTTCCAAAGTTTTTGCAGACAAAGGATGAATATATCCTTGAATGCGAGCTTTGTCATCCGGAGCTTTAATGAACTTGTACAACGATTCACGTTCTGTCGTGGAGAGAAAGCTGTGTTTTGGAACCTTAGGCAACTTAACTTTGCTCCTAAAAGGGGTCTTTTTGAACTGGCTTTCTTTGCGTAAATGCAAACTAACCCTCAGTTTTGGTTGTTCATCTGGAGCAATATCCTGCAAATTGAAAAAGATAAAAAAAAACAGAATTATAACACAAGTACATAAAGTATAGTGTTACCCAAGTATATGTATATACCTTAGATTTTCCAACATCAACAATATTGACATTGGCATTGCCTTCACTGGCTTCTACGTTGCAAATTTCAACTGCAGCGGATTGAAGTTCCTTGTTTTCCACGTCCTCAACATTGGCCACTTCACCTGCTGCAGCTTGAGGTTCCTTGTCTTCCTCGTCCTCAAGATTTCCAACTTCAACTGCAGCATGGTCGGGTTGCTTAGACGAAGAAGCATCCCCGGTAGAAGCTGTTTTAATTACATTTTTTGATTCAATCCAGGACTTAAGTTTGGTAACAGTACGATTACTAGAACAGAATATTTCAGTATCTATTTTCTCATAGAGAACACCTAAATCTCTAGAGTAAGAAACTAAGTCTTCAAGTGTATTCCCTTGAAGTTGAAGTTGTTCAGCCAACTGAAGCTGCACATTCTTCACTTCATTCAGTTGATCAAGAATTAATGTTATCCAAGATGGTGTAGTCCCAACACTGTAGTGAAGAATATTTTTTTTTATTACATTACACTTGTAAAAAAAGATAAAAAATACTGAGTAAAATATATACTCACGTAGCATCATCACCACCAATTGTGCCAATTGCAGAATCAACAGGCTCCTGATCATCAGCAACTGAGGCAATCTGGGGAGCCTTACCCTTAGACCTTTTGGGGTAACTACAAAATCAGTAAAAATACAAATTTGTTAGCAATCTGTATTACCCAACCTTTTACCCAAACCTTATGAACTATTACCGTGAAGAAGGAGAAACAACCTTCCTTTTTTTCGATTCCTTCTTCGCAGCAGGCTCGGAAGGTTTCGAAGGCTCAACAGGTTCAGCAGATGAAATAGCAAGAGCCTTGGTCTTAGACCTGATTGGGTAACTAAAAACATATTACAAAACATTTAATGTAATAACTATAACCAAAATCAACAGAATAACTAAGAATATAAAATTTACCGTGAAGAAGGAGATGCAGGAGCGGACATATCAGCCTCATGGAATGCCGTCTTCTTCGTCGTCTTCTTCTTCTTCTTCTTGTCAGCTGGTTTTTGGGGAACAAGTTTAGAAACAACAAGTTTCTTAGGGGGATTAACAAAATCATCCCCATCAGATTCTTGTTCAACCGAAACTTTGATTTGTTTAGAACTGTCAAAAAATGAGAAAATTAAGTGAATTGAAAATAAGATAAATTAAATATATGAAATTGTACAAACCTTTGTTTCTGGACATCTTCACTGATTGCATTACAAATTTGAACAGAACAAGCATCCAAGCCCAACTCAAAAAAATCTTTAAGTCTAGAATCTATACACTCATCATCCCACCAATCCATGTCATCATTCTGTTCACTAAACTCAAAAGATTTTATACTATCTTCATCCAATGAAGAAACAACAACCTTAATATCACCATACCCAAAAGCTTTCCTAGATTGGTTACGTGACTGATACTTTAAAGTAAGTATTTTAGCAGTCGGATCAATGTGTGCAAACAAGGAAGCCAACGATGGAATGGCCTCAAAAACCATTATCTAGAAATATGAAAAATTATAAGAATTAGTATAAAGCAAATAAAAATGAGACTAATATAAAACAAAATGTAACAAAGAACGGAACCTGCAAAGCAAGAGGAAAGCCGCCTATGTTATAGTTCAAGCTGGCTCTTTCCTTTGCGGGATCACAAGATTGAAGAAAATGAAGAGTATGGGTAAAAGCATGATTCCCCCAGTTAAAAGTGTCAAACGCATCCATATCATTCACAAGATCAATAACAAACTGGGATATCATAGTCTTCTTATCCCTAGAAACTAATACTCCTTCAACAAACAAAATTAAAGCCATTTTCAACTTATTCGGATATTCTGCAGGTTCAGTTTTATAGAGCTCTTCAAGGTGAGCAATTGTGCATCTATCATGGCCAACTGCATCTTTCATATCACAATGCTCCACTACCATTTGGTCAAAGTAGTTTTATTTTGAACAATCAAGACGAGTAATGATAGCAAACTCAATAATTCCAAAGCGTAAAAGTTTGTTACCAATTCCAAACCACGTAGATTTTTTTTCTGTTGGTAACAACTTGACGAAGAAGTAGAAAATGAATAAGCTTGTTAGAAGTTCGAAGCTTATCTCCCATTTTGATTATGTCTTGAAAGATGTCATGTGAGAAAATGATTTTGTCACGAGGTGACAACCCTTCTAATAGAAATGGAATCAACGACATTCGAGAAAAGTTGTTGATTCGGGAATTCTCAATAGTTGGGGTCTCGGTAAATTTATAATTAAACTTCAAAAAACAAAAACAATATTAGTAATTAATTTGGGTAATAAATGAGAGATAGAGAGTACATAAAGTACTCACTTGAAAGGATTTGAACTGCTTGGTCTGGATGTGCTTAACTGCAACTGAAATAAGTATAAGAAAATATACAAATTCATAAAAGACTATTACAAATATTGAACAGAAACAAGTACATAAAAGGACTTACAGATTTTGAATTGTCAGTTTCATCTTGAAGAGATGCTTGATCTGTAGTAGACATTATAGTACCTGAGAATATATAAGAAAACATAAGCCTATTACAAAACAGAGAAGAACCAATAATAATAAAAAAGACTATTACAAACAGAACAAGAAAAAGAAAAAGACAATAATACACATTCAAAGGTAGGTACATTAAAGAAAACACCATATAAGACACAATTATGTGATAGACAAACATATTACACAAGACTATTGTCCTCAGTTAGTATTAGGAACCAAAAATGCAGGGGACAGTGTGAAGAGAAATTAAAACATATTACACAAGACTATTGTCCTCAATTAGTATTAGGAACAAAAAATGCAGGGGACAATGTGAAGAGAAATTAAAACCTATTACACAAGACTATTGTCCTAAGTTAGTATTAGGAACCAAAAATGGACGGGACAGTGTGAAGAGAAATTAAAACCTATTACCCAAGCCTATTGTTCTCAGTTAGTGTTAGGAACCAAAAATGCACGGGACAGTGTAAAGAGAAATTCAAACCTATTACCCAAGACTATTGTCCTCAATTAGAATTAGGAACCAAAAATGCACAGGACAGTGTGAAGAGAAATTCAAACATATTACCCAAGACTATAGTCCTCAGTCTGTGTGAAGACGTAATAAAAGAAGTGAAGAGTCCTCAGTTAGTGTTAGGAACAAACCCTAGGTTGTGTGTTTAATTTATTCACAAGCAGGTCCATCATAGTGTTAGGAAGAAACAACGACATGAAATTGATGACTTAGGATGAGGATAGATCAAAAAATGGAAGAACGGGACAGTGTGAAGAGAAAAGACGACAGAGAACAAAGCAAAAACTTAGCATAAACAATAAAACCCAAAATAACGACAGAAACCATAATAGAAGAGTAAAACTAACCTTAATCGTTGACTGAATCGAAGATGAAGTAACTTAATCGTCAAAACGAAGATGAAGAGAGGCAATCGCAAAATAGAAGATGAAGAGACTGAAACAGGTAGAAGACAATAGTGTGAATCACGTAACTAGAACGAAGAAGAAGAAGAAATCGGAGAAGAAGAAAGAAGAGGAGCGAAGGAGACGAACCTGGTGAGTAGAAATCGCCGGGGAAATCGCCAGTAGGGTTGTCACCGAGAGAGAAGAGTAAGGGTGCAAAGGGAGCGGGGAGAGAGAAGAGTGAAAAAAAATAAAATAAAAACTATTTATACCTACACAATTAGTCCCACTAATTAATCAACCCTACATACTTTATACCAATACTAAAATAAGTGCATTTATAGCCCATTTAACTCAAATATTTTTAGTATTTGTTCCCTTCAATAAATTTATAACAAAATATTCTTTTTTATAATTTTTTTTTTAAAAATGATTTGTAAATGATCCTAAGATTTAAAAATATTTAAAAGAAACATTTAAAAAAAAACACGTAAAATTTGTTTATAAGAATATACAATTAAACTTGTATATGAGAATATAAAAAAACGGGTAATTAGTTAAAAGAATCAATGAAAGGTTGAAAAAACACGGCACATGCACTCACTCTTATAAATGAAAGCACCTATCTTTAAAATAAACGTTATTTAACGATGAGACAAAAACTGAATATCACAAACAAACCCAAGTTAGTTATTGTCCTTCCGGGTCACTCCTTGTATGAAAAACTGATCACCGAATCTGGCCGTAATATGAGCTGAAGTTCACTCCCACTTTGCTGATCCAACGTGCCCAAAACTGAACTCAGATGATTCAAAATCCAAATCACAGTACCAATCTACGCAGTCAAGATCTTCTATATAACTCATATTTGTATCCTTTGTATCCCCTTCACGTAATTGGTGGGTTTTATATTGTTTATTATTTTTATCGTAAAACACTAATATTTTAATACCTATTTATTTGGCTTCATCCAATCACTTAGGAGGGATACATATAACAGTGTAACAGAAGATCCTGATTGCAATTCACGTGCTTATGTTTCATTCTCTCCTTCTCATGGGCGTTTTGGTGCCCTCCGAGCGCCTGCGAGTTTCCGAACACTTTCAAACAAAAGCGACAGTCGAATTTCTTCGCTTTTGGCTTGGAATCTTGATTTCTAAGCCAATCACTTTCTTCTTCTCAACACCGAACAGCTTAATCACTTTCTTCTTCTCAATAGAAGATGAAATCTCCATTGTCTAGTTTTAGAGGATTCTGTGATAGCATGAGAAGAAATGGTTTGTGGTCATGTCAAAGTTATAGCCGTCATGTGAAGCATATATGAATGTGACAATTATTAGTTCTTCAATTTTATAGTCAAGTAAATTAAGCAGAAAGTCAGTCAAGGAGGCTCATGCAACCATTGGATTTTATATCAAAATATAGTTTTTAAACTAGATATGCATCCGTCAAAGAGGATTCACTGGATTTAACTAAACCACGATCAATGTGATCTGCAGGCATTTACTAATAAAATAAGCATGTGATTATAGCACAAATAGGGAATATTAAACTCATATTCCCGCTTTTCAATGGAAACTTGGGACAATATTGTATTATATTATCAAAGCCGGACAAACATAGATCAGACAATTACATATGCATAATTAGTCACCTGAAAAAGATGTTTATGTGTAATTATTTAAAAAAAAATAAAATTTCGGGTTCCTTTTCGGTGGGCTCCGGTCAAAACCAACTCTGGAATACAAGAGCGTTCGAGTATTACTAAATGAATGAGAAATTAATGTCAAAAAGTGTATACACCTTGAGAGATTTAATCGTGAAAGAACTTGTCTCACATAGATAATGTGGAGATTGACGAGACACCGTGTATATGAAAATAAGCATATTGTGCTTAATTAAGTCAATGGAAAGACGCTCTAGCATTTGTTAGACCACACACGTGTGCGCCAAGACGAGGCAAGGACCCCGATTCGGGGGAATTGCTTCGGTTAATCGAGGTGCTTATGGACTTAATTTTATCCAACGCAACGGGTCTATTGACTGATTCTCGTGGGAATGAAAGGTTGATTATAACACGTATCAATTTTTTTAATCATATTTAAAATTTTATCTTTAAGGGTTCAATATAAGGTGTTGTTCTGGTACGTTGGCATTATGACAAGTGTCAATTTTTTTTATATATACTTCGTTCAATTTTTTTTTTATTAGTTCAACTTATATAGTAATTATTGTTCATAAATTTTTACAATTTTTTTTTAAAGTTCAATATAATGTATAAACTAATAATATAAATTGTTTGAACTAATAGTATAACAAATTTGAACTTTTTTCTAACTTTTATAATATTAATTTAAAATTTGGGTATCATTAATCCGAACATTGTATTATCTTGGTTCAAACATTATGTTTTATTAGGTTAAACATGTACAAGTAAAAAAATGCATACAACATAACTAATAAATATTATTGCGTTCATCCTTTCAAAACAAGTTTTTAAAAGGACAAAATTGTTTCCACATCTTCTAAAAATTGCAAAAGTGTCAACACATCTCATAAATTATTAAATAACGTGGATTAGTATAGGCCATTGGATCAAGTCCATCAACAACCCAAATTACTCCATAATTCCTTACCACAAGACTACTTCCTACTTAAATCAACCCCTTATAATAATCCTAATAATCCTAGTAGAAATAGAATTAGAATAAGAATTGGGATTCTAATTCTCCTATATATACCCACACTGATTGTTGTAATTTTCATCCCAACAAAAACCTAGTGTAAAACCTTGGCTTGATAGTGTCACCAAATGTAGTCACTATTTTTGGCAAACTAGGTAACATGTTCTTGTGTCCTAGGTCTCCCTTGATTGTATTATAATATTAACAACTAGTATCAACCCTTCATTCTTGCAATTGATGGGAGACGGAAAATCTCCGGTGGAGAAATTCGATGAGACGAAAGATTGGTATCAACCTATGAAGGAATGTTTGAACGACAACAAATAGAAGTTGGTGGACTGAAAGCGATGAGCGTGATGCATTCATCGCTGTCCAAAAATGTTGTGCACCACACGATAAATTCGAAGAAGATGTTGGGAACCCTATAAATCATTATGAGGTGCTATCCCAACCATCATCATAAGGACCAATTACAAGAGCCCAAGCTAAGAGGATAGGAGTGAAACATGGAGGAGACATGCACGAGTTAGAGAATTTCTTAAACAAGGTGAACACATTGGAAAGAAGCATGAAGATAGTGATGTACATGCATGTGAGCAAGACATGTCATGATTTTCATGTTACTTTGAATCTAAATAGCTCTTATTTTCCGGGCCATAATTAATATATTTATAAGGCTTTTAAATTACTTTTAAGCCTGAGTTGTATTTAAGTTATTATCTAATTTTAGGTCGGATTACAAAGGGTTTAAAGATAGATTTTTCAACTTCTTTATTTTATTTTAAGAGAAATTTCGGAGAATAAGTTTTCCAGTTCTCTAATAATACTAGTTTCTTGTTGTTTCTTCCTTGGATAGAGAGAGTGTGTGTGTGAAAACCCTTGTTCGACCTTATAGCTTGGACTATTTTTTTGTGTCACTTGAATTGAAAAGTTGGTGCTCTCAATCATTCACAAGCTAGCATCCTTGTGCTCTAAGGAAATCGTATCCTTTTCGTGTAAGATTGTAGGTGAAGGGTTCTACAATCAATCTTGGTTGTGTTATGACCTTAGTTTCCCTAGGTAGCTCTAAGTTGTTTCATAAGAATCGATCATTCTTGGTTGTGTGTTATGCCCTAATCCAATTTTGTAGGCCTGTATATCAAACGGGTTTAAATTGAATTTTCCTCTTAAATTTTCTCTTTGATTATTATAATCGTGATCACAAAACAAGCTAGCATAAATATCATGGTTTGACAATTTTCTTTGATTGTGACCGGAAGGACTTTGTGTTTTTTTTTTCTCATATCGATTGCATCAAATCCTAACTCCTTGTTCATTTTATGTAGTTCGAATTATGATGATATTAGTAGTATATTATGTACCCAAGCAAAAAAGCAAGAATAGTGGGAAGATAGTAAAGAAAAGAAAGATGATCATAGTGAAACAAATGGGATATATATCCAAATTTAAAATATGTGATTTGGATAAGTAGCTTAAATATTATTAGCGTTTGTCTCCCTCAATGAATTTATAACAAAATATCCTCTTTTTATAAATTTTTTACAAGAAATTGATTTGTAAAATAATAAAACACGTAAAATTCATTTACAAAAATATACAATCAAATTTGAATACGATAATATAAGACAAAGGGGGGCAATTAGTTAAAATAAAAAAAATTAAAGGAGGAAAAACTATACAAAGTTAAGAAAAATATGACAACACCTCCAATTTTTCAATTTTAAAAAGAAAGAAAAACATAATATGTAATTCTTAACTTTGTCTATACAAAAGAATCAATGGAAGCTTGAAAAACGCAGTACACTCACTTTGTAAATGAAAGCACTACCAAGTACCAATCTTTACAAAGAAACGTTATTTAGTGATATGGCAAAAACTGAATATCACAAACAAACCTAAGTTAGATGTTGTCCTTCAGGTATGAAAAACTGATCACCGAATCTGGCGGGAATATAAGCTGAAGTTCTCTCCTACTTTGCTCATCCAACGGCCCAAAACTGATCTGAGATGATTCAAAATCCGAATCACAGTACCAATTTACGTGCTTCTGTTTCATTCTCTCCTTCTTATGGGCGTTTTGGTGCCCTCCAAGCGCCTGCGAGTTTCCGAACTCTTTCAAACAAAACCGACACTCGAATTTCTTCACCTCTGAATCTTGATTTCCTTCAGTTTTGGGTCTTGTTGGATCGAACTCAACACCGAACAGCTTCATCAGTTTCTTCTTCTCACCAGAAAACGAAATCTCCATCTTTCTGCTGTCTAGTTTTAGAGGATTTTGTGATAGCACGATGACAAATGGTTTGTGGTCATGACTAATTTATAGTCGTCATATAAGGCATGAATGTGACAATAATTAATTCTTCAATTTTTTAATCAACGAAGAAACTAAGCAGGAATTTAATTTAGTTTAGAAGTTCATGCAACCGTTGTATTTTATATCAAATATAGAGTTGAAAGCGAGAAAGCCTTCGTCAAAGAAGAAAATTGACTGGATTTAACTAACCACGATCAATGTGATCTGCAGCGCATTTACTAATATAATAAGCATGTGATTATACCACAAATACTGAATATTTAAGTCATATTCCCTCTTCAATGGCTTCAATGGAAACTTGTTTCAATATTGTATTATACTATCACAGTCAAACAGGCTTCTAGATCATATATGTATAAATGTTTAATTAATCACCTGCAAAAGATGTTTAGGTATGATTATTCAACAAAAAGAAATCTTCCATTGCATCAAATGATAATTAAAGATCATAAACTGGAGTGCTCATCTTACGTAATCACAATCAAAGCTGAACTATCCACATAATTATTGTTTTGAATATTGTAAGAAAGGTATTTTGGGTTTTGAAGTGTGAAGATCGTGTGTAAGTTTAGATCATTGATATCATGATTTTTTTTAATGCTAATAAAAATCTGTCTTTTAAAGATCATTATTATAAGATTGTAATTCCCCTATCTACATTGATATATTATTGTAAATGTCATCACACAAAAACTCTAGTGTTAAACCCTGACATGGTAGTGTCACACGTAGTTACAATTTGTGGTAAATTGAGAAACTAATTCTCGTGTCCTATTTCTCATCAAGGTTGCATTCTTATCCTAACAACTAGTTTCAAAGCTTCGTACTTGCAATCAATGAGAGACGGAACTCAACCGATTGAAAATTTTGATGGGACAAATTTCGGGTCTGAAAAATACTGATCAATAATTATTTTCACAGTATAGAATTGAATCAACCTTTGAAGGACGACAACTTGAAGTTGGTGGGCAAAAAAGCGATGAGCGTGATACGTTTATCGTCGTCTAGAAACATTTTGCGCACCACACGATCAATTCAAAGACGACGAAAGAGATGATGGACTCACATGATGCGGAGTTTAATATGATTATCGCACAATCACATGTACGAATTTAACCTATGGATGGCATAAAATGTAGTGGTGTCCAATTACATGTACGAATTTTATATGATTATCGCACAATGGAATTTTTGGTCAATAAATTCTTGAAGAAAAAATTATAACTCTAATATTGTAGTTCTCCCTTCCAATAAGTTGGAGCAAAACAATTACAATTGTATGGGCCTCGTCATGAAAGGAAAGGCTCGAGCTTGATGATGTCAAAAATCTTAACATGCTAATAGTAGGTTCCATTGTTCGGGAAGTGATGTGAGAGCCCTATTCTTTCGGACCGAGTTTTGGTCCTTAGCCGATATTGGCTTTGGCCGAGATTGGTCATTCCGCACCCGCGGGCATGACTGCCGCCCCTGCGGGTTTCAGCCCCTGCGGCTCAGGGACCGCCCCTGCGATTTCCGGCGGCTGCAGCCGGTTTTGTTGACTCCCTTGACCCGTGCTTTACCTTTCCCTTACTTCTTACCTTGCTGAGCAAGGGTTTCACTTCACTTCCTATTCCACTCCAGCCTTTCCTACGTCCTTCTTGCTTCTTCATCCCTTCCCTTGATCTTGCTTGAGAATCTCTTGGAGTTTGCTAGAGTTTGAATTGGTGTGGCTTGATGTTGCTGGATATTGTGTGTGTTTGCTGAGCTTCAGAGGCCAGCTGAGAGTAGGTTTTGTACTTCCTTTGATGATCACAGCTGTGGAGGTGAGCTCCTTGCTCTTCCTTTCTTTCTTTCTTTCTTGTTCTTCCTTTCTTAGCTT
>CM008281.1:7998210-8478611 GCA_002319775.1 Fagopyrum tataricum
AGGTTTGGTTGTTTTGATCATAAAGTGATGTTGGAATGTGTATGTTATTGCAGGTGTGTGATTTTGGAATGGAATAGACGAGATTTGATCACGTGAAGAGCCAAAGAGAAGCCGCGGGTTCACGTTCTGCACAGACGCCGCCCCGCGCCTAGAAGCCGCCGCCCCTGCGGAAGCCGTGCCGCAGCGCCAGCGCCTTGCCTGCGTTGTCCTGCGTCTCGCTGTCACCTGTCGCCTGCGGCTGATCCCTGTCGCGCCTGCGGGTTACCTGTTCCGCTCCTGCGTCCCTTGATCACGTAGGTGCGTCTTGTCCCGGGACTACCTATAGTGGGGTAGCTCCTTTCCTTTCCTAGTATGAGGGAACTAGTACCATGCTAGGTATCGGATGTTGATGAGTATGATATAGATATGCCGGTTAGGGCTTTGAGGTTTACAAGTTGGATATGATCCTTATGGATCCCTTGGGTCTAGGTGTGACCCCTTTGTGTGATAGGAGTTTGATATATATATATATATATATGTATGTCTTGTATAGGCCGTGTTGTCCTCCAGTTTGGAGTGGACCTAAGTGAGAGCTGATCGTAGTGATACGACTTCTGAGATTGAGGTAAGTCCATAGGACTTACTTAGCTACTATCCTTATATTGGATGTATGCTTGAGTGGTGTGTGTTATATGCTTTATAGCATGTGATATGGTTCATCACTGACCTATGTTATATTGACCGCCCATTGTAGTGGTTGTGATAACTTACCTTTCATCCCGTAGTGGAGTCTGGGAAGTTCTCTGTAAGCTAGTTAGTTCTGGTATACGGGAAGGGCACCTACCACTCCATATGGTATACGGGAAAGTGCGCTGATACCACTCCAGCTAGCTATTGCACGCAGAGGCGAGGGTTATATATATTCCTCGTGTCACGTATATTTATATATACCGATTTATATACTCTTGAGTGTTTGGACTTATTAAAGATAATAAACCGGGTAAATGTGTGATATCATGATGAAGTGTTAATATTATTGATATGTGATTGTGCTCTATCATCTTCTTATATATGTATGGTTAGCTAACCGTTTTATACCGTGTTGTAGATCTTTTGCAGGTTAGGAGAGCTACAGAGTGATCTAGAGGGGTGATCTGTTGAGGGTTCCGTACACTAGGCGTTATCGTGGGATTTTGGGTTATTATTATTGTACGGATTTCTGTTTAACTTTGTACTCAGCAGTACTCTGTATCATCCTTTTGATATGTATGTATATAATATATATTTATATATATATATATATCAGTTTTTATGTTTTGTTTTAATCTATTGGTGCCTTGTTGTAAGATTCAGTGAACTTGTTGTCAGGCTAGGATCAGGATCCATTGTGAGATCCTAACCCAGTAGCACCTCGAGTCCTACGGATTTGGGGTGTTACAAGTGAGCAATTTGAAAAAGCAATTGTTTGAGCGGTATTATATGGAGGATCTTGGAGAAGCTAAGCAAGTTTTGGGATGTGAGGATTGATCAAGATAGGAAGGCTAGAAAGTTGCACATTTCATATAACACATAAAGAAGGTTTTGAAGAGATTCTATATGCAAGATGCTAAGCCAACTAATGTTCCACTAGGTAGATACTTCAGGTTTTCTAATAGGGACTCCTCTACAAATCAGAATAATGCTCCAAAATGTAGAGGACTCCATATGCTTCAGCGGTTGGAAGTTTGATGTACGCAATGTTGTGCACGTGGAATGCCATTGCACATTTAGTGAGAGTTATTAGTCACTTCATGGACAATATAGGAAAGCAACATTATGAAGTAGTGAAATGGATCCTTAGATACTTGAAGGGTTCTACTAAGGCCTTATATTTTGAAGGCAAGAAGGTCAAGTTAGCAAGGTATCTTAATGCAGATTTGACATCAAGTGATCTTGACACGAGAAGAGATACTATAAGATATGTCTTCACATTTAGTGGAACTATGGTCTTTTAGGCTTCCAAATTGCAAAAAAATGTGACTTCATCTACTATAATAGTTGAGTATGTTGTAGTGACTTATACTAGCTAGTAATGAAATGGTATTGTTGCATAATATCTTGGGTGAATTATGAAAAGAGAAAAGGGGATTCAATCTCTACAATGACAGCCGGATCACCATTTACTTTGTCAAGAATCCAACAATCCATTCAAGAAAGTGAAAACTTTGTAGATATGTTAACTAAGGAGGTGACCTTAGAGAAGTTGAGGTTTTGCATAGCTTCAACAAGGCTTTATAAATGGTTATAGGCGACACTACTACTAGATCGGGGTCGTAAGTGAAGAAAACATTTATGATTGAGAACAGTCTCGAGGTGGGAGACTGTTGGATTATGGAACTTGATGGGCCGTGTATATTTCGGCCAATTGGTATTAGTCTTTTTAATCATTGTAAAAGTTCTATCTTGTAACGGTTTATTATAAGCCTAATAGAAATAGAATCATTAGTCTAATTCTCCTACATATAACCCCCTTGATTATTGTCATTGTCATCGAACGAGAACCTAGTTCAAACCCTTAACTTGATAGTGTACTCAGACGTAGTCATAATTTCTTGACGAATTAGATAACTAATTTTTATATCTTATTTCTCTTTTAATTGTATTCTAATCCAAATATTAATTCAACAAACATATAAAAATAAATGTCATACAAATTTATAGCGATTCGTACAATAACAAGTGAGAAATTCGTACAGACTAGTAAATGCAAAGTTGTTCGTTCAACTCGACCATGACTGATTCTACGATTAATAAAATTCAAGACGCTTCAATAATAATATATAATAATGAACAATGTCATCAACTATTCAACTATATAGAGGTTCATCCAAAGGGATATATAATGTATTATAATTATTTTTAGCACTAAAGAAATGTGATTATTCGAAGCATTAAATGAAGCTTATTTGACATTAACCTGAACCAAGCACAACCCAAAAAGGTTTATAGAAAAATGAATTGTAATGATGCTACATAAATGTAAAATATATTATGCTAACCATGTTTATTAAGAGTTTGATATTACAAGTTGAACCATAAAGAAATAGTTGTGCTGAGAACAAAGAAATATTCAGAAGCAACTGTGTCATGTCCAAATATTTTTAAATCCTACTATTATATTATGGTAGGTCTATAAAATAATACATAGTAAAAAAATCAAAACGACATGATAAAGCATACAATAGGGAGTCAATATTGACTGATTTAAATTGTACCAAACATAGAATAATTTAAGCTTCCTTTCGACTCTCTTTCTACTAAATAAGGTGAACACGTTTCTGCAACATTACTTTCAAATAAATACTTCTTACCATTTTTATTTTATTTTTTTCTAAACTTGATACTAAAGAGTGACGAGGCATATGTTATTATTAATATTATTGAAATAATCGTATACATAGATAGTTGATATAATATTTTTAACATTTGATTGAATGTATGTTAATGATAGTTGATACAATATTGACTGATTTAAATTGTTGTTGTTTATTATTTTTTTCGTAAAAACATTATTATTTTAATAATTTTTTATTTAGCTTTAATAATCACACGAAAGGGATACATGTATCAGTAATATAGAAGATCTTAATTGTTCTAATTCGGAATCTATACAACATCTTTTTAGTTCCGATAATAAAATAAAATGTTTTACCTTATTCGCTTGAATGTATGTTAATGATGTGTAGGATGTCTCTATATACAGGAAGACGGGGGAGGAGGTTACATCGGTAACCAAGTGACCAACACAGCCTACCAAAATGAAAGATCGGAAATTATCTTTGAATAATTATTTCAATTTTAGTTTTACTCTTTCAGTCTTTCTTATACCAAGTGTGTGGGTTACGTTTGGTACACAAATTGTGTACGTGATTGCATCGGATGTTTATCTTATTTTTTAAATCTTAATGAATTACTACAGTTTTTTAACTTCACGGAATTACAAAATAGTTAGTTATTTTTTAATAGTTTTAGTAAATATGATATTTTTTACTTTTATATATATATATATATATATATATATATATATATATATATATATATATATATATATATATATATATATATATATATATATATTTGCAAAGAGATGTCTTAACAGTTATATTAAATACCGTCAAGGGAAGTGCTCATTTTAAATGAGATTTGTTGACAATTTAATATGTTCAACATTATTGCATATTTGGTCAAAAGTGATTTGTGTAAAGTTAATTTGAACAATTTAAATATAGTTGAACAAATTTTTTATTTGAACAAATAATTTTTATATTTGAAAAATTAGACATATAAATTAACACTTGAATAATTAATAATATGGTTCAACAATTTCGAATATAGTTAAACAATTAGTCACACAATTAAATATTTCAAATATAGTTAAACAATTGACATATTTAAACAATTTTCAAATATAGTTAAACAATTGATATATTTAAACAATTTTGAATATATTTAAATAATTTTTAATTGACAAACCCATACTATATTTGAAAATTTATTAATCAATCCAATATTTATAAATTCTTCGTACTTTTAGACCTTATAATCCTTTTTTCACAGTACCTTATAATCCTTTTTTCACTTGAACCCTTGAAAAACCCATACTATATTTGACCGCTTGTTATTTAATCCAATATTTATGAATTCTTCATACTTTTTGACCTTAAAATCTTTTTTATACTCGAACCCAACCTATTTACAATTTATATACTTTAGATAGATTGTTTTCAAATTGCGATAACAAAAGATTGCTATTAACATTTGAGTTTGAGTTCGTTTAAACGACCACCACAAATGTGGTGTTGTAGCTGCGCACTAATAAAAACATCAGTCCAAAGCCACCATCTTCAAAGGAGACTTAGGGCAACATACGAGCTCGACCCAACCTTTAATCTTCACCCCGTAATCAAAATCAAAATAATGAAAGGATAAAAGAATAGAAATTTACCCTTACATCATCAAAACCAAAGGATGATAATCTCTTGTTTCTACACATCAATTCCTTTGATCAACCAAAAATATGTGAAATGATCTCGTGTCACTCCCATAATCCCATGCCAAAGCTTAGGCAAAAACTTTCATGTCTACTAACCCCCTTATCACCTAGTGTAAGTAAATTCATGTCACTCCCATGATCAAAATTCCTTCTTGTCATGATCGTCTCAATTGAGGCGTCAAAGCTTGGATAATCTTCTTCCTCGGACCCTGAAAAAAGATCAGTGTGGGATGAGCATATTTACCATCATTTCGATTGAGTTAAATGTACTACATACAACGACTTTCGTTTATAGAAAAATAAGTGGTAAAAGAAATAACAAGCAGTTCCATACCATTGGTATATTCAGTTCTTTCAGGTCAGGATCACTCATTTGCTTCAGTGCATGAAAGTCAACCTGGTACGTCAACAAAAGATGTACAAGTCAAATTCATTACCATTCAGAGGATGCTGAAAATTTGAAACAACTTCCAAGTTCAACAAAAGTGAGCACATATGCATATGTCATTAGATGAATCATACTCGGGTACAATAATAAATGTCAACCAAAACAGAAATCATAAGAACCAAAGAAAGAATGAGCACTATCACTAAAAAGCTATTACAGGCATATATGCAAGATATTTTATAAAACCACTGCGGTAATTCTCTATGAATAAAAACCGTAGTGCCTGCTTCAACAATGGTTGACATTTATTATTGTGCAGGCCTTAACTTCATATATTGAAGCTACTTGACTAGGCGGTCACCAACTGCAGAAAACCTTAACATATATTTTAACATAATTCCTGCAAAGTACAGTGCATGGTAGTGTTTAGAACATACTTCCTCGGCCCTGAAATGTATGATATACTTCTCCAGACCCAGTGATTGCAGGAAGCCAGCAAGAGTAGGTTGTTGTTCAACCTATACAATAAGATACCAAGAAAAAGACAATATATTAAAAATCAAAAGACTTCTCACAATACCAGCAAGAAGTACATATATATGCATAAACCTGTTTCTGATGTTCTACAAGACCCACAAATGCGTTGCACATTCAACACAATCAAACCAATCAATGAGAAGCAAACATGTAATTTTGTTTCAGCCAGATACCATCTAATGTATAATGTAACTTTACCAAACATCTACCACGAAGAAACGAACAATGCAGTTATCAAGGTAGAAATGTTTTTCTCATATATTAAGAGTTACCTGCTTCTAAAATTAGCATCAAATACTTGTAGCTGTACAGATAATAGTTGGGATTTTGGCCTTACATATAAGAACACAGAATGGTAGTCCCAGACTTGCAAGTTGCAACTGGCATTCCAATATTTATCAAGCCATCAAACCTTGTGTACTAATATTTAGAGAACCATAGAACCTTGATATTGTACAAAAACTAGTTAGGATTTTGGCCTAACGTATAAGAAAGATGGGAGAATGCTCTGGTTCCAGACGTGGAACTTACATTACAAGAATTAGTAATATCAGACCACAAAATCTTGTAATAGTATTTAGAATATAAAATTGTCAGCATTTCTTTCTCTCCTCCCTCTCCAATGAATGCCATTTTATAAACAGTATTATGGAAGACAATGTGAAAGGAGCTAATATCGTTCTTTTACGAAAGCAGTCAAATACTGCAGTCATCAGACTTGGACCTGAAAGCAATTATAGCATGCACTATAAAGAATGAACTATATAGATGTACATACGGCATATGGGATACTCTGTGCAAACCCGCTCATTTGAGGATATTGTACGACCATTGGCATTGGTCTTGCAGGTAAGGAGGATACTGCATGTGAAGCAGGATGCATCAGAAAAGCTCCAAACCCATTTGCCCTAGGTGGACTTGGAATGTCAGTTCTCCGGTATAGATTTGATGTGCCATCACTGTACGAATTGATCATTGCAACTTTCTGCATTTCATCTACGTTTCGTTCTGGAAAGAATGGTTTAGGTATAGAAGGATGTACAACCCTATCTGGTGATCTCTGTCTTGGATTTTCCAACGCCCATGATGAATGTGAATCTCTAACCAGATCCACTGTCGTGCGATTGCTTCCAGCTGTTGAATAAGGAACTGACCCCAAACCATGTTGTATCCCACGATCATAACTTCCTATAGGTTCTTGCACACAAGGTTTCCCTTGGTCACAAGACTCACAACTGTCTCTAGACTCCATGCCTTGTCTCCCGTGATTATAAGCATTACCATGTTCTCGCGTGCTTTGCCTTTCATCAACATAAGCATCTCTAAATTCTGGCCCCCTCTGCCTTTCATGAGCAGTAGCAGAAGCATCTCTAAACTCTGGCCTCCTCTGCCTTTCATGAGCAGTAGCAGAAGCATCTCTAAACTCTGCCCCCCTCTGCCTTTCATTAGCATAAGCATCTCTAAGCCCTCGTGTAATATTCTTTTCACCATCATATATCCTATGTTTGACCATACTTTGCCTTCTGTCGATAGAACTGTCTCTAGAATCAAAGATGTTCTTTTTTGTGTCACTGGTAGTTTTAGAAGGGTGGCTCACATTACTATCAACAGGAGATAACTTAATCTTAGTCCTACGTGATAGCTTATCTCGAAGATCCACTGTCTGTGATTGATCTATCTCCTTGGAGTTCCTTGACAGATTTTTCTTCAAGATTTTGTGCCGAAGATCTCCTTCTTCAAGGAAAGTATCTTTAATAGCTAAAAAGTGCCACGATTAGAGTCTATCACCATTAAATAGAAGGAAGATGATATGATTTTTACATCTCAGCACATTACCTTCCACAACATTTGTATTCCAATTTGCTTGATGGCACTGTTCCTTCTGCCTACAAAAAAAAAAAAAAAAAAACTTAGATGGAACCCCAAATTTAAGGCAGCAAGAAAGCACCTATCACTATATTTATGATGTTACCACACCTACAAAAATAACCTAATTGACCTGTAAACACATCAACCACTGAAAAATGTAGGCAAAAGGAAGGGTAGTACCAATACATTGCACCTATCTCAAATATAGATATTTGAGGATTTCCCGTAACATGTATATGTTCAACAGTCACACACCATACAACTTCTGGTCAGCACTCAACAGTCATATTAATCTAAACTTACAGTAGTGCAGTTAAATCAGATATACTTATATGTGAAAGAAGTTAAATTATAATCTCCTATTTTGACCAATTAAATCATATAAACTTCTGGCCAACACTGATATCTCACCCTGATCTTAAACAACACACAGTAGTGCAGTTTGGATCGAGCTTCCAGATTTCCAGTCACATTGCGTAATTAATTTGTAATTCGCCAGAAATTATTACACTCAGGGTCTACGCAAATGAATAAAAGGAAGGAAAAAAGTACCTTTTGTACTTATAACGGTTCCTATCATCCAACGACTCAATTCCTTTAGTCTCTAATCTATCTTTAATGGATCTTTTACTTCCCAAAACTGGTCGAGAAGCAGAACCATAACTTTTATCATCTGAGCAACTACCTGATCTCTTCAAAACCTACATTTAAATAAACAAGAAATTTTCAATCAGAAAAACATGCTCCTCCACATACAAACTTCCCAGGATCATCAAAATGCAGTTCAAATTAAATCAGACTCAACCACGGAGACATTTTCAATCTACAAGTTGTGTTTGTAGTTCAGAAAGGAATATTACCCGACCACTACTACCAAAAGTAACAGTGAAAGAAGAGCCGGAATCCCCCGACATAGGAGATGAAGAGTGCAAAGCTAGGGCTATCGCGGCGACTAACCAAATTGTTAAAGCGAAAACACCATGGGGGAGACCTTCGTGATAAGTATATGAAAACCCTAGCCAAATCACGAGGACGATTGAGCCGAGATTAATCGCAGTTGCGATAAATTTGGGGAATTATTTTGCCTTTGTAGTGAATTTGAAGAATTTCTGATTTCAAGGGCTTCCTTCGCGACAGCACTCTGTATTATAGGCCCGTCCTAAGTGGACGTTTTGGAGGACCCACAACCATGAGCTTTCTTTTTCTCTTGAGGGTAAATACGACGTCGTCCGCTTGCTTATTCACAGATCTTTATACTTTTTTTTTTGGGTGGACTTAATACTTTTGTAACGATTTGTTACGTTATAAAACGGATTAGATTCAAGAACATAAAATAATTAAGGACAGTTATTTAATTTTGGAAAAATAGAAAAAAATAATACAAATTGTTAACATTAAACCCAAAATAATATCAACTTAAAAAATTAATATGAGCAATGTAAACTATCACGTATTTACCAAAAATAATATTTTACTTTTTCGGCATAAATTAAAGCTCCGACGATGACGTGTATTTTATTTTTTTATGTTATCAAATTTTTTGATGAGGTGTGTAATGTGAAATTTATTTAATAAAAAAATAGTATTATTTAATATGTTAAATAAAATAAATTTTAATAATTATGTTAAATATGCCTTGAATTGAGCTTATTTCTGTTTAACTTTTTATGTTTGACCCATTTTTATATTTAGTTTTCAAGTATAAACATGTCAAGTTTAAACCTACAAAGAATAAACCTATCAAGTTTGAATTTGCCAAGTATAAACATTTCCAAATATAAACCTAAGGATATTGTTTATATATATATATATATATATATATATATATATATATATATATATATATATATATATATATATATATTTGGGTATTTGCCTTAATGCATCAACCTCCTGCATGTTGCGTAAAGTCATTTATGGGCTAAAGCAAGCTCCACGTGCTTGATATAATGAGTTACAAGTCTTTCTACTACGTCTTGGGTTTATTAGCTCAGTTGCCGATGCTTCCATATTTGTTTTTTTTCACGGAACTTACATCTTGTATCTTCTAGTCTACGTTGATGATATCATCATAATTGGAAGCTCGAAAGTTTTTGTTACACAACTCATTCACATATTGGCTTTTCAGTTCTCACTTAAAGATCTTGAAACATTGTCCTATTTTTCGGATGTGGAAGTCTAATCTATGGCTTGTGGGACTTTTCTCTTTCAAAGGAGGTGTATCCAAGATATTCTTGCTAAAGCTGGAATGATTTCGACCAAACTAGTCACCACTCCGATCTCTGCTACAAATCTTCTTCTAAAGAACTCAGGCACACTTATTCCTTGCCCAACTGATTATTGCACTCTTGATGGGAGCTTGCAATACCTAGGTTTTACTCATCCGGATGTTGGCTTTACCGTGACCAAATTATTACAATTCATGCAATCTCCTATAACATCTCACTGGATGGCCGTGAAACGTCTACTTCGCTATCTAGTTGGCACCTTGCATCTTGGAATTTCTATTACCGGAATGCCATTACAACACTTGTCCGATAGTTATTGAAATTGTAAAAATTTGAGCTTACACCAAGTGTAAATGTATCATTGTCCTTTTAACTATGTTTATTTTTATATCTTTTAATATTATCTATTTTCGTTCAATATTATGATGTACCTCACGGAGGCGTTGTGATTTACACATGTTCCGTTTTCGTTTTTTGCTGAGCAGTCTTCTAGTTATAGGGCTTACTTCGAACGTAGCAAGCACCTTTAAAACATATCAGTTCATCTATAGAAGAAGGCACCAATCGAACCATTGTCCAACATCTAGAGCTTTAAACTTAGATTTGGTAGACGTTTACTTTTGCTAATGCTTGAAATACTGTCAATTCCATGGCTTTGTGTGTGTATACGTTGGCATTGTTCTTACTTAAATGTCTTCCCCCTTGAATACTTTTATCGTAGCGATGCACGTGTTGTTGAATGCATCTATGTTTTTCAGTAGGCCACTACAGTGAGGGAGATCTGTAAATTCACTTTGCTTATGGAAGCCTCTACTGTGAGGGATATCTCAAAATACATTTTGCTTATGGAAGAAACCATGTACAAATTGAAAGAGGTTTTTATTGGAAGTACTTGATATTGTAAGAGACAAGTAGAATTTACAAACTGTAATCTAAAATAAAAAAACAAATGGAAGCTTCACAAGTTCATGTGGATCGAAATTAATGAACACGAGAAATGAGGTGGATAAAATTAACATGATTAACTTGTAGCGGAAGATTAGGACTAATCTGTTATGATTTTCAATTACTATTCTAGAGCTACCAATTCCATAAACATAGGCCTAGTATGTATACTAAGTTGTATATAAAGCAGTAATTGTTGTTGCTAATAAACATAGCAGAATATCTTTTCATCTCTTCTCCTTAATAATATGGTATCATAGTGAAAGTATCCACACCTGTCTACTTTAATTTTGTGTGTGTATGTCTCTCTCTCTCTCCATGGCTCATCTTCTCACCGCTGCCCAACTTAACCCTCTACCCCACAATTTTCAAATTCCTTCTAACAATTTTAAGTTAGGTCGGGACAACTATTCTCTTTGGCGCACAACCATTGTCTTAGCATTCCATTGCTAATTCTCTTGGTGAGAACTTTCATCACGTTTATGTCATTGATTAATGAGCCATATTTTTCATGGTTTGGATTCCTCTTATAGCTCTATCACGACTGCCTTTATGATAAAGTCCGAAAGTCTCAGAATTAATGATCTTGTGGGTCTTCTTTTCCACGAGGAGGAGCGTTTGGATCAAGAAAGTCTCCGTAGTAATACGGTTCATTTGCCTCCAATTTCCGCTCCTCTTGTTCCTGTACCCTTAGCAAACTATAGTCAATCACATCCTCAACCGCGCTAATCTTCTCCTTGATCCGGTGCTCCTCCGGCCTTTGGTTCACTGCGCCAAGATCAACGGCGTTGCCGTCCTCACTGTCCGTTGGGCAACAAACCTTGCCATGAAACAAATTGATTGTTGCCAAAAGGGAAATCAATCCAACAATCCCAACACTCAAGATTCGTCCAGCCAAGCTCACGTTGCTCAATCCAACAATCCATCCACTATTGACCCGTCTTGCTATTTTGACACCGGTGCCACGGATCATGGATAATGGTATCTACCGCATTCAACCAAATAATTATCCCACTTTCATGGCACTCACCGGAGTTCGGACCTAACTTCATGGATGGCATCGTCGTTTAGCTCATCCTCATGGAACGGTTCTTCGTGATTTTGTTTCTCTTTTCAATATACCGATTACTTCAAATAGATTTCTTTCGGTTTGTGAACCTTGTCAACTTGAAAAAAATCGTCGGTTCCATCTACCATCGACTCATGTTATACCTTCTATAGTACTTGATCTACATGCCTACTCTGATGCCGACTGGGTGGGGGTATAGATGATTTTGTCTCCACTTCTAGCTACATTGTTTATCTTAATTGCACTCCTATCTCATGGAGATCTCGTAAGCAACGCTCGGTTGCACGCTCGTCGATGGAGGCTAAGTACAAGGCGATTGCTGACACAACGTCATAACTCATTTGGATCTCCCACCTGCTTGGTGAACTAAAGGTTTTTCTGTCTCCGACAAGCCAGTTATTTATTGTGATAATCTTAGTGCTACCAGCTTATGTGCTAATCCGTTATTTTCACTCTCGAATGAAGCACATTGCTTCGGCTTACCATTTCATTCGACAACATGTGAAGCTTGACACATACGAGTTAGTTTTGTTTCTATTGAAGATCAGCTTGTTGATATCCTTACAAAGCCACTATTGCGGCCCAAATTCAACACATTATTAATCAAGTTACGACTTCATCACAGATCGTGTCTAACTTGAGGGGGAATGTCAAGATTATTGATTACTTAAGATTTAGTTAATTGTATTGTTAGGATAGTTACGTGATTGTAGGATACAATCTTAGCAGATCT
This sequence comes from Fagopyrum tataricum, assembly GCA_002319775.1. Lineage (NCBI taxonomy): Eukaryota > Viridiplantae > Streptophyta > Magnoliopsida > Caryophyllales > Polygonaceae > Fagopyrum > Fagopyrum tataricum. The sequence goes on from CM008281.1 coordinate 8,010,991, forward strand.
TTTGTTTATATATACTATCTTCTATCATAATACAAATCATTAATTCATATATCAATCTATAATTAGAACGTAAAAAACAGTCTCTAGTTTGTTGAGGTTGACTTCAAAGGCATGTCGAGAAATCCTGATTTCTCCAATGGATTGCAAAGTGCATGTTGTCCCTTCACGAGTTGTTTCAAAAGCTACTCTTGGGTAACCTTTGATGGAGCTCGAGCTTGTTTCTTTAGAGGAAAGTTTCCTCGTAGTTGGTATTGTTGATGTGGAGGGAAGTTCCGTTGTTGTTGGTAGGACTGAGAAGGTCTATTGTAGTTTCCACCTTGATTATAAATGCCATAGGTGTACATCTTTTGGTTTCCTAATGTAATTTGTAGGCTGACAATCTTTAATACAAACTTTGAGAATTTGAGGAGGAGATGTTCACTTTTGGACATGTTTAAATCCATAGGGTATATAGCATTGAATAAATATAATGTTTCAATTTCAACTTGCGTAGAGTCAAACCTGATGCGTACTCTCATTGCACGTTGGTTATACATTACTATATTCCACATCTTATAAATAACACGACCTTGTAAATAACTTGATGCACATTCTCACTTGGATCACCATCAACCAACTTAGAGCATGGAGATTTAGAGTAAGGATAAGTGGTAAGACAACAAAAATCAATTGAAGATTGCGCGATTTCATCTTCGGGTGACTGAAGGGGGATAACGGCTTGTGGAACGGCATTGAAAGGTCAGCATACAACATTGCAAGCCGTTTGGATCCCATTTGGAACCCATCTCACTCTTTTTCTTGTAGCTCAACGATCTCACAGCTTGTGTAGTTGTTTCCTTGCCCATCCCAGCCCGTCTCCATGTTGTTTTGATCCCGTTTGGAGCTACAACTTTTGAAAGTAAATTTTGGAATTTCTGAAGTTCGAGGATAGACAGTTAGACAGACGATGTGGAGATGGTTTGGTAAGCCGTATAGTTGTCCATCTCCTCCCTCCTATGTCGTCTTCAGTTCGTGTTGAGCTACGACATTATGCTTTTAATTCTCTTGAATTAATTGATTTCAGTTATTTTCCAGATTTTTCATGGATATTCTTCTAGACTTCAGATTTCTTCCCTGTTTCATTCTTGACTGTTTTTGGATGTTTTGTGGTGGTTAGTAGTTCATTGTGGACTTCTCCTACATGTGTGACTTGAGATTCCGAAGCTTCATATATTTCAGCAAGATCGGAAACATTTGTAGATAATCCGTAAACAATGGCTTGTAAGACTTGTTGACCTTTTAGCAATTGCTCCAACGATAACTCCATGGAAGCCTTGCTAGGTACGTGGTTGGGATGGGGTTCTTTTTCTTCTTTCAAAGTATGATATTTTTTAGTTTTTGCTGGTTCCTTCAAATTATTAGCAGCAACTAGCGGATGATCTACAATAATCATACATTCATCATCATCATCAATTATATATATTAGTAATTAAACAAACATCATCATCAATAATAAAATGTTTAGGATTCTTAGGGAGAGTGAACTTCACTGAGTCTTCATTATATATGAAGATAATGAAACCATCCTAACGTCGATGAGAGCTCCGGCCGTGGCGAGAAAGGGACGTACAACTATCACGGGATTAGACATGGGCATCCCCGAACCCGGGCCGGACTCTCGTGAAAAATTTACCCGTTTTTGCGGGCCAAACTCGGGCCGATCCCGGACTTCGGGCTTAAGGTCTTGTCCGTACCCGCCCGGAACGGGCTTCGGGCTGAGCGGGCGGGGCCCATTTTTTATATATATTTTTGTTGAAAATATAAAAATTATACATATTAAATATAAAATAAATAAAATCATAATGCAGAAATCAAATTGCTCAATGGTCGTAAACATTTGAACCTTATCTCGAGGTATCGGGTTTGATTTCTACTATTTGCATATATAGATTTTAAATATTTAAATTAAAATAAATAAATAAAACGGGCTTTCGGACCGGGCTTAGCGGCCCGGATGGGCCTACACCCTTGCCCGTACCCACAGACGGCCTTGGCGGACCGGGCTTAGTGGCCCGGCCGGGCCTACCTTATGTGTCATACCCGCCCGTTTTCACGTGCGGGCGGGCTTGCCCGCGTTTGCCCAAGTCTACACGGGATGTTAGTGTTCTCTTCAACATCTACAACTATGAAATCAAATAGCATCTCGTATTTGTCTATTTTTACAATAATGCCCTTTAACATGCTTGTAGGTCATGGCAAATCTGTCGGCTAGGGTTAAAGGGAACTTAACTAGAAAATTCTCACCAATCTATAGTTCTTTACACAAATATAACTAAATAGTAATACACCAGTACCTAGATTACAAAGACTAGTATGCTACTTTTCACAATAGCTCAAAGGAATGCAAAATTTTCCATGATCATCTCTCTTAGGTAGTAATTTAGTCATCAACATTGCACTCTTTGGTTATCTTGATGGATCCTTCGTCGTTGAGAAACTTCTTATTGGAAAACACATCTTTCATGAATTTTGAATATTTGGGCATTTGCCTTAATACATCAACAAGAGGGATTTCCAGATATAGCTTGTTCATCATCTTTATAAATTTTCCAAAGTTCTCATCTACCTTTTTTTGTCATGAGATTAGAAAAATGGAAGAGGAGGTTTATAAATAGGAGGGAGAGTGATTGGTACCTCTTTCGGATTTGAAGTTGAGAAACCTGATTCTCTAGCATTTTGTGCCCTCTAATTAGTGTCAAGACAAGACTACACAGAGACAATTAATTGGACATCTATAACGCTTTCTTGCAGGGGATCTCACTGAGACTATCTATATGGTGCAACCTCCTGCATGTTGCGTAAAGTCATTTATGGGCTAAAGCAAGCTCCACGTGCTTCGTATAATGAGTTACAAGTCTTTCTACTACGTCTTGGGTTTATTAGTTCAGTTGCCGATGCTTCCATATTTGTTTTTTTTCACGGAACTTACATCTTGTATCTTCTAGTCTACGTTGATGATATCATCATAACTGAAAGCTCGAAAGTTTTTGTTACACAACTCATTCACACATTGGCTTTTCAGTTTTCACTTAAAGATCTTGAAACGTTGTCCTATTTTCTAGATGTGGAAGTCCAATCTATGGCTTGTGGGATTTTTCTCTTTCAAAGGAGGTGTATCCAAGATATTCTTGCTAAAGCTGGAATGATTTCGACCAAACTAGTCACCACTCTGATCTTTGCTACAAATCCTCTTTTAAAGAACACACGCACATTTATTCCTTGCCCAACTGATTATTGCACTCTTGATGGGAGCTTGCAATACCTAGGTCTTACTCATCCGGATGTTGGCTTTACCGTGAACAATTATCACAATTCATGCAATCTCCTATAACATCTCACTGGATGGCCGTGAAACGTCTACTTCGCTATCTAGTTGGCACCTTGCATCTTGGAATTCCTATTACCGGAATGCCATCACAACACTTGTCCGATAGTTATTGGAATTGTAAAAATTTGAGCTTACACGACCAAGTGTAAATGTATCATTGTCCTTTTAACTATGTTTATTTTTATATCTTTTAATACTGTCTATTTTCGTTCAATATTATGATGTACCTCACGGAGGCGTTGTGATTTACACATGTTCGGTTTTCGTTTTTTTGCTGAGCAGTTTTCTAGTTATAGGGCTTCCTTCGAACGTAGCAAGCACCATTCAAACATATCAGTTCATCTGTAGAAGAAGGCACCAATCGAACCATTGTTCAACATCTAGAGCTTTAAACTTAGATTTGGTAGACATTTACTTTTGCTAATGCTTGAAATACTGTCAATTCCATGGCTTTGTGTGTGTATACGTTGGCATTGGTTCTTACTTAAATGTCTTCCCCCTTGAATACTTTTATCGTAGCGATGCAAGTGTTGTTGAATGCATCTATGTTTTTCAGTAGGCCACTATAGTGAGAGAGATCTGTAAATTCACTTTGCTTATGAAAGCCTCTACTGTGAGGGATATCTCAAAATGCATTTTGCTTATGGAAGAAACCATGTACAAATTGAAAGAGGTTTTTATTGGAAGTACTTGATATTGTAAGAGACAAGTAGAATTTATACTCTGTAATCTAAAATAAAAAACAAATGGAAGCTTCACAAGTTCATGTGGATCGAAATTAATGAACATGAGAAATGAGGGGGATAAAATTAACATGATTTACTTGTAGCTGAAGACTATGACTAATCTGTTATGATTTTCAGTTACTATTCTAGAGCCACCAATTCCATAAACATAGGCCTAGTATGTATACTGAGTTGTATATAAAGTTGTAATTGTTGTTGCTAATAAACAAAGCAGAATATCTTTTCATCTCTTCTCCTTCATAATATGGTATCATAGTGAAAGTATCCACACCTGTCTGCTTTAATTTTTTGTGTGTCTCTTTCTCTCCATGGCTCATCTTCTCACCGCTGCCCAACTTAACCCTCTACCCCACAATTTTCAAATTCCTTCTAACAATTTTAAGTTAGGTCGGGACAACTATTCTCTTTGGCGCACAACCATTGTCTTAGCATTCCATTGTTAATTCTCTTGGTGAGAGCTTTCATCACGTTTGTGGCATTGATTAATGATCCATATTTTTCATGGTTTGGATTCCTCTTATAGCCCCATCACGACTGACTTTATGATAAAGTCCGAAAGTCTCAGAATTAATAATCTTGTGGGTTTTCTTTTCCACGAGGAGGAGCGTTTGGATCAAGTCTCCGTAGTAATACGGTTCATTTGCCTCCAATTTCCGCTCCTCTTGTTCCTGTACCCTTAGCAAACTATAGTCAATCACATCCTCAACCGCGCTAATCTTCTCCTTGATCCGGTGCTCCTCCGGCCTTTGGTTCACTGCGCCAAGATCAACGGCGTTGCCGTCCTCACTGTCCGTTGGGCAACAAACCTTGCCATGAAACAAATTGATTGTTGCCAAAAGGGAAATCAATCCAACAATCCCAACACTCAAGATTCGTCCAGCCAAGCTCACGTTGCTCAATCCAACAATCCATCCACTATTGACCCGTCTTGCTATTTTGATACCGGTGCCACGGATCATGGATAATGGTATCTACCGCATTCAACCAAATAATTATCCCACTTTCATGGCACTCACCGGAGTTCGGACCTAACTTCATGGATGGCATCGTCGTTTAGCTCATCCTCATGGAACGGTTCTTCGTGATTTTGTTTCTCTTTTCAATATACCGATTGCTTCAAATAATTTTCCTTCGGTTTGTGAACCTTGTCAACATGGAAAAAATCGTTGGTTCCATCTACCGTCGACTCATGTTATACCTTCTATAGTACTTGATCTACATGCCTACTCTGATGCCGACTGGGTGGGGGATATAGATGATTTTGTCTCCACTTCTAACTACATTGTTTATCTTGGTTGCACTCCTATCTCATGAAGCTCTCGTAAGCAATGCTCGGTTACACGCTCGTCGACGGAGGCTGAGTACAAGGCGATTGCTGACACAACTTCATAACTCATTTGGGTCTCCCACCTGCTTGGTGAACTAAAGGTTTTTCTGTCTCCGACAAGCTAGTTATTTATTGTGATAATCTTAGTTCTACCAGCTTATGTGCTAATCCGTTATTTTCACTCTCGAATGAAGCACCTTGCTTTGGCTTACCATTTCATTCAACAACATGTGGAGCATGACACATACAGTTAGTTTTGTTTCTATTGAAGATCAGCTTGCTGATATCCTTACAAAGCCACTATTGCGGCCCAAATTCAACACATTATTGATCAAGTTATGACTTGATCACAAATCGTGTCTAACTTAAGGGGGAATGTCAAGATTATTGATTACTTAAGATTTAGTTAATCGTATTGTTATGGTAGTTACGTGATTGTAGGATACAATCTTAGCAGATCTTTTGTGTATATATACTCTCTTCTATCATAATATAATTCATCAATTCATATATCAATCTATAATTAGAACGTCAAAAATAATCTATATTTGGTTGAGGTTGACTTCAAAGACATTTCGAGAAATCCTGATTTCTCCAATGGATTGCAAAGTGCATGTTGTCCCTTCACGAGTTGTTTCAAAAGCTACTCTTGGGTAACCTTTGATGGAGCTCGAGCTTGTTGCTTTAGAGGAAAGTTTCCTCATAGTTGGTATTGCTGATGTGGAGGGAAGTTCCGTTGTTGTTGGTAGGACTGAGAAGGTCTATTGTAGTTTCCACCTTGATTATAAATACCGTAGGTGTACATCTTTTGGTTTCCTAATGTAACTTGTGGGCTGACAATCTTTAATACAAACTTTGAGAAGTTGAGGGGAGATGTTCATTTTTGGACATGTTTAAATCCATAGGATATATAGAATTGAATAAATTCAATGTTTGAATTTCAACTTGCGTAGAGTCAAACCTGATCCGTACACTCATTACACGTTAGTTATACATTATTATACTCGACATCTTACAAATAACACGACCTTGTAAATCACTTGATGCACATTCTCACTAGAATTACGAAAAGAAACAAAAAACAAAAAAGTTTGACAAGTGATAGCACTAACTCATGTAATCTATTGTACAGTCTTTAGGGGTTAAGTATTAGAATTATTTGTCACATGATATGATTAGACAGAATTAGAAAGTAGGGGAAAAGGAAGACAAATGTAGTGCATGTAATTGTTTGGTGTGACATGATAAATTGTTTATAGTACGAAAGAAATTGAAGGTTTCACATGGAGTCTTCAAAAAAGCATGGCTAGGAAACACGCTATCTCCCCCCAACTGTTCCACTCCCTCCAAGCAAACAGTAGCACAAGTCACGCTCAACATAACACCCAAAGCAAAACGTCTAAGGCCTTGTTTGGCACGCTTTTATATTTTAAATTACAAACACTCACCCTATTCCTCACAAGGAACTGCTTAGGGTTCAGTCATTTCAACGTAATTTTATGTACTACTATATTTTGTGAGAAATACCAAACGGGGCTCTATTTGTCTTCGTGCTGGCTTCTGTTGGTGGTCCAATCATACAAGCTACTATATGGGTCCAACATTGATTTGCTCCCACCGATATTATCTCCCTCTAAATCTCCTCTATTCCCTGTTTGGCTGAACAAATCCGCTTCCAAGTCTCTTAAATCAGAAAACAAGTCGTTATAATCGGATGGCATATGGCTCACCATTAGCTGATCATCCGGCACGACGTCGTTTAATCCCTTTCTATCATCCCCATCCCCGGTTTCTTCTACCTTATCCTTAATTAAAGAATTATCCGCGTCGGTCTCCTCCTTCATGTATACGACTTTGTGTGGACCGGGTTTGAAAGGTATCCGGGTCGACCCGGCTAGGGAGTTTCTCTGAGTTGGCCAAGGGTGGTTATGTTCAGAAGTGTAGGTTATGACTAACATGTTCGGGTCCGTTCGGCTTCGCTCTACTTGTTTTCTTGCTGGACATCCCTTTGAGCTACTACATCTGTAGTATCCTCTGCACCATATATATATATATGATATCATTCAAGTAACTGATGTATTCAGAATGCATGAATCTTTAAAATTTGTTGATATAATCATAATTATAATTAGCAATGTATAAAGAGATGGAATTGTAATTAAAGTGAAAAAGAACCTGGGATAAGGTGAGCCTTTGATGGGTTTCTGACCATACTTTCTCCAAGCCCAGAGATCAGAAGGTACAACTTCTCCCCCACCTTGTTTGCTATTTGCTGCTGGTATGCACACCACCTTCTTTACTTGGCTTTTCCTGCATCCATCCATTATATTATTTCATTCATCTACAATTATATATATATATATATATATATATATATATATTGCGTGTATTGGTTATTGCTTTCTCCGTGCATTGCGCAGTTTATAAAATCTAGCAAGCTAATAAGATTAGAAGTGCGAACCCATGGAATTTAATTCACCCAACTACAGTGAATTAAGCAGTTTTTTATCACGGTGCAATCTAACCCTAACTTTCCCCCATTTCAGAAAAAGAAAAGGAAAAAAAAACTAAATTAAAGTCGAAGAAGCAATACCTTCTCTTAGTAATCGGATTTCTGGGCGAACACATCTGAAGTCTATCAGTTGAGGAAGGTGGGTTAGGGCTTATTGAATGATTCATGACACCATTATCACGACTCACGCCTTGTAAATCGCAAGTGGGTAAAGGCTGAAACGCAGAAGCACTAACCATTTCATGATTCATACTACTATTGCTATTGCTGTTATATTTATCACTCGCGGTTGAGATCTGAAACAGCGTCGTTTCAAGCATATCATGATCTCCTCCGATTAAGCTCTCTTCAAACCTCCCGCAAGCCGAGAAAGAAGGATGATCAATTCCATCCAACTCAGCGATAAACGGATCTCTCATGCTAGAGAACGGATCCCCGAATCCATCAACTCCGGTAGAATCCGACGCCTGAAAATGTTCCGAAAAGTTATAGTAATCATCCACTACAGTGGCCGCCATGCCGCCTCCGCCAGCTCGGACGATGTCTGACAAGTCACCCTGAAAATTTTCCTCCATAGAAGCTAGCTAGGAAGCAACTGCACATAAAGATTTGAAATTGTGTAGTTAGACTAGGTATGGATATAATATGTTGTACGTGTTTTGTGTTTTGGGAAGATCGACGAGTTGTAGTTCGTTGAATGGCTAACGAGGTGATTTACAGAATGGAATTGATTGGTAGGGAAGAGGGTGGAGAGAAGGGGATTTGACTTTTTTATATTCACATGGAAAAAAACAGCAAATGGTTGAGGTTATACGCAAGCCATGAAGAAAAAAATGCCTACTTGTTAGTAGAGAGAGAGGAAGTGAAGAGAATGATAATCATGAATTAGGTTAGGGAGCTAGCTAGCTGGGGATGTGATGAATTAATGTTGCATCTCTTATCAATACTACTATACTAGTATATAATTACCAATCTCTTTAATAAATAATATCAATTAAGTTGAAAGATGCAAATTGTATATTATATGATATGACAGCTACACATTTGCATATAACTGGATTTGTAGGTTCAGCTTAACATTTATAATTTTAATGATTTATGACCCACCAACTTAATTACATTTGTAACATGGTTTTCATATTCGATCTCATGCACATAGGTAACTCTCCTTCAACAAACAAAATTTTTAAAAAAAATAAAAAAATTCACAATTCGCTCTTCCATATTTTAGTTAGTATAGTCCATGGTGTTCGCGCCGTTGGAATTGAAATTTTTATAAGTTAAATTTCGGATAAAGTATCGTAGTTTGTCTTTCTCTAATTTTATCTAAGCCGTTTTTAATTTCTAAACAATGTTTCTGAAATTTTATATTTTTTGAGAAATTTATGTAAAGAAGGTTAAGTCGAATCTCATACAACTGTAGATAAGACAGAGTCGACTCTGATACCACGTAATAATAGAAAGCATAAATTCAGTTTTATTTCACTGACTTAAATCGTTTATATAAACTAAGATTTTTATCTTTCCCTCTACTGAAGGTGGTATCAATACATGTCGCATGTCAATTTTTCTTTCATTGGAGATGTCTATAATAATGAGATTTTTACAAAATACCAACAATTTTTCTAACTCTCCCTTCATCAACAAACCATCCTTCGTGGATTCTGCTCACACACCAATTATAGCGACGAAGAGTAATTCCAGCTACCGTTGAAATGAAAAGCATAGTAGTCATTGTTATAATATCATCTTCTTGGCGATGAACATTAGCTAAGTTTTCGATGGAGCAAATAATCATTGAAGTTATCTCCGAACAACACAACTGCTTCAACCAAATTGCCTTAGTAGATTTGGGCTTTAAGCCTGATGCTATGTGTTATAATGTATATAGAAGGCAAATTACCTTTGATACTTAAGAAAAAAAGACCCAATTGACTTTCAAACCATGTAGAAAATATGAGACATTGTTTTTCATTAAATTGAAATCTTTATATATACGATAAATAATTTTTTTTTAACTAAGAAAAGAAAGAAATAATAAATAACGTAAAAATAAATATAAACAAAAAAAATCAAATGATAATATAGTATTGCTAAAATTTATCCCAAGTTGGAGGTGTGATTCAATATACGATACATGCCAATTTCTTTTCATTTGAGATGTTTACAACATGGTTTTTTTTCTTCTAACTAGCAACAAAATCTTTCGACCATTTTGAGATGAAAAAGAGATTATGGTCATTTACTAATTTTTGTAAATAGTCAAATTTAAATGTCTAAGTAATTTTTTTGGATGCATAACTATTTTTCCCTAAAATGTAATTGAACATCAATTTTCAGATGATTAAAAGATATATTCCGGAATATTACACAACTCATGCACACAATTGAAAACTAAAAATCTATTGAGTATAATCCAAAATAATTAAAGTGTAGGCATGTTTAATTAGCACCAACACTGAACAACCCTAGGAAGATGAGTGAACAATATGTTGAGAGGTGGAAAAATAGTGTCTTTTAGTAACAGTTAAATGGGAAATGTATAGGTTATTTTTGTTGATTAATTGATAGGGTTTTATTTATGAGTGGAGTATGGTGTTGTCGTTTTAGAGCTCTCGATATGTATAATCAGAGTGATGGATTGCAACACTTGACCTTTAAAAACTATTAAGAATAGTTGCTCCCAATTCAAATATGTGATCCTCAAGTAAAGGTTGAACCATTTGTCCGCATTTCTCGGCCTTCCCTGCCGTTTCTAAATTGCCTCCTACTCTTTTTTTCTTTATTCTATAATTTTAATTGAATATGAAAAAATACGCGCACCTGATTTGCAAGTAGATATACTATAAGGATTTCCCCTTGCAGTTCAATAAATGGACGACCTAGCCGATCATGTGCACTGCCAGGTCTTCCGCCATCTTCATCGCTGGATCTGCCACGTCTCTTCATTCTCACTCGTAACCATAGACAACAGCGTATTACTGCGTCATCGCCGTCCATGGAGAGGGAAGGAGATTTCTATACGACGTCGTTGAGTTTATATGTCACCCTTCTTTAATATAAAATTAAACTTCATCTTGCTTGTTTAATGCGTTTAAAAGTTGTACAATACCAATTTCTAGTGGGATGTGGTGCTAAATTCGTTTGTTTGGAGATTCGTGTTTGAATTCTCTTGACAACATGTATGGAAAAAACTGAGAGTATTCATAACAATGGGCCACAACTCACTACCCGGGTGATCTACGTACCTTCTTTCGAAATCCATTTTACATATGGGCTCCGGAAGCAGAATTATATGAAATTGTTTTGAAATTCGGGTTTGGACTCAAAACGCGGAATTAGGTTTATGAAGCAAGTCAACCACAACGATTCAAGAGTGTCAATTGAAGAGCAAGCACAAATCCAGTTCGAGTCAATAAGGGAGCCCCAAATTTAAAGATTCAGGCACCCAAAGCCAGTTCGAGTCCAGATGCGAGCCCCCAAGTTTGAGTCCATAAGCGAGCCCTCAAGTTCGAGTCTAGAAGTGAGTTGTCGACGGGAAGAGATGTGGGAGAACACGATACAGTTTGATGGATAGAGACGTTGGGGAGGAAGATTCTAGTTCAGTATTGAAGCGAGCCATTGACGAGTCCGGATATGAGCCACTTTGCAATCCAGATCCACTTCGGTTCAATTCAGAAATGAGCCACTTTGCGATCTGGATCTCGTCTACAATCCATATCCAATTCACAATCCAGATCCATATTCGGTTTCACACTCTAAAAGTGAAACAGTTTTTCTTCCGCAAGCCAAATGTGTAACTGATTTCAGATTCGGGGGCCCAAACGCGAAATTGTCACAGTTTCGACTTCAGGGCCCGAATGCGGAATTAGTTTCGATTTCAGGACCCATGTACATAAGTAATTGGCTCATTTTAACTCCAAACGGTTTCTACTTTGGAGACCAAATGCGAAACTGAACCAATTTTTTTTAAAAAAAAAATGCCGCACCCGAAGTTCGGATTTAGGTAGTTTTATTTATTTTTTCTCTATATGGATACGTCTAATAAACCTCTTTTCAAACATCTTTGATGGGAGAAAACTTTGACGTGTTTAAATTTTGTATCTCTTAAATGAGCCCATATATATATTTCCTTCAAACATGTCCATAATTCTGCATCTGAAGTGTGAAATTAGTGTTTAATTAATTCCGAACTTGTGCCCGAAAGCGAAATTGAGTTTAATCAATTCCGTACATGGGCCTGAAACCGAAATTGGGTACCATTTTTTTTTTGATAATGGAAAGCGGTTAGGTTAAGCTACCTTCTAGAGGTAGTCCAACCTAAAGCATCCTTACGAATGAGAACACGAAGTTCGGGATCATCAGAAAAATTGGTGTTGGGGGTCGAGATTCCCAGGTGGGTCAATCGGTCAGCAACACAGTTGATTTCTTTGAATTAAATTGGTGTTGGGGGTCGAAATTGGGTTCTATTGAGCGCACTTGTGCCCGAAAACCGAAATTAGATTTAATCAATTCCGTATATACTTGAGCCCCGAAAACGAAACCGAAATAAAATAAAATAAGTTTTTTTTAGTGACCTATTTAATTCCGCACCCGGAGTGCAAAATTAGGTAACTTTTATAAATAAAATATATGGAATATAACATACCCTTTTAATTCTAGCATAAAATTACATAGTTTATTGTAGATTGGTTTTATAATAAAATCTCGTGAATGTGTGTTGGATATAAAAAGTTACATCTAAAATGGATTTTTCTTTCTTCATGTTTATTACGCTACGAAATATAAGAAAGAGTGATAATTCAATAAATTAGAAGATAAATACAGATTTCCAGGGACATTTTATTCAATATTTGCTGCGTAGACTTTTAAATGGCATATTTTTAGACTTTAAGAGTTTAAGTTGGTACTTGAGATCATAATTAGTTCATGACTTTTTTTTATAAACTTCTTATAACACTAACTAAAATTGAAAAATTATAAATATACAAGAATTTAATGAGTTAAGTTAAAAAAAATTATGTAGATTAAGTATGTATTTTTTATTTTTATTTATTAGATAAAAAAATATTATTTTTATGTGTCTTATCATCCTAGAAGAATAAAAGAGAGAATTAAGATATTAAATAACTGTAACACCTTGAATTCTGAAAACTCAAAGCGTTATTGGTTATGACATAACAGTGGGTCCCGACCTTAGATTAGCGTCAATAATGTCGGATCTTACAACAAGACACATATACTAATTAAAAGCTAAAATCTTTAAAAAGATAAAAATATGTTCATTAAGACACAACTCGACACAACGACAACCAATATTTGGAATATAATCTAGGTACGACAAAAGAAACTGCATAAATAACCCACATTCCTAGTACGGAAATCCCGGCTGACCACTCCACTCTCGATTCCTCGGTAGAAATCTAACCTGCAAAGTCTAAAAACACGGTAAAACCGCTAGCTACAATTCTAATACTAAGGTCACTAAGGCACACACATTCAAGGAAGTATTGTAAATCAATCACCATGCAACACACAAAGGTCCCGGTTGTTATCTTTTCTTTTGGTGAATTTTTTTATCTATTTTCCAACTTTTCATGGTAGCGCGAGAGTCTCCTGACTCTCGCCCCCGTTAACCAGTAGGACTGGTTTTGATGCATTTTTTCCGTATACGCTACTGGACTGGTCTTGGAGAAATCTTCCAGCACCCTCGTCCCGGACAGAAAGCTACGGCACGTTATAATACACTTGTGCCTGTCTTTAGAAATTTAAAAACAGTGATCTAATTCGTTCATTTTATTTCACAAGCATAACCCACACTACCATAGTGCACACTCAACATTATAGGTAATTAAGTGAGTCCTATTAACTCACCTTATCCGTACTAGTCTCAACGTTTCTCGCTATCTTGCTAGCAGAGATCCGATTTTCCTGATCAATATACATCAACCCTTAGAACTATATCAACCCTTAACACTGCTCGACTTATCATTCTAAGCAATCAAAGTATGATATCTAACATCGATACCCTGACGTTTTCTACAACCTAGGTTTACGGACCTAGACGTCCATTCCAAGTTCTCATTTAACAACACATGTGTTTCCTTAAAATCCCGCTATCTCAGAAGTTCATATTTAGTCTAACGTTATCACACCGCTTAATTGCTCAAAATTCTCATTCCAGTTCCACTAACATAACATTTCTCAAATTTTGCTAATTCCAACATTCCGGTTTTCCAACTAATTCCGCAACTATCAATCATCTCAGCATTATACACTTACCTAAAAACCTTCACTAATTTAATTCCTTATATTATAACAAAACTTATTAATTAATAATTAATTAATATCGGAAATTAATCTGACAGAATGAATGGATTTGGGTCTAACCGAAAACGGATCAGTAGCAAGGTTAACGGTGTTGGATGGCACCAAGTGGCGCCACTGCGGTGTAGTTGGTCACCGGTTCGAAACTCCCTGGCAGCAATTTCGGTGGTGGCATGACAATTCTCACAAAGCCTGGAGGTCTCGGGTTCGAGACTCCTAAAAAGCACAAGAGGCAACACCAAATTAGACGGCATGAAAACCCAGGTATGATCCCTCTACGTGGCAAGCAACGATTGGAACTTAGGTATGCAATAGATTAGGAAACATGGTGGTTGTGCTTTAAACGCAACAAAAATGTGGCAAGTGCAAGAGGTCGTGATGGTTAATGTGACTTCAAGGCGGCGTTTAATGCTTCGGCTGTAACTCATGCCTTCAAGTGGAGCAATCAATGGCGTCGTTACTTGTTGGGAGAGAAAGGGAAGGGTAGTAAAGGGTCTGGCCACTCGGCCGGTCCAAATAATAAAATAAAAAGGGAGTCGGTTTGGTTTAAAAGAAATAAAAGGGTTCGGTTTGGGTTTACCCACACGATCGAGTTTGAATCCGTTTAACTTATTCCTCGTATTTGATTCAGGTTTGGTTTAAAAGAAATAAAAGGGTTTGGTTTGTGATAGTTCATGTATTTTAGTTTGTCATGTTTAAATTATGGAAATTATCCAACGGTTAAATTAAGACTTATAATGTCGTGAAGTTGGGACCAGACTCAATATTTAGGAGACTAAGGGAAATTTGGCTAAGTATAGAAATAAGTGTTCATGAAGTAAACTTTATAATTTTGTGTGGATCTTATGGATAGTTTTTTTTATGGATTTTGATTATTTTGTCTAGAAGCAGACATGGCATATTACATTGAAAATTTTTCTCAGAAATTTTGAGAATAGTAGAAGGTATATATCCTAGGTCACAGTAGGACACTTGGTTTGCACGATAATATTCCATAAGATTCTAATTAAAATAAAATGAAAAATATTAATTCTAAAATTCCGGTTTCATACTCTTAAAATGACTAAACGAATTAAAGTTAAATAAGGTATAAATTTAACACCGGTTATCTATTCTAACATGATTAAAAACTAATTTAACAATTTCGGTTCTCTATTCTAACACGTCTAAAACCAGTTCAACAATTTCGGTGATTTATTCTAATATGTCTAAAACTAATTCAACAATTTCGGTTCTCTATTCTAACATGTCTAAAACTAATTCTACAATTCCAGTTCTTTATTCTAATATGTCTAAAAATAATCCAACAATTTTAGTTCTCTTTTCTAATATGTCTTAAAATTAATTAAGTTTAAATAAAGTATAAATTATACACTTACTTCGATATGTGTGAGAATTTCTTTCGGATCACTATATTTATTTACATCAAACGACATATTTGCGCTTTCACCATTGGATTCTACATCGGCTTGAACTTCAGCTTCTTCGGAAAATGTCGACATTTGTACGAGCTTTTACGGATTTGATAAATGACTAGTGATTTCGAATGTGAATAGTGATATGATTTTACATGTATATATAGATTTAAACTCGTGTCTTCAGCATATATATTTTAATGGCTACTTTTATAATGTTACAATTAACGGCTACATTTTTCAAAAGCAATTGCGTGGCTCCCCGAGGCACATGCGGAGTCGGCATGTGTCCCAACTTTGCGCCTCAAGAGGCGCATATGGGGATATGATACTTGTGCAGTGCGCATGCGCCTCAGAAGTGGCGCATGCGCACTGTGCAACTGTGGCTTCTTCGACCTCCTACTTAGAGCCTTGTTTTTAGTCCCTCATTAGTTTGTCTTTAAAATCCTTTTTTTGTCAAGATTTTCCTCTTTTACATGTTTCAAGTTTTCAAAACTTCCATGAATATATATATATATATATATATATATATATATATATATATATATATATATATATATATATATATATATATTTCCACTCTTAAGTCAGCTAATAGTGCAAGCGGTCGGTCTTTAGCATGAATTGGTAATCTTGTTTTGCTTCATTCCTTGTTACTCAAATTTTCTTCACACTTGTCAAAATCCATGGTATCCAAGTACGTCGGGATATTGATGTGATTTGTAGATATGAAATATCACCGGACAAACAATTAATCATGCAAAATCTAATTTTTCGTTGAACAAAAAATGTTGACTATCACGAGTGCCCACCTAGCGGGATTGTGTGGAGATCAGCGGATAACAAGACGCAATAAGTACGTAAGACTTTCTAATGTTATTGATAACTCTAAGACGACATCATTTGGTGAGATAAATAATAAAATAGCAAGAAAACTATAAGGATAGAAAGAAAAATGTTATCTCAAGTAGGAAAGGATGTTTTGCTCAAATTAGTGGCCCAAAGTATCCTGAATTTCATGATTAATGTGTTTATGCTACCCAGATGGTTTTATTGAAGAAATACATTCCATGTTGGTGAATATCTGATAAGGTACACCAAAAAGTTACAAAAGATAGGAAAATACTACAATAGAAGAAATGATAGTCTTTGAATGCTGCTAAAGAGATAGGTGGGGTTTAGGAATTTAAAGTTTTTTAACAAGGTCCTTCTTGAAAAACAAGTTTGAAGACTAATGTAAACCCAAAGTCTTGGCTCATCAAGTCCTATAGGCTTGTCATTTCAATGATGAATCTTACGTCACTTTGAATATATGTAATACCCTTAGATATTTTTTAGGAAAGTACTTGGGGAGCAAAGGATATCTGGACATAGGTGTAACACCCCAAATTCATAGGACTCGGAGTGTTACTGGGCTAGGATCTCACAATGGACCTGACCCTAGCTTGACAACAATTTCACTGATCTTACAACAAGGCACCGATAGATTAAAACAAAACATGAAACTTATATATATATATATATCAAAAAGGTAATACAATGTACCGCTGAGTACAAACAAAACCATACTGTACAATAAAAAAACCCATATCCCCGATAACGCCCTAGTGTACGGAGCCCTCAGCGGATCACCCACTCTGTGTCACTCTGCAGCTCTCCTATCCTGCAAAGTATCTACAACACGGTATAAAACCGTTAGCTAACCATACACATATATAGGATTATGCTAGAGCACAAACACACATCAGAAATCTTAACACATCATCATGCTTTCGCACATTTACCCGGTTCATTATCTTTATAAAGTCCAGCAATCAACTCGTATATAAATATCCATATAATCATATGTGACACGAGGAATATAACCCTCGCCTCTAGGTACTATAACCAGCTGGAGTGGTGCCTGGAACACCTCCCCGTGTACCCTAAGGGAATGGAGAGTGCCCGAACCGTTTACCAGGTCTGGCCTGACTACAGAGAACCCCCAACTCCCAGCGGGATGAATGGAAAACTTGTCACAACCCTACAATGGGCAATCAATACATCATAGGTCGGTAACCATCATAACGCATGCTATAAACATATAACAAACACCACTCATGCACAACATCCTATAAAGGAATGGCAACTAAGTAAGTCCCACGGACTTACCTCAACCTCGTAGTCGTCTCACTAGATCAACCCTTAACTCAGTTCACTCCAAACTGGAGGATAACACGGCCTATACACGGCATACATATATATCAAACTCCTATCACACAAAGGGTCACACCTAGACCCAAGGGATCCATAAGGATCATATCCAACTCGTAAACCTCAAAGCCGTAACTAGCATAACTATCTTATACTCATCAACATCCGCTTCCTAGCATGCTACTACCGCTCATACTAGGAAAGGAAAGGATCTACCTAACTCTAGGTAGATCCAAGACAAGACGCACCTGCGTAATACAAAGGACGCAGGGGCGAAGCAAACAACCCGCAGACGCGGCGGGACTCAGCCGCGGGCGCGGTGACAAAGCTGCAGGCACGGCGCAGGTGTTGCGGCATGGCTTCCGCAGGGGCGGCGCCTTCCAGGCGCGGGGGCGGCGACAGTGCAGAACGTAGCCCCGCGAGTCTTCTTCCACTCTTCACGTGATCAAATCACGTCTTTATCATTCCAGATTCATACACAAGCATAAACATACACATTTCAACATCACCCTATGATCAACACATCTAATCCTAAGCTAAGGAAGAAATAACAAGAAAGAAGAAAGAAAGAAAGAAGAAGCAAGGGATACATACCACAGTTGTGGCCTAAGCATGAACTGATCCAAGGCAGTATCTCCACTAGCTCTCAAGCTCAGCAACAACATCATACCACATCAACATCATTAACCACACACAAGGCTACACCAAAACTCTTCCAAAACTAAGGAAACCAAGAAGAAAATCAAGGAGGAAGGAGAAAGACGTGAAGGCAGCTGGGAAGGAAGTGAAGATGCTCATCAAGCCAAAGCAAGGATTAGGTTAAGGAAGTGGGAGAGTAAAGCACGGGTCAAGGGTCAACAAAGCCGGCTGCAGCCGCAGGAAACCGCAGGGGCGGGTTTCCTGGCCGCAGGGGCGGAACAACAGAGGAGCCGCATGGGCGGCCTCGCAGATCCGCGGGGGCGGCTAAGGCTAAAAACGGCTCCCAAAAGCTAAGGCTCTGACAATAGGGATAAGCTAAGGAAGTATCTCCACTAGCTCTCAAGCTCAGCAACAACATCATACCACATCAACATCATTAACCACACACAAGGCTACACCAAAACTCTTCCAAAACTAAGGAAACCAAGAAGAAGATCAAGGAGGAAGGAGAAAGACGTGAAGGCAGCTGGGAAGGAAGTGAAGATGTTCATCAAGTCAAAGCAAGGATTAGGTTAAGGAAGTGGGAGAGTAAAGCATGGGTCAAGGGTCAACAAAGCCGGCTGCAGCCGCAGGAAACCGCAGGGGCGGGTTTCCTGGCCGCAGGGGCGGAACAACAGAGGAGCCGCATGGGCGGCCTCGCAGATTCGTGGGGGCGGCTAAGGCCAAAAACGGCTCCCAAAAGCTAAGGCTCTGACAATAGGGATAAGCTTGAGAATCAACGATGGAAAACAAGTGGATCAAAGACTTGTTCTTTCAATGATGAATCTTACATCACTTCGAATATATGTGATACCCCTAGCTACTTTTCAGCGAAGTACTTGGGGAGCAAAGGACAACTAGACATAGGGAT
This sequence comes from Fagopyrum tataricum, assembly GCA_002319775.1. NCBI lineage: Eukaryota > Viridiplantae > Streptophyta > Magnoliopsida > Caryophyllales > Polygonaceae > Fagopyrum > Fagopyrum tataricum. The sequence goes on from CM008281.1 coordinate 8,030,427, forward strand.
AGGTTTGAGAATCAAGGATGGACAACAAGTGGATCGAATGATTCTTGGATAGTTGATATAGAGGGGAAGGAAATATGCAGACCAAAGCATGCAAGTAGGAAACATTGGGTCCGTTTGACAGAAATGAGAGATAATTTTAGATATTAGAAAACCAAATAATTACCAAAATAATCGATAATCAAAGTATACTTAGATTAACTTTAGTGAATATAGACTTAAACATGAACCAACCAAAATACATAAATCAATCGAAGACTAACCTTTATCCATAGGAGTCTTTATTACGAATCAAACGAGTACGAGTCGACAAATAGATGTAAATGTGTATCTTCTTCCTTAATCCTGAACCTTTGATGAATCTCTAAAGGATGAGATTAGTCTGAATCTTTCGCTTTTTCACTAACTGGTTTCAATAGTATCGTACAAGAAACAAAACAACATTATGCTCTCTCTCTTTTTCAGAAGTCTAGAAGCAAAACTATAACTTTCATCTTTATTCATTTCATTATAACCATCAATATTAGTATGTATCTACATATATATATTCATGTGTAATAAACGAGAAAGGGTCATGACTTGTTGATAATGGTTATACAAGCCACATTACACATGATGTACACATCTTTGTGAAGGTAGATGATCGAAACGTATCTTTATAGGCTGAATGTCGGGAATGGGGACTACCTAGAATTGAAGGGAAGAGGAGTCGTTGCTTTCGACACATCATCGGGTGTTAAATCATACATGATGTTGTTGTATGTGCCTAACCTAGACCATAATTTTGGTTAGCGTTGGGAAAATGTTGGAGAAGGGTTATAGGATCCAATTCAAAGATATGTCTTGCATTATTTATGATTCATTTTGAGCACAAGTGTTTGAGATGAAGACGAAGGAAAATAGTTTTTTGGTTGAGGAAGCAAAGTGGTTTGCTTGCTTATACAACAAGGATGAATACTTTTAACATTTGGCACAAGCAGTTAGCTAGGTAATTTCAACTTCTCAAGAATGAAGCAAAATGGCCGATTAGTTGCTTGTGGAGGATCTACCAAAGATTCCTGATACGGTGATTGAAACACACGGAGTATGTGAAACTTGTCAGCTTGTAGAGCAAAAAAAATTGCCTTTTGCTGATAGCACATGGAAAGAAACCAATAAATTGGAGCTCAACCATTAGGATTTCTAGCAAGTCAAAGCCAAAACATAAAGCACAAAATTCCATCATAATCAAATGCACACAAATCCATGTCAACTTTGGAACCTCAAGGTTCTAGCCAATAACAATCATTTCAAAGAAAGACAAAATAAAGAAATAACAAAGGGGAATAATAAAGAACTTAACTCGAATAAATGGAAACCTTCAATCTTGAATCCAACAAGGTCTTCCAAACAAAACTGAATGTAAAAGTATGAATCTTGAATCTAAACTATGAAGAACAATGGAGAAGAAGAAGGGAAAGGAAGGGAGGCGGCTCCCCCTATGGGGTAACCTAACCCTACAAGAAACGGACTAAATCGGACGCTTAGAAATAACCTAGAGCTTCCCTTTTATAGGCAACAATCTTACAAAAGACGGGCTGGGCCAAAACCGATCCTAAAATAAAATAAAATTGCCGAACAAGAAATCTCAAGCAGAAATTTCGGCCGAGATCGGGCCAATCGGGACCGAGATTTGGCAACAGAACCTTCAGCGCGTCAGGACTTCGGAAATCTCGGCCGAGATCGAGAAATCTCGGCCGAGATCGGGCCATCTCGGCCGAGCTAGGGCAATCTCGGCCGAGCCATGAGAAATCTCGGTCTAGTCTGACCGAGATTGGTTCAAATCGGTCCGAGACGCGGTATTCTCCGTTCCTTCGCGCCTTTAGCTCGATTCCTCGCGTCTTTAGCTCGATTCCTCGCCTTTCCCGTGCACGTAGCTCGCTCCAATGCGTCCACTTCGAGGCTTGATCCTCAGATACGTCGTTTTAGCTCCAAAATGTGCCAAATCACCTACAAAGCCACAAATAGTGTGTGTAGACATCTATTCTTGCAAAGTAGAACTAAACAAGCATAAATGGCACAAACTAAGGCTAAAACATGAATGCAGAAAGGGGAAATCTAACTAAATGCATGAGTAGAACAGGTCGATAAATCATGTTATCAGTAACAAATACTTCTTGTTGTTCATTGACGATTATCTAGGATGTGTTAAGTTTACTTTCTATAGAAGAAATCAGAAGTTTTGAGTTGCTTTCAAAACTTTATGATATTGGTGGAGAAGCAAACAGGTTGTCATATAAAGAAGCTAAGATATGACAATGGTAGAGATTACGCCTCAATAAATTTCAAGATTTTTTGCGATAATGCTGGAATTCAACACCAATTTACAGTGCCTTATACACCTCAACAAAATAAGGACAAGTGAAAGAAAGAACGGAACTGTGATGGAAATTTCAAGATGCTTTTTTCATGAGAAGAACCTACCCAAGAAATTTTTAGCCGAGGCGCTAAACACATAATTAAAAAACACATCAGTGTATTTGTTGAATTTTTTTACCAACAAGTGATTGAAAGGGAGAACTCCATATGAAATGTTGCATGGGAACAAAGATTCAGTTGCACACTTGAGAGTTTTTGGGTGCTTGTGTTACACTCATATATCAGATATGTATCGAGACAAGCTCAAGAAGACCGATGTTGGGATCTTCATTGGATATAGTCAAATTACCAAAGACTACCACATTTACAATTTAAAAAATAGAAAAGTGATAGTGAGCAAAGACATTAAGTTTGATGGAGGAGTTAAGTAGAATTGGGACAAAGAGGAGCTAGACTGGGATTATTAAACAATCTACAAACACCGACATTATTGTTACTGACTCCAATACAGGCGAGTGATGATGATGATGATGATAGTGATAATGATGTTTTTGTCCGAGGTACAAGGACATTAGAAGATATTTGTGAGTGATACAGTTTTGCATTTGAACCTAGTTATTTCGTTGATGATAGTGATGGTGTTGATGATAGTGATGGTGGTGTTTTTGTGGCCCATTAGCCTAAATTGTAACCTACAAGGTCTAACCGACCAACCATAAAACACACGTCTAACGAACCCGACCAACCATAAAACACACGTCTAACGAACCTAAATATATCATAATCAAAGACAAAGTCCTATAGACAAACAACGCAAACAACAACTCGTCATAGACAACTCACTTAATGTCTCAAGGCTAGCCATTAGGTTGTTTGACATGATCCAACCATACCCTATATGCTTTTTCTTGTGTCATGACATGCTAAATTAAGTCAAGTACGGTCACCTTAAGTCCTAAATTATACTCAATAATAAGGCATCAAAGTCTGAAGTATAAGATTATAAATAAAACATAGGTTTAAGTTACTTTAATTACATTCTTCTTTGTGTAATTACAATTTTAAATAGCATATGAATTCTTTTTAAAAAAGTAATAATACCCACACAAGTATGATGGTGAAAAATAGAAAAGTTAGAAATAGTAAATTTCCTCCTAAAATGTTCTTGAAACCGACAGTAACAATTCCTTGGATCTGTCCATCTCCATTCCCATTCTCGAAACAAGACGAATCTTATGGCAATGGCAGGGAAAGAATCAAAGGTGGATGATCCATGGGCAGACGATGATCAACAAGATCAACAAGATCAACCTGCACAAAACAAGCCCAAAGAAGGCAAGAAGCTTACAGAGAAGTTGGGAGAGGGGCTCAACAGAACCAAGGAAGGCACCTACAGAAGCATGAGGAGGGTCAAGGAAGGCGCCTCCGTCGGTATCTTCTGGATGAAGGACAAGTTCCGTAGGCCAACGCCTCCCCCCAAGGAGCTCAATCCTCCTCCGCCTCCTCCTCCTCCAACTTCCTCACCATAAATTATTTGTTCTAACTCATATATATAAATATATATAGATACTAATGTTTATTCTTCATTCTCTTATAGAAATTTATGGGAAATATAGAATTGAGGATAATTTTATTCATTATTAATTATGAAACAAATGGAAAACAAACATCAAAATAACAATACATAAAACTGGAAATGTCCTCAAATTCCGATGTGATAACTTATAATCTCCAACAGGTTTGAAGCAATCAGAGTTCTCTGTCCCAGAGGTCGTGGAGTGTCTTGTGCGGGCCAGTGCTGGAAATGAAAGGCCAGCCGTGAACTCCTCTGCTCTGCGGGATGAGATCGATGCTCTGATCCTCTTCTGGGGTCAATTCCCAGTCGAATATGTCAATGTTTTGCTTCATTCTTTCCGGGTTGAAGCTCTTGACCACGGTTGTGATCCCCTGCTCGTACGCCCATCTTAAGCATACCTGAGGGACAGTTTTTCCTTTAGCTTCAGCAATTTCCTTGAGGATTTGGCATTCCAAAACCCTGTTGCTGCCATAGAAGTTCCCGACTGCACCTAATGGAGAATAAGCAGTCACCAGAATACCATTCTCCTTGCAGTAGTTAATCAGCTTCTTATGGTTCCAAAATGGATTCACTTCGATCTTCCACAAATCCAAATAACAAAACAATAAGTAACTGATCAACATTTAATATAAAAAAGACAGGAGGTATTAATTACTTGATTAACAGTTGGAGGGATCTTGGCAATGGACAAGATTTCATCCAGCTTCTTGCAACTGTAATTGCTCACTCCAATTGCTCTCGCTAGACCGAGCTTATGGCACTCTTCCATGCAGACCAAACTCCAACTAGTTCAAACGGAAGGAAATCATCCTTCCCGGGAAATTCGTATTTTTCTGTTTGCTTCGACCTCACCGGCCAGTGTACTAGGTACACGTCAATATAATCCATCTGCAAATCCCTGCAAGAAAAAGAAAAAAAAAAAAAAAAAAAAAGACTGCTATCACATCCATTAATGTTTGATATCCACGTATACTAGTTTTATACATTCTCATGATTCGGAAATAAAAAATAAAAAATTACGGATCAGTTAAAAAGAATATCAACTTTTACGCATATCTCCTAATCGACATCGAAAACTCTTTGGTTAGAGTTGACATTTGTGAGGAAAAGGGAAAGATATTAAGATATAGCATTCGAACATTATTCGGACTATCGGAGAGAAACCAAACAACTAACATGTCAGATTGTCAGGTGACCAAAACGGATCCCGATTAAATTATTAGGTAGGTTAATTTTGTCTTATGTTATAAATTTATAACTTAATTGGTTATATATAAAGTTGTAAAAATTTGTAAAATTAAATAAATGAAAGTTTTATGCATATAAAAATATAAAAATATAGGAAAATGAGTATAATTAAATAAATTCCTAATTTAATAAAATTATATATATAAAAAAGATTTATATATGAAACTTAAAAAGAATTGATCCTTGACCACTTATATCAAGTAAAAGTTTAGAGATGCAAGTCCCCGTTGTACGAAGTTAGTTTCAATGAACATAACTATTAAAAATATAGATGTGCTTAAAATTTTGGGGTGAGTCAGAGTGTGCACGTCAATAGATTTTAACCTTAATTTTGATGGGGTATAGGAAAGAGAGTGCAAAAGTAAAAGATTCAAAATATTTTCATTAACCGTACGATGAAGTGCAGATGAAATCGTAGCCAATAAATATGAGCCACGTGGATTCATATAAATATATAACTACTTAAAATGAATTTTAATGTTCAATATTTAAATTAAAATACATATAAAATAGTTTTATAATTTATAAAAATGTTACCTTTTCATAGACACCAATTTTGCTTATATATTTTTTTTACTTTAAAAAAAATTATATTTTATATTAAATTTATTGATGACACATATTTTATAACTTATTTTGATGTATTAATTTATTTATAAAGTATAATTTTAAATATTCTAGTTTTTTATTAACAATACTAAACACGAAAAAAAGTACATATAATATGATACGTTAAGAACAAAGGTTATGTTCTATTGATGTCGATGAAAAATTTACTTGTTCTTAGGTTGATGTGGAAGACAGATTAAAAAGTGGAAAAAAATTAGTTAAGATTAATCTTTAGCCATTCTCTAATATAGATGCTCTAAACCTTAGTTCACCTCTAGATCCGTACCTAATGTTAATTGAAAAATTACATATGCATGTATTGTTTAAGTTTCGAGAATATTAAACATCACAAAGGACGTCGTTAGGGTTGTTCACCGGTCCGGACCTAGACCGGAACGAACCGGACCGGAAAAGGGAGGATCGGAAATGGACCAAAAAATTCGGTCCAGGTCCGGTCCTGGACCAGATGGACCGGAATTTTTTTTAAAAAAAAAATTTTCCATTTTTTTCGCACCAAGCCTATTGCGGACCGGACCGGACCTAGAGTTTATTAGTTAATTTTAATATTTTTATTTCACTAAAATTTTAATTAATTTAATTTTTTTTCAAAAATTTCTTTTTTTAAAAAAAATATCGGTCCGGACCGGTTTTGGACCGGAATTCTTGGACCGAGGACCGGACCTGTTTGTTCCGGTCCGGTCCGGTCCAAAACCCGGACCGGACCGGAAATTGAACAGCCCTAGACGTCATAATCAAATGTACTTGACAAGGTCGTCCCAGCTCAAACAAGTGAAAATACCTACAAAAACCGAAAGTATTATAAGGATTTCCAAGTTATTTATAAAAAGACCGTGACTAGTGTCACCCCTTTCCTCATGAAAAGAGTACGCGTGCCCACGCGCCACCCGTCCCCTCTCTCCTGCCAGAAGGAAATCAAAAATCCCAAACCCGAAGATGGCCAAAAGAAATCAAATCCTCTTCCTAAAAACAAGCAAAAAAGATATCCTCTATCCAAAAATCTCCAGAAAGCTGCAAATGAAAGCAGTAAAAAAAGAGAGGAGTACAAGATCTGTAAAAAGATAAACAAAAGAGGAGAAAAGAGTGCGGTTTTTTGGCCATGGAAAAGAAAGAAGAAAAAAGAGAGAGAGGGAAGATGGGTTCTCATGGCGCTGCGGTGGTCTTTCTCGGCTCAAAGTTTTCAATTAAGAAGGAGATCCTGGCTAGCAGAGGACGTCCTATGGATTGTTTCGTGGGTCTCAGTTTTCTTTTTCGATTTAAGCACAAACATCTCCGGTGGAGATGAATCCCTAAGGGAGAAAATGAAACAACGAAATGGAAAATCATGGTACAAGAGACGCTCGCCCTAAGAAATGTATCTGTCTACAACCCATGTGTGCCACCAATAGGTGTTGAACGACAGAGTAGAAGATTTGCAAATGAACAAGGAAAAATCGGAAAGCGGGAAATCAAGTACTCTTCCAAAGCCTTCCCTATCCTGAGATTTATTGCCAATATCGCTCTCGATCTGCGGTTTACATCAATCGTAAATCTACCCACGCGCCCATCGTTCTCCCTCAACCCTTTCAATTGATGAAAACCCTAAAAACCTTATCAACTCATTCAGCCATAGTGAGATCTGGCCTTTTAAATCCAAAATATTGAGTCTAAAAATCAAAACTAGAAAATCTAAGTTAAAAGCCCCAATAAAAAAGCACATAGGTTTTGAAAAGGCATCCCATAGGAACGAGTCAACTTCTCACCTCAGAAGGAAGCAAAAATTTATCGAATCTAATGGAGAGTCGAAATGGACATGGATCGTAATCGAAAGCAGAAGAAGAAAGAGAAAAAAGAAAACGAGAAAGCAAAAGGTGATCTCTTTCCTCAGCAATATGGGCGACGACGGGTGGTATTTAGAAAACAGCCTGATAAAAACCACCACATAATTAGATCCTTTCCGAGATGTAAATTCATGAACAATAAGAACATATTCAATTTTGTTGCTAGGTCTTGGAGTAAAAGGTTGTTTCTACTTCCTAAGAAATACTACAAGGACTACCTTCCTATGATAAGGTTATCTATTAAAATTCGAACTAAGATTTGTACCCTCAAGAACAATCGAAGAACCCCCTACAAAAAGACATGTTATAAAAACCTTTCTTTTATGGAAAGCATGCTATGCTCTCCCGAATATCAAAGAACCAAGCAACCATTGCCCATGTATCCTATGAAATTTGATTTCTTAGTTACAATTTCTGATTTTGTGAATTGGAAAAGATGTTTCGGTTTGATGTCGGAAGGCATATTTTTTGCGACAAAGCTATATGTGAAAATTTGCCTATGCATTCTAGTGGTATTTCTGAAAAGCGACAAATCATTTTTACCTTCCTTCGCCCTACTTTGTGTCTACTGAAGTTAAATTGGGAGGTGTTAACTTATTCGAGCGGGGACATAGTGTTTGTCTATTGTTCTATGGCCGAGATTGGAGTGGCATTTGGTTGAGGATGACGTGCTCCTTTCTATGTTTTGTGACCACGGCATTGAGAACATATGAAATTTTCGACTACTGTGTTTGTGCATCAGTTACTAGTATGAACCTCGTATCTCTATCGCTTGCATTGATGTGGTTTTACTCGGCTGTCTCGATTTCTCGTAGATTAAAATGGTTTATTTATTTTGGCAATTGGATTTGGTTAAGGTCGGTTGTACACTACTCTTTGGTGTTGCATTTCCTGCAGGAATATCAAAAATTGGAACAAATAAGCAAAGACAAGGATGCAAGGTTAATAGTTGGGCATAAAGAAACTGGCCTCTATCGGAATAACTATGCACTAGAAACGATGAAAGAACACTATGAACCTTTTTCTACTGAAATTGATCTTTGTGTTATGAACCTTTGTATAAGTGTCAATGAACAAATGGGGCCTAGTTTCAACTCTATATATATAAAATATTCAATGATTGATTCAAATGCAGATTGGTTTATCTTTTCTAATGAAATGGATGATTGCGTAAATGCGTTATACTACACCAGTATGCTGGAAAAAAGTGTGTTTGAACAATCCTTTGAGCCAACCTCTATCCGAGAATACTTAGATTTATCTTATGTGGTCGTAAGATTGGAACAAGTTAGATATACAAAGACTATAAAATATTGCAAAGTGAAAGTGGGTAGGAAAAGAAAATATGGCCATATGATTCAGAACAATGGTAGCAACAAAATTGGGAACTATATGGGTAGAAAAATGGATCAATACCCACAAAAGACGCAGAATATTTTTCCATGAAGATATCTGTATGGAATGTGAGAGGAATTAGGAAGAAAAATTTTTGGACGGATATTGAAACAATTTGTAAAATAGAACATATACAAGTTATAACCTTGATTGAAACTAAGACTAGTGTGGCACCCGATGAACCTATTTGGCGGAAAGCAGGTTTCGACAACATGTGTTTCATCCCAGCAAATGGACGTTCAGGAGGTTTATGCTTGGTATGGAAAGCATATCAAATGTCCAACGAAACTCTAGAAATTTTATATAAAGGAAATCGGTTTATAGCCATGAAACACCACAACCTTAATAATAATTTTGTCATGGTGATTATCTTTGCTTATGCACCGCCTAGAGAAAATGAAAAAACGAAATTTTGGGAAACCTTGACAAATTTTATTCAAGCGACTAACCTCCCATGCCTGCTAATGGGCGACCTTAATGAAATCCAAAATTCAAGTGAAAAACTTGGGGGCGCCCCTCCGGTGCATAATAGATTCAATAGATTGATTAATTTTAAGGACACGTGCCTTTTCCATGACCTACCAACCCAAGGTCTTGAGTTCACGTGGAGGAGAAAAAAGAGGGTCCGGATAATACGTTCGAAAAGTTAGATAGGGCCCTTGCACACCACCGAATCCTAGATAAATACCCAACGCTGGTAGCAAGAAACCACGCTTTCACAAGTTCGGATCATGTTCGCCTGATTGTTGATATAAACAACAATGTGGGAATGAAAGGACAACCCTTCAAGTTTGAAATGATGTGGACATAAAGAAAGGATTTTGAAAATCTAGTTAGACAGACGTGGCGGGTCCATTTCTCGGGAAACCACATGTTCAACCTAGCAAAGAAAACGCATCTACTAAAAGCAAAAGCAAATATTTGGAATAAAACAACTTTCGGAAATATATTTACACAAATTAAAAATGTGGATCAAGAATTGGAGAGAATTCAGATGATCCTAATTCAAGGTTTTGACGGGAGAGTAAAAAGAAGAGAAACCCAATTATTATGCAAAAGAAATGAGCAGATCAATTTTCGGAAACGATTCTGGAGTCAGCGTGCAAAAACGACCCATATAAAACTAGCTGACCAGAACACAAAATACCACCATAGATTAGCATGTGGAAGAAGAAGTAGAATAGTGATAAAAGGAATTACTTTGGACGGCGGGGTCCACACAAACGATCCGAGGACAATTAAGGAAGAATTTCATAAAGACTTTATCAAAAGATTCAAAGGAACAATCCCTAGTGGAATTGATCTAGATTTACAACTAGCACAAATTACACATGAAATAACTGAAAGTAACAATGAGTTCCTAACAAGACCTATCTCAAATAGCGAAATAAAACAAGCAATGTTTAACATTGGTAGTGACAAGTCGTCTGGGCCTGACGGGATGCCATCGGGTTTCTACCATAAGTATTGGCATATTGTTGGTCCATCGGTAATCCGAGCAATTAAAAACTTTTTCAGAACCGGAAAAATGCTAAAACAAATTAATCACACATTTATAACGCTACTACCGAAAATAGATAATCCAACGACTACGAACCATTACCGACCAATCAGTCTTTGTTCTACAATATATAAAACGATTTCCAAAATTATAGCCGAGAGGTTAAAGAGTGTCGTGAATAAAGTAATACACCCCTTGCAAGGTGCATTTGTAAAAAAGAGATAGATCCAAGATAATATTCTAATTGCACATGAAATATTTCACTCCTTCAGACAAAAAAAAAGGAAAGGAAGGATATGCAGCAATTAAATTGGATATGGAAAAAGCATATGACAGAATAGACTGGAACTATATAATTCGTGTACTCCAAAAATTCGGATTCAATGGAAAATTTATCGGGTGGATTAAGGAGTGTATCTCGACGGTATCCTTATCTATCCTAGTAAATAATGGACCAACAGAAATTTTCCTCCCAGAAAGAGGTTTGAGACAAGGGGACCCCATATCCCCACTTTTGTTCAACCTGGGGGCAGAAGTGCTTATGAGGAACCTTCAAAAACAAAGTAATGAAAGTAAAGGGGATATTGGTTTCCCGATAACAAGAAATGGATTAGTCATTCCTTTTCTAGCATTCGCTGATGACATTATCATCTTCACCAAAGCAACTCAAGGGGCATGTCGGAGAACTTTATCTATTATAGAAGAGTATTGCATGGCTTCAAGCCAAAAAGTCAACTATCAGAAATCAGCTTTTCAAGTAACAAAAAATACATCAAATAATACCACAAATCTTATTAAAAATGTGTTGAGTATTCCATGGTCGGTGGCACTAGAAAAATATCTAGGTTGTCCAATTATTAATGAAAAAGTCAACAGAGATACTTTTGAGGAGGTGGTGACCAAATCAAAACAACAATTATCAAAATGGAAAGCTAATTCTCTCTCACAAGAGGGGCGATCTATTTTGATAAAATCAAACCTTTGTGCAAAACCGAGTTTTATCATGCAATCCTTCCTCCTCCCAACACACATCCATAATGAATTGGATAGGATAAATATACAATTTTACTAGAATAAAGGACCAGAAAGTGCACCCTCCATAGGATGGGATGAAATATGTAAACCAAAAGAAAAAGGGGGTTTAGGAATCAGAAAATCCAAAGACACAAATGTTGCTCTACAATATAAACTTATATGGAAGATACTAGCGGAACCAGACAATGTCTGGGTACGAGTTGTATCAGAAAAATATTTAAAGGGCAAAAACATTTTGGAATATACCCCAAAAGGAAATAGTTCCTGGCAATGGAAAAAACTGTTAAGTTTAAAAGAAAATTTCAAAAAAGGATTACGATGGCAAGTGGGAAATGGAGAGTATATCAAAGTTTGGACAGACAACTGGATAATGCCATATCCTATCATTGATTTGGTACCTAATCACACAAACATTAATACCGATCTTAGGGTTTGTGACCTAATATCCTCAAGTAAAACTTGGGACATGGAAAAAATTAAGAACACCCTTGGTGGCCACATTCCGAACTCAATATTATCCAAATTTAAAACAATCCAAATCCCGACCAATAATTGTACAGATAAACTTTATTGGACACCGGACAAATTTGGGTGGTTCTCTACAAAATCTGTTATGGACCTACTACATAACGAAAAAAGAATGTCAAACTATGACTGCTCATGGATCTGGAAGTTGGATATTCCCCCAAAAGTAAAAAACTTTGTATGGAAGATCACAAAAAGAGGTCTACAAACTAAGGAGAAACTAAGAATCCAAAACATTGCAGTACCGTTGGATTGTGTCTTGTGTAACCATAACCTGGAAGACCTAGGACATTTGTTAATTGAATGTCCGATAACAAAACAAACTATGACAGACATGTTACCGAATTTGGGTAACATCATTAACACAATCAATTGGAACCCATATCGACCAAGTGAAACAATAAACCACTTAAGAGACAATCTTGAATGGAAAGACTTAAGGATACTGTTTTTTATTTGATGGAGTGTGTGGTACTTCAGAAACCAAATAATCTTCAATAAAGATGATTTCATGAAAACAAATAATATCAAGGAATTTATATTATTCCATATCGAAACATGGATGGAAGCCAAGAAAGAAGAAGAAAACGATGATCCAACTAAGAAAGTACAACGCAGTAGGAGGAAAAAGAAAAATATAAAATGGGAACCTCCTAATAACAAATTTGTGAAACTCAATTTCGATGGGTCTAAAATGACTAATGGTTCAGCTGCGTTTGGTTTCATCATACGAGACCAGAATGCTAAAGTCATTTCGGTAGGATATGGAAAACTTTCAAATGTGTCGGTCTTTGAAACTGAATCACATGCACTCTTAAAAGGGTTGCTTAAGCTAAAAGAATTAGGATTGCAAAAAATTGAAATCGAGGGAGACAATCTTTGTGTGATCCATTGTGTCATGGGTATTTGGAAACCACCATGGCAAGCAGAAATACTCATCGGTGACATTATGTTTCATGTGCAGTCTTTCGAGGAAGTCCGGATCAAGCATATTTGCAGGGAAGTCAACACGGTGGCCGATGTCCTTGCTGCTCTTGGCCAGTCACACCCTGCTGCAAATGCTGATATCCCTCAAGTAATCAATGAGCTCATCCTTTGGGACTCTGCTCGACGGCCTGTCTCAAGGATTGGGGCTTGACGTCTCAACACGTTCGTTGTCTTCTGTCAGAGATGACCCATCGGGCCACTAACCTTCTTTTTAGTGCCCCGAATTGCTTTCCTTGTAACAAAAAAAAATAAAATAAAAAGACCGTGACTTTACACATATCAGATTAATCCTAGCCTTGTTCGAATGAAGATCGTGAGTAGTAGGATCGTTTTATCTTAGGAATCTTATAGATCTTGCCTTTTGTATTTAGCCTAGTTTAATTTGTGAATATATTCTAATTTGTTAGTATATCTTATGTTTAATTAGGACTTTATGCTATGTAAAAAAGGTTAACCCTAATTTGAGTATAATTTAAATTGAAATTTGAAGTTGTAAGAATAGATCTGGAGGACTTCTAAAATCTAAATCTCAATTATCAGACCCATCGATATAAATAGGATTATTGATATTCATACATGGTTAAAGGTCATTAAGAAAGTGGTTTTTATTTCAATTATGAGACCCATGGAATTTCCCCGATAAATTAATTTGTTCTTGAATCTCATGTTTCACGTGTGATCTATCATCATATTTAAGATTTGTAAACAAAATTGAAAAGAAATATAGAAACAACATGATCCCAAGAGCTAGGGTTTTAACGACCTGAGAGTACTGCGGAGGGCCGGAACAACGTGCTCAGGGTGGCCATCGGACACCCAAAGCTTGGAGGTGATGAAGATCTCCTCTCGAGACGAGATGAATCCTTTGGCGATGGCTTCCTTGACGACAACACCCATCGGCTGCTCCGATTGGTACACGGGTGACGTGTCGAAGTGGCGGTAACCCAGCTTGATTGCCTCAAGAAGAGCCGACTTTATCACCTCCTGCGTCGCCTGAGGATCCGACATGGTGCCTAGTCCCACGGGGGTAGCCACACTCCGCCGTTGCTGGGTGGAACTTGAGGGATAAGCTTTCGTGACGTTGTTGCCACGTGGTTGGCCTTTGCTGACGAGACCTGGAGGCGAATGGGTTGCCGTCCGGAGAGGCTCCGGTGGCTGGCGACGTGAAGGGTGGCGGTGGTGCGGGCATTGCCACTTAGTGGGATGTGTTTGGTTTTTGTGTTGAGGTTGGAGATATGGGACTGGCTAATGGCGTGATTCATGATCAAAAGTTAATAGCTTGAGATTGATGTAATTTGCAATATTGAAATAACGAGGGTGGTCTTAATTTATATAGAAATGGCGCAACACAATAAAATAAGGGCATGTTTGGTGTTCATACGTGAACACCAGTATATCTGACATCGGTATTAAAATATGAGTATGAGATTCATATATTAGAGAAAGAGTTTCGTACATAAAAAAAATAAAAGAGTAGTACAAATATAAGATATATGATACTTGTAATTTTACGATTATAATAAAATAAGAAAAATAGTGTATTCGGAGTATATCAATGATATACACAAAACATTATATGAGGTTTTTTATATATATATATATCCATGTCTTATATTTAAATATGAATATCAAACATACTTAAATGTTTATTCATTCTTGGTGGTGGTTTGGTTGAAACTTATTCGTCACTTAAACTTATTTTCTGTATTTTACTATCAAGTGTGTCATCGTGATCTGATTTTCAAGTCGATCGTTGGATTTTTCCTTTGATTGTAAACAGAAGAGCATGTGCATATTATATATTTGTCATTAAAGAAGCAGGATGTAATTGAAGGATCGGGGCATGGCCCTTGTGATAAATCTAATCTATTATTGAACCTAACCACTACTATAATATTCATAAGATATATTTGTTTATAAACATGATTGATGTATAATTAAAAACATGATTGATGTATAATCATTTTATATAATCTACCATAATACAGTGGGATAATTGATAGATCTAGGGTTCGAGAACCCTCACAAATGGTGGGAGAAAGACCACAAATCTATATACTATTATTAAAGCTAAAGCATTTCCTCTCTTGTGGTGCTTCCTCAAAGATTTTATTGCTACGTGTCAATTTATTAGAATTTTGAGTTTTTTTATTTCCATATTAGAATAATATAATAACTCTTCTACAATGCTTAATATTTAAATTTAAAAAACTTTCTTATAATAGATAACTCCCTACCAATCTTACTTTTAAAATATCTATATTACACTATATATAATTTTTATGATTAATTTTGTTTGAGTTTATCCCAAATCTTAATAACTTAATACTATGACAAATTACTCATAAATTGGTGGTTTTGCAGAAAATATCATTTTTATGGGTTTGATAATGAAATCCTTCGATGCATATCTTAAAAGTGTTTTAGTTCAACTTTTATTTTTATGATTAATTTTGTTTGAGTTTATCATAAATTTTAATAATGTAATACTATAACAAAAATATTTTAAGGCTAACAAACCAAGTTTAAAAGTGTTTTAGTTCAACTTTTATTTTTATGATTAATTTTGTTTGAGTTTATCATAAATTTTAATAATGTAATACTATAACAAAAATATTTTAAGGCTAACAAACCAAGTTTGTAATATTTTAGGGTATATAGTTTAAACAAATGGAATATTTTGGTATATATACTAAGATGAACAATACCCAGTAAAAAATG
Source organism: Fagopyrum tataricum (assembly GCA_002319775.1). Classification (NCBI taxonomy): domain Eukaryota; kingdom Viridiplantae; phylum Streptophyta; class Magnoliopsida; order Caryophyllales; family Polygonaceae; genus Fagopyrum; species Fagopyrum tataricum. The sequence goes on from CM008281.1 coordinate 8,046,217, forward strand.
TATTGAAAATTTTTTCAAATCAATAGTATTTGGTAGACATGTAATAAGGATCGGATGATAAAACAATGTACACATTTATAATTTAGTGAAAAATTAATTTGTAAATTTTAAATCTTTTGACGGATAAATTAGCAAATAAAAAAAAACAAATAAAAAAGAACGAAGAATGCTACCCAATACAATTGCCTTATTTTTATTTTTTAGGTGGGAAATACAATTGCCTTATTGCCAAAAAAGAAAAAACGAAGGATATTACCCAATACAATTGCCTTATTTTTATTTTTTGTTTGAGTTTATCTCAAATCTTAATAACTTAATACTATAAGAGTTGCCTTATTGCCAAAAAAGAAATAACGAAGGATATTACCCAATACAGTTGCCTTTTTTTTTTGGTGGGAAATAAAATTGTCTTATTTCCAAATAAGAAAGATTCAAGGATACTACCCAATACAATTTCCAAATAAGAAAGTTCGGATGATACTTACCACAAAAAAAATTGTCTTATTGCGTTAATAGAAATAAATAAGTAAATTGTGTGCCATAGATAGTAATTCCAAAGATGTGCTTCCCAAAAATAAATTTAGAATCAAATATAAACTATAAATTATAATAGATAATAATTAATTAATATCTTCCCAAAAATTTTAAATAAAGTTTTAAATCAATAGTATTTGGTAGACATGTAATAAGGATCGGATGATAAAACAATGTACACATTTATAATTTAGTGAATAATTAATATGTAAATTTTTATATCTTTTGACGGATAAATAACCAAATAAAAAAGAACGAAGGATACTACCAATACAATTGCCTTATTTTTATTTTTTAGGTGGGAAATACAATTGTCTTATTGCCAAAAAGAAATAATGAAGGATATTACCCAATACAGTTGCCTTATTTTTTTTTTGGTGGGAAATAAAATTGCCTTATTTCCAAATAAGAAAGATCCAAGTATACTACCCAATACAATTTCCAAATAAGAAAGTTCGGATGATACTTACCACAAAAAAAATGGTCTTATTGCGTTAATATAAATAAATAAGTAAATTGTGTTCAATAGATAGTAATTCCAAATATGTGCTTCCCAAAAATAAATTTAGAATCAAATATAAACTATAAAAACATATGATTTTAACGGAATATCTTTCCTAAATCAAATTTTTATAAATAAAATATCTTCAAATCATGTAATTTAATTCCGAAAATCTTACTAAACTAATTTTGTTAACTATCTAATTATATTAGCTTTAAATATATTTGGAGGAGATGATACACTTTTCTTTCTATCTAGACTAAAATTTTGTATTGATTATCTTTTCTTTCTAAGATCTCTCATTTATGGATATTTTTTGTTAATCATAATATCTCTTTTATTTTTATTTTTTTTAACAAGTAAGCATGAATATATATCCAAAACACCTATTTAAGAAGATGTTATTCATTATAGTCGACTTACCACTGTTCGATACTTATTTTTTTTTCATTAAGTTATTGCTCACTAATATGTGTTTTTGGTTGTTATTGTTTTTTCGTTTTTTTTATTATGACGATATATCCAAGCCAAATTATCACCGAAGATTTGAGTTCGCATTTTGTGTTTATGGAACTTCCGGAATATCAATCATTACAATGGTGTAGTAGTCGGAAAATTAATGGTTTTAGTTGATGATGCATCATGTATTTTGTTTGTATTTTTTTTAACAATTTTGTATCGCTTTCTTATATGGTTTTGATAGGATGCATATACATCCATACGGTCGTAGTGGACTCCGATTTGATGGTTACAGTTCTAGCGTAGAGTCATTGGAAGACGATTTTACCTTCGTCGTTGTGCTCGCAACACTCTTTGTCTATCATTTTGTAAGATAGGTTTGTTAATGGAGAATTGAGTGGTGTTTTTGGAGAAAGTGAAAGAGTGTGGGGAAAAAGACGGAGAAATGTATATAGATGCGTGTATAGCTAAGAAAATGGAGAAGAATGATAAAGAGGAAGACTTCGGTGTATTGATCAATGTTTTCTACTTTTCTTTTTTTTTCAAAATAATTTATTTAATTTTTTAATGGTATAAATTGTGTAAGTATTCTTTAACTATTTTGGTAATCTCTATATATACAAATTGTGTAAGTATGCTTTCACTATTTTGGTAATCTCTCTCTCTCTCTCTCTCTCTCTCTCTCTCTCTCTCTCTCTCTCTCTCTCTCTCTCTCTCTCTCTCTCTCTCTATATATATATATATATATATATATATATATATATATATATATATATATATATATATATATATATATATAGAGAGAGAGAGAGAGAGAGAGAGAGTTAGGATCATGTAGGAACCTCTCTTAGAGTATGAAATAGGGACTTATAATAGCCGTTGGATTAATATAGATAAACGTCCAAGATTTAACATTGTTTATGGTAATAAATAATGAGAATATTATATTGCCTCTAATAGAATTATGATAAAAATATTTTAACGACCAAAATTTCTCTATAAAATATAATAACGACCAAATTATGGTAATACATTATTTTTATATTGGGTCGTTATTATATTTTATAGAGAAAATTTGGTCGTTAAAATGTTTTTTATATCATTAATATAGTCATCGTTAAAATTTTGTGGGTCGTTAAAATTTTATAGAGAAAATTTGGTGGTTAAAATGTCTTTTTTCATATTTTAACTACCAAAACAAATTTTAACGACCAATCCTAACAAATTTAACGATCAAATTTCTTATAAAATTTATTAACGATCAAATTTCTCTATAAAATATATTAACGATCAAATTTCTTATAAAACACAAATTTTGATCGTTAATTTTTTTTTTAGTCGTTAATTTTTTTATTTTTTGTTTCATTCTGGTCGTTATTTTTTTTAATTCTGGTCGTTAATTTATAGTATTATACATATTAACGACTAAAAAAACTAACGATCAATCTTATAATATAAAATTAACGAGCATCCTTCTATATAAAAATTTACTAGTCAATGGGATAGCCCAAAAATAGGATATTTGTTTTCCTAATATGTATAATATTTAATGATTTATTTGTGAAATTTGAACAATCATATGAATCTCACCTATGGAAGCTTATTATGTACCTTCCATCATGTCCGTTCAAATTTTAATCCAACGGATCTTAGAGGTTCCTATTCCCTACTCTAAGGGTGGTTCCTACCGGATCCTGACCCTATATATATATATATATATATATATATATATATATATATATATATATATATATATATATATATATATATATATATATATATATATATATATATATGTATGTATATATATGTATGTATATATATATATATTAGATCACAAGCTTTTTGAATCACTTCATCGTAGAGACACAAAAATATTTGATTTGGTTTAGAAGAGATGAAATTCATATTTGTAAAAATAAAATAAAATTGTGGGTTAAATCTAACAACAAGGAGATGATTTCCTCTACATGAAACACCAAATTATTTAATAAGGATATTTATTGCTCTACATGGAATACCAAATTATTTGATAAGTATATTTATTTTTATTTCACGTTTAAATCCTTTACAATTTTTTTTTAATAAAATTGAAATCATTTTGGTAGATCATAAAATAAAAATTATCGTTTATTACCGCAATAACTACGTTTATATATAATGAAATTGATACGATTAGATTTCTCTATGTAACTAAAACTTGGTTATATATTACGTACAAAAAATAAAAAAATACAAATCATAGATATTAACAAAAGTAAAATCCTTCTTCGATATAACCAAAGCATTTGAGGTGACAATTTATAAATTTGTTAAAACATATAGAGATGTTACATTAATTGTATGAAAAGTTAGAATAAGAAGATAAACTTAAATAACATATGACATTTGATATAACAATAAATGATAAGAAAAATACAGAACAAAAATGACGATGAAGGTCTTTAAAGTCTTTAAAATTTATAAGTCTCAATACCACCATTAATTTCATATTAAAAAAGTGGTTCATTATGCAAACACTTTGACCAACCAAGATGTTTATCAATATATTTTTTAAAAAAAAGACTATTAAAAAATCATAACTAAGATCTAACCTTTTCTTTTTTTTTTAGTTTCAAAGCATTTAGATATTTTTTGAAAATAAATCCCGCACAAGGTGCGGGTATTACACTAGTATTATTAATGATATTAACCCATTATATAGGAAATTACAATAGATAAGTAAGGATATAAAAGATAATATGGAATCAAATATAGCCTAATATATATTAGCAATATCATAATTGCTAGATATATTATATTTCCTAATATTCCCTCGCAGTCAAGGCGTAGGGTACCGAGATGAAGACTGAAATGACGGCGATGATGTGTTCGGATGACGACGATATTGGTGTGATTTTATCGACAAGGTCGATATACAGTTGGTTGTAACAAGGTTGTGATCGGGAAAAAGTTGATCCCGTTTGTGTTTGTTGGACGATGCCAATCTGAGTTGGTTGCTTCGGACGAGCCGGAATAGAGTACGGATGAACCGTTGTCTGATGTCATATTGACATATATGTCGTGTTTGGATCAGCACAAGCCGAATCGAAAATGTGTGATGAACTGATAGTGGGAGTTGATAGGATCGAATGTGCCGTTAGGAAAAACGCTCTGATACCACGATAGATCTAGGGTTTGAGAACCCTCATAAATGGTGGGATAAAGACCACAAATATTATTAATGATATTAACCCATTATATAGGGAATTACAATAGATAAGTAAGGATATAAAAAATAATATGGAATCAAATATAGCCTAATATATATTAACAATATCATAATTGCTAAATATATTATATTTCCTAATAATAACTTGTTTAAATGATCCCTCTTATTTCATCTCATTTCACCTATCGTTATTTTTTCAACAAACACAAACCATATATCATCATATCATACATTTGTTGTCGATCGCTCTACCGTATACACTGTTTCAAATTAAAAATGCACACCATGGAGTGCATATTGTTAATTTGATATGAATCATTAATCTTATCAAAGTGATATTTACAGAACCTAAATGATCAACATTGATCGTGATGTATAGTGTTATAAAATATGAACGAGATGAGTTCGTAAATTGGTAGCTATTGAGGAAGAACTCCCTCAGGGAAGCCGACTCTTGTTCTTGGAACGCTTTGTCACCCAACCGACCTAGCTTTCCTTCGGGTCTAGGGCAGGAGAGGAGGAAGATGTACGAGAAACATCGCATGCGGAAGGACTGCTCACCTCGGACTCCGTCTTTTCATGATTCAACCACTCTTGGATTCAGGGCCCGACTCTTGAAAATTAAGACTGAGCCCAACTATAGCAAGATCAGGAGGTTTAGCGGTATGCTTTCAAAATATATTGTCCGTACAAATATATATATATTTGAGTTAGAGCTTTTTTTACAAACAAAAGTATATTAGGCACAGTCACTTTTTGTTGGTACATTATAGCACTCCAAATAGCGTATTTTACCATAATAATTATTTTTCATTATATATCATTTTAAGCTTAATGAACATATTTTATTGGTCTATTTCTCTCACATTTCTATTCCGAAAATCTACTAATTGGTTTTTGTAATTAATTGGACGTATTCTAGGCACTTGCGGTCATCATCGAAGTCAAAGATCATTAGCGAAAATGACTAAAGCCAGAGAGTGAAGAAGAAGAAGAAGAAGAAGAAGAAGAGGCGAAGATCCAGGAGTGTTGGTCCAGTACTAGGTCGCATGGCAGCCTGCCCCCTCCACTATTGCTTTTTGGCCCCGAAATGATCATCCGTTGTAGGTGTGATGATCCTAGAGTATTTTTGGACTAAGCCCACACTCTTGGCTCAAAAGGTCGCACGACGAGAGATAAGATCAAGTAGATTTGATTTTATCTTAATAAAAGATAAAATCCTTGGAGATCTAGGGTTTTTGGGTTGTTTCCGGACCCTATATATAAGGTTCTTCAGGCATTTGGTTAGATATTTCCTTTTCCAGCATTTTTATGAAGCTTTCAAGCATATTTTATAGAACTGGTCGTGTGATATGTATCCTCATCAGACGATGGCTTCCTTTGTCATTCAATAAAATACATTCCCTACTTGTTCAAAGGTATGTGTGAGTTATACCTCTTTGTTCTAGGATCTAGTGAGCCCGACATGTCTGATCTATGATATTGGATTGATTATATGTATTGATTGTATGTCTATGAGTTGTGATAGTATGGTTCACACTGTGTGTTCTTTAAAGGGTGACCTTAACTTGAAGTGACAATAGAGTTCTCACACCTCAATGCCTCATACACTACAACAAAATTGATCATTTATAACATTAAATAATAGCGTTTGTATCATAGGTGCTATAAATAATACTAGGGTAAATGTTTAATAGTGTTTTGTTAAATGCTATAAGTGACAACTTAAAAAAATGCAATTAGTGGGAAGGGCGTGACCAATTTTTTATTTAGCGCTGGTACCCAAAATATTTCCTTCCAACACGCTAAACAAATGTTATCTTCCTCGTAAGATTCTAATTTCTAAATAGAAAACTTAAAACCTATCTATCCTTTCCTTTCAACTTGTATACACTAATCTGCCTCTCCCTCAATTGCGTCTTCCCTGAACGGATACACCTTCTTCAAATTAACATTCACTCATGCTCTAAATGACTCTCTCGATTTCTTCTTCTTGAGAATTGGTGCCGACCTTCTTCAGTTCTCCAATTGAATGTCGTCGAAGTGTCGAACACTCCATTTTAGGTAAACTTGTTTTTCCCTACTCCCTCTAAATACCAATAGCTCTCAATTGATTTCTTCTTCCCAACTATTTTCAATAGGACTTCTTTGTGTGTACCAGCGAAGAACAACTCTAGAGCTTCAACGACCAAACCACGAAGTGACAATCAAATAAGTTGTCTTTACATAACTATAACATATTTGTGATATTGTGGAATTGCCTTTTGAGATCTATTATTTGTATGTTATGGTGATCCGGGTTCTGGAATGTTTTACCTTTATTGATACCAATTGTTTGACTTTCATCATCCTCCAATCTGATTTCGAACATTCTAAAGATCCAATATTTACTCCTATATATTGTCTCTACTTATAAACTGATTTACGAGTCAGTCAGGATAATCCCTAAGACCCGTTGGACGACCTACCTATCGTTTTGCTCCGATAATTTCTCTTGTCATTCTCTTATTGGTCTTTGGTGGTTTGAACAACTTTTAATGTAGTCGAGTTCCCCCGTCGCACAACCTACCCCCTATGTCTCTTCCTTATGGTTTCCTTCTATATTTTCTTGTATTTGTACATACTTTGTCTACTTATTTGTTTAGTTTTGAATTCTTAATTAATTTGTCAAGGCGAAGCATAGCTTTTCATGTGTTGTTCGATCATGACCCAATGTAATACAAAGGGTCTTATAAGTATTTGAGGACATGAGGTTCACACTTCAGCCCTCATCAAATTAGCTTCGTTGACGGGGGAGTTTTTAAATCACCTTGAATTATTAATTTTGAAACCTTTTTGTTTTTAATCCTTTTTCCCATTCAATGCGCCAAGAAAAGAGTATAGGGAAGCCCATTCCACCAACAAACCCAAACATTGAAATAATACTACGCTCTAGGTGTATAAGGTTTATTGACCCTCTTAATCCTACGAGAAACACTTTTGAACATCAAAGTGCAACCAACCCACCCACCATTGCGACAATGACATCCAGTGATGGAATAATACCCGCTGACGCAACTGCTACAATTGTTCAAATGCAGCAACAAATTATCAGGTGTCTTCACCGGCCTCATGCTTGAAATGAATGGCCAACCGATAACTACTCTACTTTGTGAAATTTGTTTGATCTTTTCATGGTCTGCGGAGCTTAATTTCCCAGTTGAAAATATCAATATTTTTCATCATTCTTGCCGTGTTATAAACTAGTTGATTATAAAAGCATATACAAGCTCATGACATATTACTCAAAATATGTCATTAGTTTATACATATACAGGCTCATGGAATATTACTCTAATGTCCAATATATAAATATGTCCGCACAAGGTGTAGGTTATAAATTAGTTAACTTCAAAAGCATCTATGTAATGTATTAGGTCATTTTTTTTCCGACTGTTTTTCGTCTCTTTATCTTTCATCCAATTTGTGAGAATTTTTTTGTATTCATAGTAAAATAGTAACAACATTTTGAACAAAAATCAAAAGTTAAAAGTTTTTCTAATTAATTTAGAAAATCAGTGAATTTATTACACTGATTTTCTAAATTAAATCGCTTAAACTTGTATTCAAACATGATGTTTCAACAATGGTTACAAGAGAAATTATTTGAATTGTACAACAATCCATCACACCTGCTCACTTGTTTTTTTTTTTTAAAAAAAAAAAGCTTAATATGGTAGATGGTTTAATTAACTAGACTTCACCATCCCACAGCTCCTCTAGTGTCTTCACAGGACCCATGCTTGAAATGAATGGCCAACCAGTAACTACTCTACTTTGTGGAATTTGTCTGATCTTTTCATGGTCTGCGGAGCTTAATTCCCAGTTAAAAATGTCAATATTTTGCTTCATTCTTGCCGTGTTGAAGCTCTTCACAACCAGCGCGATATCTTGTTCGTACGCCCATCTTAAACACACCTAAAGCCAAAAGACAATGTGTATTGGCATGGAAACAAAAACAAGATGGATATGCAGAAGCATCAACTCCTAGACAAAAATTATAACTTTTTCATCAAAACCACAAATAATACCAAATTTTGATTAAATTTGAACTTTTTCCTGCTCTATTGGAGGCGAAAAACATACTAAAATTATTCTGCGATCATACAAAACCAGAGGCTACGCAAATTGAAGATCTTAGATAAATAATTTGATAGGTGCTTGATTTGCCTCTTTGTGAAACTTTGGCGGGTTTACTATGACATTGAGAGTTCTATCACAAGTCCAGACGCAATTGTGAGTTAGGATTAAGACCAGCATATGACCTAATGAGGTTATATCTTAAAACCACCAATTGGATGTAGGATGAGTAGTCCATTAAACTTATATACTAGGTTGAAGTTTGTTTATCGACATGCACACCCCCTTATGCACGAATTATTGAATAAGCCATCTTCCTATCAAGGTTAAGGAGTCAACTGAACATCTCAGCGGCGGGATTTAATACCCGGATCGAATCAGAGTTCACGCCGCCCGTCCTGAACAAATAGGAGGCGTGGGTCACAGGTCGCACATAAACCGCCGGGTCGCACGACAGAAGAACACCCAACATACAGATGCACACTCCTCCATGTGAAATATTCATCTTCATGTTCACTTTTTGGTAGTAGTCGTGACCAACAGCCATCAGTTGTCGGCTCGTTGGTAAGGCGAGAGCTTCAAGCCCGATTTCTGGTAGCACACCCCCCAAAGCACCACCCGACGAAGAGGGGAATCAATCCAATCGGAAGGGACAATCATAGTCTAAGTTTATTATCGATATCCTAATGCCGACAAGCCCAATAAAATCGGACACAAGATTGTACGGCTTTGATAACATGTTAAATTCCAGCAGGTATAATATAATATACAAGGTTTTGACCTTAATACGCTTTTGTATTGAACGTTGATGACATGTAAATTATTCGATTTAGGACATGCATTTAGATGTATATGTGCAATCATTTTGCATGCATGGAATTAGGCATATTTACATACGTTTGGTTCAAATGTCGGAAATGGATATCTTCCGCCCTTCATATGTATTTGTAGGTAATTTGGATATATTGTGGAGGCTTTAGTTCATATCATGAACTTTTGTGAGCTAAAGAATCGAGAATCGCAACTATGCCTTGAGAAATATCCGATTTTGACCATGGTCGTGGTTTTCGAACACATAAATTGTGCTCCGTGCCTACACATTTGTTGAACTTGCTGGCAAGCCGTAACAGCCTAGTTCCGTGGGCAGGTAAATAGATATAAATCATATTAGGTTGGTTTCTTTTACACGGTTATAACTTGTTTTTCTTTGGGTCTTTGTATTAGACCTAATTAGATGTTTTTAGGTTAGAACAACAAATCAAAATTCTCCTCTTGGAACCATGTATTGTGGTTTTCACGGTTGTGCATTTTTCCTCTCTTCTCCTCTTTCACATTTTGCTCTCTTTTCCTTTATCCCTAAAATCCAAGAGGGTGCTATTTTTATTGGGCCAACTACAATTAGAGTTAGTTTAGATAGTGTTGACTACCCTTATCTCGAGAATTACTAATTGTTATTGTTTTATAGGATTTATCTAGTTCTTTTGTTTGCAACATCGGAGTTAGGCTGATCTTAGCACGACAAGGGGTCGAGACAAGCTAAGAGCCGCAGTTAGAAAAAACTCAGTTCGTGACACTAGTACATTGTAGTTATCCGTCCTTTATTCACTCGAAAAGGGTTGTAGTATAAGTTGACTATTAATTCTACATTACTAGATTTTTTATAAGTTGACTATTAAGTCTACGCTACTAGATTTTTTTAAACAAAATTGGATAAATACACTACTTGAAATTACAACTACATTACTTATTATTTTTAAATTTAATCTTGAAATTGAGGTGCCTATCTTATTTACTTATTATAATATAAGTCCACTTAGCCCGTTTGGTTTAAACTCCGGAAACGGAAACGGAATGGAAACGAATCTAGTCCATACATACACCCTTATTCATGAAGTTGTTGGGAATCATTCCTTGTGGTTTGAACTAATTGCGGTAGAATTTGATTAGTTTTAATACCCTATAGAGTAACAAAGTTGGGGAAAGTAAGTGCATTTTGCATGAAACCAACCGGAATGATTTCATGAACAAAGTACATATGTGGACTAGATTCGTTTCCATTCCGTTTCCGTTTCCGAAGTTACAACCAAACGGGGGTTAATGTACGGACTTGGAGTCTGAATCGTTTTATGTACTCAAAATAGCCATGTGGGTTGATATATTACGGCAACAGCATGTGACATTAGTTTACTAAAAGTCAATTGGAGTGCCGCTAATATATATGTACGGAAGTAGATATAATAAGTTAATTGATAGACATGAGAAGTAAATAAGGTCAAAAATGTACCTGGGGAATAGTTTTTCCTCTAGCGTGAGCAATGTCCTTGAGAATTTGGCATTGTAGAAGTTCGTTTGTGCCATAGAAGGTCCCCATTGCTCCTAATGGGGAATACGCAGTCACTACAACCCCATTCTCTCTGCATACATCAATCAACCTCTTCTGTTGCCACAATGGATTCACTTCCACCTTCCCGAGCGAGACAACCAATTCACTTAGTACTCGCCCATCAAGATTCACGATTATAGGGTTATAAAACGAATCTTACTATAATCAAGATATCATATATATGTATATATCTCTATTATGTGACTGAAAATAACTAAAAATATAAATTATACATGTATCAGTTACTCGGGTGTTGGGCTTTGTCGGTTACTGCCATGGTCAATGATCTCAATATTTTAGACATTAAAAATAAATATAAAAAAAAAATATATGATTTAAGGGGAAAAAAATAAATTTAAAGAAAACATATAACTTATATTTTTTTGATTTGGAAAAAATATGTAATTAGAAGAGATCTATCCGTATGGCGTGCCTTCACTCTTTTTACTTAATGATAATTTCTTGTAATTTTTTTAAATTTTAATTTAGTCTTATTTTTAACCAATATTTTTTAGCCTCTTTCTCTATGTCTCCCTAATCTTTCATTCAAATAAATTAAAATTTACTATATATATAATTTTCAATACATTCTCAACGTTCCTGGATATTTCTACTTACCCTCGAATTAAATTGACTTAATAAGACGAATGCAAATCGAATTGATATGTGATACCTTAATCGTTTATATCCAATTTCTAATTCAATATTATATCCCTGTTTTTTCATAATTTTATGTATTTACATCTAATAAAATTGGCTTGGAATTAAATTCCAAACCTCAAAAATAATTTATGACATTAAATTAAATTACTATATTTAACGACACCCAAAAATAATAAATAATAGTATCCGGACACAACAAATACCGGTCTTTCTTACTTGATTAACAGCCGGAGGGATCTTGGCAATGGATAATATGTCACCGAGCTTCTTGCAAGAGAAATTGCTCACTCCAATCGCTCTCGCTAGCCCCAGTTTCTGGCAATCCTCCATGGCCGCCCAAACTCCGGCAGAATCGAACGGCAGAAAATCTTCTTTGCCGGGGAAGTCGCGTGATTTCCCGGGCTGCGAGCTTACCGGCCAGTGTACCAGGTACAGATCAATGTAATCCATCTTCAAATCCCTGCACTTATACTTCAAATCATGAATTTCACAATCACCAAATTAGGTTTTAGCTGGGGGGATCGGAGTTAGGGTTCAAAAACCGTACCTAAGCGTGTTGCCAAGGGCGGGGACAACGAGCTCAGGGTGAGCATCGGCCACCCAAAGCTTGGAGGTGATGAAGAACTCTTCTCGCGACGAGACCAGCTCTTCGGCGAGGGATTCTCTGACGGCGTCACCCAATGATTGCTCCGACCGGTACTTGAAGGCAGTGTCAAAATGGCGGTATCCGAGCTTGATCGCCTCATAAATCGCGGACTTCGTAGCTTCCGGCGTCGCTTGAGGGTCCGACGCAGTGCCTAGACCCAACAATGGTATCGAAACTCCACCGTGACTCAGCGGAGCTTTGGGGATTATCGTCAAAGTTTGTGGTGGCGCATGGCTGGCCTTGGCTGATGAGGTCTGGTGGGAGAAGGTGTTGGGGCCATTGAAGCACAGCTGGATTTGATTGGCATTTGAGTTACGGTTGACAGAGTTTAATTTTATATGGGAGGGGCAAATGGTATGATCCATAATCAAAATTTCCATGTGAGCTTCAATATCAAAGAGTGTCGTGATATTTGTACCCAAATTTATCTTAATCATGGCAGTTTTTTAATACTCCCAAGTCCTAACCAATATATATAGTATTATAGATAAAATAATTTAGATCGAGATAGAAGGAAGGCGTGCAACAAGGTACCATCAACCATTTCTGAATAGCAAATTCGATCATCCTAGAAACAATATCAAAAGACCTAAGAAACATAATGTTGTCATGCAAGACCCGTTGCACGTACATGAGAGTTTCAACAACATCGGGCGCAATAAAATCAAAGTGTCAAAAACGAATAGAAGAAACACATGTTGATTTTCAACACAGTATCCTCGACTGATCTATGAAGCCCAGCATCAAAATAAGTTGATGCACACTCTCAATGCTCCGGATGACAAGTCCTCATGGCAAAATACATCTTAGCAACACCCATACAAGAACGAAGTAGGAGAAGCTTACTATGCAGGTCCCTCAAATGTGGAAGAAGATGCATCAACTCAACCATCTTAACAATTCTCTTCATGACAAGCTATCTAGCAAACCCCTCATCTCCACTCATTGCCCCACCCAACAACTTAACACCCAAAAGTTTTAAATCCCGTCCCGTCTCGTCCCACCAATAAATTTGCGGGACGAGATATGAGTCTTACCTTCTTCGTCCCGCTAGGCCCGTCCCGCATATATTAAAATATAAATATAAATTAAAAATTAAATAAATAAGCCTGAGATAATAAATAGAAAACTTAAAATTATAGGTATAATATATTAAATTAGGCTTTGTCAAATCAATATTTTATAGTGTGTAACTTTGATACAAGCCCCTACGAGTTGGCAATATTGCCATATTAATATTAGGTCACTTGCTACTTCTCTTAACTTTTCAAATGAAAGTACTTGAATTAGGGTAAACTTTTACAAAATACTCATGTTTTGTAAACGTTGTTTGGACACATTATTTTGATATATTTCGTTTTAAAAATATCAACGAATACTTGCTTTCATAAGTTGTTAATTTTAAACTGAAAAGGTAAAAACAAATTTTATATAGATTATACGGGATTGGTCCCGCCTCATCCCGGTTGGGACCAGGATGGGCCTTGAGTTTTTAGTCTAAAAGCTCGAGGTCCATCTCATCCCGTCCCGTATATAATGGTTGGGATGAGATGTGAGATGACCTTAATCCGTCCCGTCTCATGCCCAGTCCTACACAGGACCGAAGGCTTTTCACATATCGGAAAAGTCAAGGTAGAAAGTTGTGAGATCTAGGGTTTGAAGTTGTGTGTGGCGGTGAGGGTAGAAAAATTGTTGGCACGTTAGGCGTGTTCTTTAGCTATATTAAGTGTTTTGGGGTAATTGACCAAATTTCTTTGCATTGCAGTGATCAATCTCATTGAGATTTAGAGTAATTGAATTTTTTTTATGTAATACCGTTTTATATATTTATAATTATTTTACAAGCTTTCTAATTTGGTTTAATAGTAAGAAGTAAGATTTGGTTGAATTTGAATACCTTAATATTTTGTAAAAAAATGTATATTTCTAATAATTTGAGTAAATTGAATTATGCAGGGTGAAGTTGGATTCTTTTTTGTCTGCCGTTAAGTTTGATCAATTTGACAGTATTTATCTAGACATGGGTGCATACTGAAAAGCAAGGGCAAGAGTGTTGTTTATTACTATGATACAAATGGAAAGCTTAGAGCAAAATTGCTCCGATTTGTAAGTGTTACAAAGGGAATGTCCCAAATTCAAAGGTTTGGAAAGTGGCATTAGATCTCACCATCCCACAGCTCCTCGAGTGACTTGATCGGGCCTATGCTAGAAAAGTAAGGCCAACCGGTGACTCCCCGGCTTTGCGGGATTCGTCGTATGTTTTCATGGTCTTCCGGGCTCAGTTCCCAGCAGAAGATGTCAATGTTCTGCTTCATTCTTTCCACGTTGAAGCTCTTCACAAGCAGCGCAATTCCCTGCTCGTGCGCCCATCTCAGGCAAACCTGAATTCAATTCATCAAAACCTGCAATCAAATAACAAGACTAAAGGTGGCAGCTTTTTTAACTACCTGAGGGATGCTTTTCCCTTTAGCCTCGGCAATGTCCTTGAGAATTTGACACTCCAAAACTCTGTTGCTGCCATAGAAGGTCCCGATTGCACCTAATGGAGAATAAGCAGTTACCAGAACTCCATTTTTCTTGCAGAAATCAATCAGCTTCTTCTGCTGCCAAAATGGATTCACTTCCACCTTCCACAAATTCTCAATCACTTTAGTCATCAATCAACACACTCGAGTTCTACAGAGAGGAGGATTAGGAAGCACTGGATCTCACTTGGTTAACAGCAGGAGGGATCTTGGCAATCGACAAGATGTCACCGAGCTTCTTGCAAGAGAAATTGCTCACTCCAATTGCTCTCGCTAGACCGAGCTTCTGGCACTCTTCCAACGCCGCCCAAACTCCAGCGTAATCGAACGGGAGGAAATCCTCCTTGGCGATGGGGAAATCGTATTTCCCAGGCTGCGAGCTCACCGGCCAGTGTATCAGGTACAGATCAATGTAATCCATCTTCAAATTCCTGCAATTAAACTTCTAATTTCACATCCAATACAACGAGAATCATCAAATTACGGTTTTCGGGAGAATTAGGGTTTAAAAACCTGAGAGTTTTGTCAAGGGCGGGAGCAATGAGTTCAGGGTGGTTATCGCCAACCCAAATCTTAGAGGTGATGAAGATCTCCTCTCGCGATGAGATCAATCCATCTGCAACAGCTTCCCTGACGGCTTCGCCGAGAGGTTGCTCCGTCCAGTACTTGTATGCGGTGTCGAAGTGGCGGAATCCGATCTTGATCGCCTCGAGAATCGCCGACTTCGTAGCTTCCGGCGTCACTGGAGGGTCCGACGCCGTGCCTAGGCCCACCAGCGGCATCGAAACTCCCCCGCGGTTCAGCTGAGCTTCGGGGATTGACGTAGTCGCGTCGCCGGCCATTACTGATAAGCTCTGGAGCGCCGTACGAAGTGCCTTCAGTGATTGATTTTTGCTTTAGAGGCAAATGCCATGATTCATGGTCAAAATATACAACTCATATACTTATTTAAACAATACTTTTCTGTAGATCAGGTGATCACATGCTGGATCTCACAATCAAATTGAGCATCTCGAAGTTATCATCATTGTTTCACAAAGAATCAAAATATTCAAAGAACGTGCGTTTAAACCGCTGTTTCTACTAAAAAAAACTATAAATAATTCACAATGAATCAACATTTACATTTTCCTTAACATAATTAACTAACATCCTTTAACACAATAACCACTTTTCCGGTAAGATCGACATCGACAATAACCGAATCCCCCTCCTTAATCTCCCCGGCAAGCATTTTCTCCGCCATGTTATCCTCAAGCAATCTCACCATACCTCTTCTCAAAGGTCTTGCTCCATAGCTCGGGCTGTAGCATTCGTCCACCACCTGATCTTTAAATCTCTCGGTCACTTGAAGCTCGATTCTTTTACCCTTTAACCTATCAAACACTTCCTTTAACATGATATCCGCTATCTCCTTCACCTCCTTCTTCGTCAGCTGGCGAAAAACAATAATCTCATCCACCCTATTCAAAAATTCAGGCCTGAATTGTTGTTTCATTTCCTCCATCACCAAGTTCTGGATCCGATTATAATCACCATCTTTCTCGTCGTAATCCAAATCAAACCCGATCCTACGTCCACCCTTCTCAATCACGTTGCTTCCAATATTTGATGTCATGATCAGGAGTGTGTTCTTGAAACTAACTGTTCTTCCCTTGCTATCGGTCAACCTCCCGTCTTCGAGGATCTGAAGCATCATGTTGAAGACGTCATGATGAGCCTTTTCCATCTCGTCGAACAATACAACACTATACGGTTTGTGTCTTACAGCCTCGGTCAGCTGACCACCCTCTGTGTAACCGATATAACCGGGTGGTGAACCGATGAGTTTTGAGACCGTGTGTCGTTCCATGAACTCGCTCATGTCGAAACGAATCATAGCTTCTTCTGATCCATAGTAATAAGCTGCAAGTGCCTTTTGATAAGATAGATCAAAGGATACTTGTGAATGTTCCTTCCAGTAAATATATTTTTATGCATAATTGTATAGGAGTGATCAGGTCCAAATTCGAACCAAACCTAAAACCTATTTTTCCTGAAACCTTGGACCGAAAACCAAACTTATAAAATTAGGTTCGGTTTCAGTTTGGACTAAAAACCGAAAATTCGATATATTTGAACCTAAAACCGAAAATCTGAAATATTAGAACCTAAAACCGAAAATCGGTTTCGGTTCGGTTTGAAAGTAAAAACTACAAATATCAATAAATATAAGAAATATGAAATATTCAAATCCAATGAGTAAAATTAATACAATAAAATGATAAAGTTTAAATCCTTAATAATTTTGGTATAAAGAGTTAAAGCCTAGAAATATAACAATCCCATCGAACCATAAGTTTAATTTATTTTTTAAAATTTAAAATTCGGGTTTTCAGTTTAATAGTCGGTTTTACGGTTTTTAATTGGAACTTAAACTTTTTTTTAAAACAATGACGTAAGACCAAACCTAAGTTTTCGGTGTTGGGTTCGCTCTGGACCAAAATTGTCAGTTTAGGTTGCTCAGCTTATAATTGTATACATATTCATAATATATCACCTTTGCGAGCTCTGACTTCCCCACACCAGTGGGTCCTAAGAAGATGAAGCTGGCAATCGGACGGTTCGGATTCTTTAGGCCCACACGGGCGCGTCGGATTGCTCGGCTGATAGCTACCACGGCTTCATCCTGACCAATGATTCTCTTGTGGAGGGTCTCCTCCATTCTGAGGAGGCGATCGGATTCATCTGTTGACACTTTCTCGACTGGAATTCCGGTCCAAGATGAAACAATCTGATGGATGTCGATTGCTGTAACTACTGGGCCACTATATCCGGCCTCTTCCTTTCCCTTGCTTGTCACCTTGTTTGTTTCTTTGAGTGCATAAACTTGTGCCTTTAGGATCATTTCACGACTACTCAACTCCCCAGCCTGAGAAGAAGAAAGTTTTTGCATTTTTAGAGAAAATGAACCACATATGTACACCTAATTTCATCATATGATATCTGCATACCTTTTCATAGTCTTGGTTTCGGACTGCTTCTTTCCTCTCCTTCCGGATCTGCCTAACCTCTTTCTCAACCTCCCTAACTGCTTCAGGCACCTGTAAATGGAAAAAGGCCTTATTGAGGAAATTTGATGTACTGTGTAAAGATGATAACACAATACAAAAGATAATTTGTACTTGTGAATGGCGCAGCCGAACTCGTGAACCAGCTTCGTCAATAAGGTCAATGGCCTTATCAGGCAGAAATCGATCACTGATGCACGTTTAAACATTAACTAATGGGGAAAAAAATCAATGTAAGCTCGAAATTGAGCTTGTCATGAGAACATACCTGATGTACTGAAAAGACAAGTGAGCGGCAGTAACCAAGGCTTCGTCTGAATAATGGAGCTTGTGGTGAATCTCATAGCGCTCACGAAGCCCTTTTAGAATCTCTATGGTTTCATCAACTGATGGCTCCGGCACTTTAACAGGCTGAAATCTTCTTTCTAGTGCAGGATCTTTCTCAATGTGCTTCCTGTATTCGTCTAGTGTTGTGGCTCCAATACACTGTAGTAACAGTTTAAATCAATTGATATTTTTCTTCCTACAAAAATACCCAAATCACCAAATGTAATAGCCAAGAATGTGAATACACATTTGTTTCACCTGTAACTCGCCCCTTGCCAATGCCGGTTTAAGCATGTCTGCTGCATCCATAGCACCTTCTGCAGCTCCGGCTCCAACTAGAATATGCACCTCGTCTATGAACAGAATAACCTCATTACTCTGTCTGACTTCATCCATCACCTTTTTTAGCCTTTCCTCAAACTCTCCACGGTACTTAGTACCCGCCACAAGAAGACCCATATCAAGTGTTATAACCTGAAATAGCATGTTCAAACAAAGAATAACGTGTCCTTGTAGTATTCACCAATGACAATAATATATTAAATTACACTGTAATGGAAATGATTCTTAACATACCTGTTTACCCTCCATGGTTTCTGGAGCACCACCATTGACGATCCACTGAGCAAGACCTTCTGCAATGGCTGTTTTACCAACTCCGGGTTCTCCAATGAGACAAGGGTTGTTCTTTGTTCGCCGACCTAAGATCTGTATGACACGCTCTATTTGCTCGTGCCTTCCAACAACTGGATCCAACTTCCCCTGACAATGATGTCAAGTCTTGCAAATCATTTTATATTTCTAGATCATCCTTAATCCATATTAATCTAAGACAAGTACGCGCATGATTAATAATGCACATGCACAATTAGCAGCAGCAATCATTTTCTTCTGAGAAATATTTTGAGTTTCTAGTGTTCTGTGTTCTTGCTATGCAGCACAGACACGTATGGAACTGTTCTTTCCTTTCATTACCTTCATGCTGATGAGCCAAGCATCAATTCTGTTATAATTACGTAAATATTGATTAGAAGCACATAGTACCTCCTCAGCCAACTTAGTCAAGTTTGTTCCATACTCTTCCAAGGTTGGCATTTTAGTACCAGAGCTGCTACTACCCATCCTAGCACCGAGAGATTCTGCTTTCCCACCAATCGTGCGAATAACCTATGAATGTGATAAATTTAGGAAACGTGACCGCACAACCCAGTTCCATGAGATTGCAAGAGAAAACACCAAGCAATAGAGTAAATGTAGAACAACTAAACAACCTTTCTTTGTTTTGATAGAGTCATAAACATATGTATTAATGTTAATTTAGCTAAACTGGTACCTATCTCCTACTAAATGGGACAACTGTTCTTCGACTAACTTCCCATTCATTCTTCAATGCCTTGCATGTCCTTCGGTATAATGAAATTTGTCTCGAGAGTATGACATTAGCATCTTAGATCATTCTTTTGAAACTTATAGAGATAGAATCGAGAAAGTATCCCACGCCTTTCTCACCTGTGTCCGTATGCTGCTCGGAGTTGCACCAAAATGTTCAATAACACGAGCAGCTATGCCCTCACCCTCACGAAGTAAGGCCAAAAGCAGATGCTCGGTTCCAATGTTATTGTGGCCTATATGATGAAACTTGAAATAAACACTTTTTTTCATTGTTAATTCAGTACTTTTATTTACAAAACCTTACCAAGTTGTCGGGATTCCTCAAATGAGAGTTCTAGAACGCGCTTAGCACGAGGGTTAAACGGAATTTCAACAGCAACAAATCCGCTACCCCGACCAATCATATTCTCAACTTCAACCCGAGCATCTTTGAGATTAAATCCCATGGACTTCAAAACCTTTGCTGCAATTCCAGTGCCTTCACCAATAAGACCCAAAAGAATTTGCTCGGTCCCAACAAAATTATGTCCTAGACGTCGAGATTCCTCTTGTGCAAGCATCATAACTTTGATTGCTTTCTCTGTAAAGCGCTCAAACACAGCTGTAACAATACCGCGGCTTGCAGTCCCTTTAAAAACAAAACCTTGAGCCCTTATTTTGGAAAAGAAATCGCGATTAGAAGATCTAATCATGTCCAAATCATTATAACTTCCTCGTAAGCCTGAGAAACTTCTTAGGCTCTGGTTAGGTGTATGTAGTTTAGCCATTATCATTACTTTTCTTTGTAACTTTCCAGAGACTAGCCCCTCAACACTTGATAATGCAAACGAAGCATGGTTATTAGTCGATTGAAGCAAAGCTCCGGTCATGATTCTTGCCAAAAGCCTGCAGTTCAGGACAAAGGAAAAGATATTAGGGTCTTTTCTCGAAAACAGAAAGGCTTTAGGATATTGGCTTCGGTTTTCGGGAGAAGCTAACAATGTGGCCATGAAAGACAAATGATCACCATTATCACCTTCAAAAACATCTTAATATATTTATTGATGAATCCAAATCAATATGGAGCCTGAAAAGAGAGATATGCTTATCAAATTCAAATAATATCAGGAAAAAAAAAAACGAAAAGATTCATAAACATTTTCATGTTTGCAATTAAATCTTTATAAAAAAAAATTAAAAAAACACCATTGGAATTCAGATCATCAACAACGTGCTCAGTTGATCAATTGAAGAACCGAAGCCAAATTAGAAACCTGAGATGCGATCTAACCTAGGAAGACTGACATGCAGGCAGAAAAAACCGACCACAAAAAATAGCACAAATTCAGAAGCAGGCAGCAAAAATGAAGGAGATAATTAGAAACCTAGCTCTAAACTTCAATGGCTCGTATGGGTAAGTGCTTACCTGAATAAGGAAGAAGGAAGAAGACGATAGATGAATGGAGGAGTATAAATTAGTAACGGTTTCTTTTCTTGTTGCTTTGCTCCTTCCTCCCTCTTACGAAGAGGAAGGTATGGCGTGCAACTCCAACCATCCGACACTATAAGCAACGTGCTTAGTTTTTAATCATATTTTATTGGAAAAAAAAACACTTATTCGGTAGTAGAAACATATTAATAGAAATTTATAGATTTGACATTAAATAAAGATTAATCTTTGACTCAAAAATTTTTTTACCTTATGTATAGGTATAATATCATTGTTCATATAATTAAAAAAAAAAGGTTTTCCTCTATCATACCATATTCTTTACATAAAGAAATTGTTTCAAGAATAAATAAATTTCGATCGGATTGACGAAGATAAATAAAATAAAAGATAATATTAAAACATGTAGATTTAGTTCAACAATTCATATATATAATAATAAATTAGTCATAATATGATTCAAACAATTCTTAGATCAAAATACAATCATCCAAACTTAGAAGGAAAAAAAAAACATTAGAAAAATAATGAAATTGGTATAAAACTCACAATGTTTGATTTAAGCATAACGAGTCGAACCTTCAAAATATCTAAGACAACAACAAACCCCGGATACATGTGTGTTATATAGGGGAGAAAACAGATCTCAAATTTAGACCAAAAAAAAAACAGATCCCAAAAAATACTATTTTTATCCCAACCGAAGATAAGATCATATATAAGATATGGTTTCATAAAATCTGCGGCGACACGGCCACGGCACGACCAAAGTGCCCGTGTGGACTGGATCTTGAGATGAGGTGGCAAGATTAAGGAGACATGGGATATAAACGGGCATGACACGGGCAAGTTGCTCGTGTGGTTGCCCGTACGTGTCAACGTACTTTTGATAGTTTTTTGACAGTTCTATAAAACTGACTTTCCCGTTACTCTGGTAGAAACCACAAGACCCACGAGTACTACTTTCGAAATTATTTCGAAGATCTACAACTTTAACGTTGACACAAACGTCAAATTACAAATGGAAGATGGTCGAAATCTAGAATCTCTCAGAGATAGTAAAAATCAAAATCTTACTCCAATGACGTCCACTTGGCTCTTCAATCTTCATTTGATCTTGATGTTTCCATGTACTTTCCAATTTCAGAAAAGATTGAATTCTCGTGTTTAGGCATTTTTATAAGATTATGCTCCATGAATAATCTTGGGCGCTTGAAACATGAAACAAACCGAAGTAGACACCATGATATGTTATACGAATGATATATACACTATATGAATGCAAACTATACTATACGAATATGAATCTGAATCTGAATATGATTATGAATTATATGAATATGAATATGAAACACATCACGGATGGACCCAATTGATTGTACCCTTCTACATAAATAAGAATTCTAATGCATTTAGGTCGTAGAGGAATCATATAACCTCGTTCGCGTCCAAATTCTCAATACAGATGTTTAGGACCCTTCGTCAACAATATTGTCGCCCCCTCACATTTGTATAACATAGTTTAATTTTCCCTCGAAATGTCAACTGATATATTTCAATAGCAATAATCCTACCTACTTATAAAATTAAGGTTTTTTTTTTGCAATAAATATAATCATTAATGATACACAAGTAACAATTTTAAACAAACAACGATCTAAATATGTGACTCATTCATACACAATTAACATTTAACAATACAAATTCCAAATATTTATGTTATTCCATCAATCTTTACATATGTGATTTAATTGATGATTACGTGTAGAACATTAAAAATTATAGCTAAACAAACAATGTGACACTTTCATACATAATAATAATAAAATACATAAATGTAATTTTGGACTTTGCGTAGAAGTGACCTACTCGTCTAGTAATTATAATATTTAAGTTTTATTGGCATTAAACAATATCAATTATTTATTATTAATTAGCAATAATTAGTAATTAATAAAGTTATTATTTATTAATAACAATTAATAATTATAACTAATAATATATTTAATAATAATAGTAATAATTAAAAATAACAAATAAGTAATACCAATAAATAACTAACCATAATAATAATAATCATTATGAGGTGGAAAAAATTATTTGAAGAGTGCATCAACTTTGAATAGAATTTTACAAAATCAAAGATGTTGTATATGCATCAAGAGTGCGGCTTTATGCAGGTATTTCATTTTGATAAAATGATATTTTGAAAATGTCTATTCGCAGTTTTACAAAGGTGTGGTTTTTGTTAAGAAGCAGATTATGGAAAGGGAGAAAAGACATTGGCACAGGTGTAAAGACGTCCCTTGATGTTGACTCAACGGCGCCACCGGGGCGAGAACCTTTTTGCTTCCCCAAATTCTGACGACAGAAAATCAAAAACCAACTGAGAGAAGATAAGAGAGTTTCATTTCACTCGCATTTGAGTTTCATTTGGGATCCTTGCCTTGCCTATGAAAACATTTCCTATTTTATTTATATAATTTCTGCCTTTTGTAAAAAGAAAAATAAAGCGATAGAAATTAGAAAGAGAGTCTAGTCTGACAGATAAGAAGAAAATCAGATTGCTTCTTCCTCATCCTCTCCGATGGAGCCCGATCCATCCCTGCTTGAATGACCTGATTGCAGCCGATCGATCTTCCATTACGCTTTAAGCTCCATTTTGTCTTCGCTCCTTTTCTTTTCCTGAAAACCTTGGCCGTAAAGATTTTTTCTTATCCCATCGGTCTAATGTTGTTTAATATTGATTAAGAGCACCGAGTTTCCCGTGGAATCTTGGGGTTTCGATCGGATCTTTGGTTTCTGATCGACATAAGCTACATATCGGGCGGGTGAAACCATGCCGTCTAATGCAGATCTGGATCGGCAGATCAAGCAGTTGATGGACTGCAAACCGCTGTCAGAGGCGGAGGTGAGGATTTTGTGCGATCAGGCGAGGGCGATTCTTGTGGAAGAATGGAATGTGCAACCGGTCAAGTGCCCCGTCACGGTTTGCGGTGATATTCACGGACAGTTCTACGATCTTATCGAGCTCTTTCGTATAGGAGGAAATTCTCCGGATACTAATTATCTTTTCATGGGTGATTATGTAGGTCAGTAATCTCGCATATATTTTTCCTTGATTTTCGTGCTAGTTATTATTTTAACTGCAGAGAGAATGTGAATTGTGTGACTTGTGTCTGGGGCTTGGTTCTCTACTTCTCTAGTTGAAATTTCACAAGGCGGATCAATTCTCTCACATATGTATGTGTGATTACCCTTGTGAATCATATCTTCTTTGTGCGCCTTGTGTCATATGCGCATGAGGGATCATAACCACTGTGACCACTTAACGATAAATATTACATACTAGTTGTAAAATGTGCCTAGATGCTCTATTTTGGTGAATGATCTTCCATAATTTCCCGAATTCCGGTTCTTCAAGTATGGAAGTGGTTTTTGTTTTCAAGTAGTACTGACTACTGAGAAGGGATGATCTCTTTTTTCTTGTAATGACTGGTCAGGCTTTAATTCTCAAACGAAAAATGTATCAACGTACCTAAATATAAGCAAACTACTTGCACTTAATATGGAAGTAGTCACTGCATCATTGTAGATGGTATAATTCTGCAATCTCAGCTTCAAGAAAGTATTGTGCTCTTGTGAACTCCAGACAATAAAAGTTGGACCTTAGTATTTTCAGACCTAAGGTCTAATCAATATTTATTTGTAACCTTGTTTGACTTATCTCATAGTTCTTTTACTCTGTCCATTAAAAGAATCGTTGTGTGGGTGATAATCAAAACCTTAAGAAGTACCATGTCTGTCTTATCTCTTACAGTACGTACTTTTATATGTTAGAAGATCATTGGTGATAATGTTTCTCATCTTCTCACTATTGACTCGTTTTTAGGCTTACTGTTGTTTATCTGCTTATACAGATCGTGGATACTATTCAGTGGAAACTGTTTCCCTCCTGGTGGCCCTGAAAGTTCGTTATAGGGACAGAATCACCATCCTCAGAGGGAATCATGAGAGCCGACAAATAACTCAAGTGTAAGGCACTATTTTGCCTTATCATGAAATAGAGCATTTGTCTCATTGCAACCAACAAAGTATGCACCTTCCTTTATATGCCATATGGTCTCCTCCATCTGTTTTGTTTGGAAGCTGATTTCATCTTTCCAAATCCCTAACAACGTATTTGAGAAGTAGAATTTTGCTCTATTGTGCAGTTTTGATGTTAGCATTCCTGGATAAGGGACCTTAATAATTTTATTCGAGGAGAAGGTCAAAGAAAGAAGGAATGGCGGAAAAGGACCCAAATAAATCTTTAAGGCAGTTAGAAAAAGCCAAAAGGGTAATAGAGTGATTATGAACGGTGAAGGTTATGCAGGCCTCTTACCTGTTAGGATAGGAGAATGACAGCAGGATTACTCATACAAATACGGGAGTTTTATTCCTTTTGAATTATTCAATACTAGAGTGAGGATTCAGCAATTAGCTTTGGGCTCTTGGAGGATTGAGTTTCCTCCTTGAGATTTTTCTGAAGTATATCAGTTCTCTCTAAATTCCAGGGGATTTTCATGTGTTTGTGTGCTTCACTGTGTTGATTCTCTAATATAACACATGCGCAGCTAGTGATCAGTGCAACTTTGAAGGCTCCACATCCCCACTCACCTCTAAGTTGTTACACTTCCTGATCACGATTCTTCTTTAAAAAATTGCAATCACAATTTTACGGGATACACATAATGCTTCATTGTTGATCCTTATCCTTAGGGATACTATTACTGTCAATGGTAGGTTGGTAACTATTGAAAAAAGATGTTTGGATGTAGTTTTGCCATCTTTGATGTAGTAATCTCATGTTGACCTGGGCTGATGAATTCTTAGTTCTCTGCACGATGAGAGTCTTAAGTTGCTGTTTGAATTTTGTCTAATTCATCCTTAATTTAAACCTGTGTTTTTCCTTGGTCATCTATTTATGATTGTTAGTATATAATACTTTCAATGATCTTTGGGTGGATAATATTTCTGTATTGACAAGTTGGATGTATCATTTTAGGTATGGTTTTTATGACGAATGCTTGAGGAAATATGGAAATGCCAATGTCTGGAAGCATTTCACCGACCTTTTTGATTATCTACCTTTGACTGCCCTTATTGAGAGCCAGGTTTAAATTGTGCATTATTTGTATCCTGCACTACTGAAACTTCTAAACGAAAATATCTGAGAGTTATAACCGACTCTTTTGCAGGTCTTCTGTTTACATGGAGGACTTTCACCCTCTTTGGACACCTTGGATAATATACGAGCCTTGGATCGTATACAGGAGGTATGTTGGTGATTTGTTTTATTTATGGGTTCTGTTACTCCTTAAGTAGTCAGCCATAGTGGAGAAATCTGATTAATTTTACTGTTAGATACTTAAATAGGTTAATTTTACCATCTGATCGTTTCTTATCCTTGTGGATCATGTTTTAATCATGCAGTGATGGTTTCTTGATAAACAGTCTTGATTTGCAGATACTTTCCCCTAAAAATTACCTTCGGGCATCTGTGTCTGGCTACATATGATCTTGTCCTGGGGGATTTTATGTAGTCTCGTTTGAATGATCCTTATTTGTTGTTCTTTTTAAAAAGTGATTTGGACTACATGATTTGGTTCTTTATGACTGTTTATTAAGAATTTCAGGATAATATGTCCTTAGCTTGTGGCTGACATGATGTATGACAGAAATAGATATTTATGTAAAAACTTTCCTAGGACCTGACTAACTTTGGAGCTATTGCTTGCTTGATTAGGTTCCACATGAAGGGCCAATGTGTGATCTGCTGTGGTCTGATCCCGATGACAGGTGTGGATGGGGAATCTCTCCTCGTGGGGCTGGATATACTTTCGGACAGGACATTGCTGCCCAGTTCAACCATACGAATGGACTTACACTTATTTCTAGAGCCCATCAGCTTGTGATGGAAGGGTACAATTGGTGTCAGGTTTGTACACTTGTAAACTGTGGTGAAAGTACAAGTGTTTTGTTTTTTACTTTTTTACATGTGATATATTATTTACAAGGAGAGTTTGTGCAGGATAAAAATGTGGTGACAGTATTCAGTGCACCCAACTATTGCTACCGCTGTGGGAATATGGCTGCAATCCTTGAAATAGGAGAGAACATGGAGCAGAACTTCCTCCAGTTCGACCCTGCTCCTCGGCAAATTGAGCCAGACACCACCCGAAAAACACCCGACTATTTCTTGTGATCAACCTGGCTATCTCTCATGTCACTCTAGATTTGTGTTTATTGTATGTTCTTCTGATGGATGAGATCAGCCTGCAATGTCGAGTCTTTTCTAATGAGCAAGCTGCGTCTATGGTGGAGCCATTAAAGATGTAAGAAGTACAAGAATGGAAGGGAAGGGAAAGGCGGGAAGATTTATTCTATTAATGATGAAGGCAGCAAGGTAAAGATCGTTTCTTGCTGAGTAATTTTGTTTCGATTGTTCTTTTTTAATGTTAGGAAGACTTTTGGTTGCCCCAACATTTTTGGTGATTTACAGTTTCTTAATAAATTATAGGGTTTTATTTAAATTGGTGTTAGGAAGTAATGTTAGTTGGATTAAATTAATTATTTTCAATTTTGTTAAGCTGCAGCCTGCAAGGCCTTGTAGCGTGTGAATTTCCAGTTAAATATGTATTTTGGAGTTTAAAATGGCTTCTTTAAATTTTAGCTTCAAAATTATGTTGTTATTTCTGCCATTCCAAACCAAACCCTGTGATTAGCGCCGCAATAGTGCCTTATCATATTTCATTCCATCGGATCATTCGGCACTTTTTCAATTAAATTATCTAATTTATAGGACGTGGAATTAATTTATCTCATTTCAAAAAAAAAGAGGTTATTTTAATTCCGAATACCGCGTGTGCGAAATTAATTAAACTCAATTTCAGCTTGGTACTTCATGTGCTGAAATTAATTAAACTCAATTATATTCAGTATTTCATGTGCGGAATTAATTAAACTCAATTTTGGTTCCTATTTCAGGTGCCGAATCAATTGAACATTAATTCTACACTTTGGGTATGGAATTACGGGATGGTTAATGGAAAAGAGTTTTGTTGATTACACGGCGTTAATTTTACTAGATATTAACCTGCCGCACAATCACGTTGCACATCAAGTTTTTTTTTCCTTAAAATATTAAATTTGGCGTGTAGACTTGCGGTCTCGCTGCGTGTAGACTTGCGGTCTCGCTGCGTGTAATGTAGGCTAAAATGGAAATTTTATTGTTGAATTACATAAACTATATTTGTATTAAACAATAGACAATTTACTTAAGTCAAAAGAAAAACAAAGTGTTCAAATGAAAAACAGAGGGAGTAGTTTCTCAAAATGAAAACCCAAACCACTAAATACAACGCGCCCGGCCACGCGCCTTGAAAAAGGCGACAAACCTCCTCCTTAACCAGAAACCCTAGATTCAAACACCAATCTGCCTACTCAAAACCGCCGCAGAAGGCTTCTCACACAAAAGATCAATCAAATCTCTGGCAAAATTGGAGAACGATCTGCTGCCGGCCTGTCGAGAGACGGGAAGATTCGTCGACAAAGATGATGAAGACAAAAAACGAGATCCCAATCTGAAAACCTAGGCAAAAATGGAGGAAAAGGAGGGCAAAAATGAAGCCAGCCGATGATAGATGCGATCAATCAACAACAAGGAAGATTGGGTTTCCAAAGAAACGGTTAGGGAGTAAGCTTCGATTGAAGCAAAAAGGAGTGGCAGCCATGTATCGCTGGTGTCAAGTCGATATCAAGCAAGATATGGTGATGAAGAATGGAGTATCGATAGTCGACTATCCCACCCAGTCTATTACCCGGATAGTGAACAACCCAATGAAGAGAGTCCCGGATCTGCAAGGGTATACTGCCGATAAAGATTTTCTCTTCCTCTCTTCAAGAGCCAGGAAACGTGACTCCATCGTTGTGCCTCTGCTTCTCGTCGGTCCGGGTCTCGTTCTTGGAAGCGCTAAAGGAGGTGGGGCCTGTCGGTTACACTCTTCCTGCTTTGATGGCCTTTCATGCCCTCCTAAAGGAAGTGTCTGGCCCTTCTGTAATTCAAAAGATCTTCCTAGATCGTCTCGTGACTTCTTATACAGATTGTGGCTTCGCTTGTTGATCTCCGATGATTCATTCATAAGAAATCAACCAAACAATCGGGTAACTCCGCTTTATGAGCACTTATATGCTTTTGTATGCGTTGATACATATCTATCTACTATTAATTGTGTTATGCAGATGGGGATCTTTTTTTGGCTTTCGCTAATCAGACCCTCTCCCTGCATCCTAATGTTTGATACCTGTTGTTGGTTTTCCGTAAGGCTTTGGATGTGTATTGGGGTGCAATTGTCTTTGTTTCTGCACTCGCTACAGGAACATATCTTTTGTATTAACAATCTCATCCGTGGAATCCAGGATGCAGATCTTAGTGCCTCAAGCCATGCCAAGTGCTCTTGGATCGATCTCTTTACCTGGATGATTATCAAATCTATCTCTATTAGAATGAATTATCGACCTGTTTCACTCATGCATTTAGTTAGATTTCTCCTTTCCGCATTCATGTTTTAGCCTTAGTTTGTGCCATTTATGCTTGTTTAGTTCTCCTTTGCAAGAATAGATGTCTACACATGCTATTTGTGGCTTTGTAGGTAATTTGACACATTTTGGAGCTAAAACGACGTATTTGAGGATCAAGCCTCGAAGTGGACGTATTGGAGCGAGCTACGGGCACGGGAAAGGCGAGGAATCGAGCTAAAGACGTGAGGAATCGAGCTAAAGGCGCGAAGGAACGAAGAAGACCGCGTCTCGGACCGAGATGAACCGATCTCGGTCAGACTAGACCGAGATGGTCCAAATCTCAGCCGAGATTTCACTTGGCTCGGCCGAGATTTATCCTGGCTCGGCCGAGATGGTCCGAGCTCGGCCGAGATTTCTTGATCTCGGCCGAGATTCCCGACGTGCTGACGCGCTGAACTTTCTGTTGCCAAATCTCGGTCCCGACTGGCCCGATCTTGGCCGAGATTTCTGCCCGAGATTTCCTGTTCGGCGATTTTATTTTATTTTTGGATCGGTTTTAGCCCAGCCCGTCCTTTGTAAGATTATTGCCTATAAAAGGGAAGCTCTAGGTTATTTCTAAGGGTCCGAATTAGTCCGTTTCTTTGAGGGTTAGGTTACCCCATAGGGGGAGCCGCCTCTCTTCCTTTCCCCTCTTCTCCACCATTGTTCTTCATTAGTTTACATTAAAGTTTCATACTTTAACATTGAGTTTTGTTTGGAAGATATTGTTGATTGAAGATTTAATACAGTTGAAGGTTTCCAGTTATTGAAGTTGAGTAGTTCTTTCTCTCCCTTTTTGTTATTTATTTATTTGTTTTTCTTTGATATGATTGTTATTGGCTAATTTATTTATTTGTTTTTCTTTGATATGATTGTTATTGGCTAGAACCTTGTGGTTCTAAGGTTGACAGGGATTTGTGTATGCATTGGATTATGATGGTTTAGATTGTGTTTTGTTTTGGTTTTGAATTGCTAGAAATCTTAATAGTTGGTTTGGACTTGAACCTAGTTAGAATCCTTCTAGCTAGTAACCTAAGTTGGAATTGAGACTTACCCTGTGATATTCTTTCATAGATACATGAGAGACTGATCATAGGTAATAAAGGTTTATCCTTTATTGGTTGAATGTGCTTAGATTTCTTCCTAAGTAGGGTAATACCTGAGACTTACCCGGTAATGGTTTACCTTTCCCTTAGTTTGTAGTCTGGTTTGTTTAGAATTTCCTACCTCTCTACCTTGAGACTTACCCGGTGATAGGTAGTTGGTTTGGAACTAGACAGTCTTGAGACTTACCCGGTAATAGACTGTCAACCTAGAAACATTCATCCTTGTGGCTTTTCTACCATATATCTTTATGAGTCTTCCTGAATGTATATGTATAAACAATGATCTTGAACCCTTGGAATCCATTTTCTTTCTTTAACTTGATTATCTTGGTTTTCCCTTTTTGTTTGTTTATTTTGATTTTCAATCAATAGTGACAGTTGATTGCGAGTCCTTAAAACCTCTTCAAAACCCTTTTTGACTTTTGTCCCTTATCTTTTCCAACCTCTTGTCTTTAATTGAGATCTATTTTATATTTAATCATTGCTGCAAATTAATCCTCCCAGTCCCTGAGATCGACCCTGGAATACTTACCTTTATTGTGATTGGCCCATACACTGTGGGTTCGTTGCTATTTAGGGATCCCTTCCTTGTTTTACTAACTTGTAGGTCTTTATCATTATTGATAAAGGTTTATAGGAGTGTAAAAACAGCAAACACTCCTCCCTGTGGGATTTTTAAGATGATAATTTATGCTATCCTCCTACAATTGTATCAAAAGTTGTGTGACTTCATTATTCTCATGAAATTTGAAATCTTCTTTCAAATTTTCATTACTATTTGGATGTGTCTTGATTTACAGTTGTCACTTATGTTGCAATCTTTTCAAAAACAAGTCCTCTGTATAAAAAACCTTATATGTGAAATTCAAATTTCGGATCTCAAAGCCGCAAGTCTCGACTTGAGCACTTGTATTGAGCATTTTATCTTTATGTTAACAAATTTGTTACTTTGAGAATTAACTACATTTTTCATCCTTATGGGATGATGTGGTTGATAAACTTAGTTACTCTCCTACATTTGACTCAATTATGGTGTAACCCACGGCTATTCTTTAATGGAACTGCTAATCTCTTTTGTATGTATTTTAATGGCTTTAAGGCCACGTTGGTGTGGTCATTATCAATTTTAGCTCGCTTCCACGGTGACTAATCTAAAGTTTTTAATAATTTTCGAGGACAACCCATCCTTATCAGGATACAACCAAAAAAAACAAAAAAATAAAAAAAAATAAAATAGGCTCACAACCTCATAAGCCTTTTATAGTTGAATCGCCGTAAAAAATTAAATTCCAAAGGCTTCCTTTTTACCCCTATAAGCTATTCCTCGTGGAAAGGACTAGTCTAACCAAAACATTTCAAGTTATCCCCTACAAATGCTTAATTGGTTATTCCTACAAGGTATTAGGACTACCGGGTTTTTTCGCTCTCCTAATTTCTTGCCTTAAAAGTGTTAAATGATAGTCAGTTTTTGGAACATTAGAGGAATGGGCCGGAGTAACCTCTGGACAAACCTCGATGTTGTCTGTAAAATCCACAAAATTAAATTTATAGCCCTTGCTGAAACCAAATCTGAAAAACCACCTGATGATTGCCTATGAAAATCTGCAGGATTAGACAACATGATGTATTGCCATGCTATTGGGAGGGCAGGAGGTTTATGCCTCTTATAGAAATCTTACCAACTAAGTAATCAAACAATTAGCATCATATACAAAGAAGATCGATTCATTTGTATCGAATTTATTTGTAACAACTCAAATAACAAAATGAACATTAGTTTTGCTTACGTTCCTCCACAAGAAGCTTCAAAGAACCAATTCTAGAACTCACTTTCCACGTTTATTTGAGAGTCCACACTCCCTTGCATCTTATTGGGCGATCTTAACGAAATTCAACAAGATTCGGAAAAACATGGAGGGGCCATAATAAACTCAAATAGATTTAACAGATTATTGAATTTTAAAAATTCTTGTAATATGGAAGACATTCAAACAAAAGACGGGATGACCCGAGTATTATCCTTGAAAAATTAGACCGTGCATGGGTGCATAATCAAATTATTCAATATATGGTACCCAAATTTAAAAACTAAATATCACGCCTCACTATTTCGGATCATTGCCAAATTTCTCTTGAGATAGCAGGTTCGGAGACGTTTACCCCACATCCGTTTAAATTTGAAATGATGTGGACTAAACGGAAATCTTTTGAGAATATTGTTAAACAAACTTGGCGATCCAACTTTATTGGAAATGAAATGTTTAACCTTACAAGAAAACCCCAACTTTTGAAAACAAAAGCAAAAGAGTGGAGTAAAAATAACTTTAGAAATATTTTCAAGCAATTGAAAGATGTTGAATCAAAACTACAAGAAATTCAAAGCAATTCAACTAACACGCTGAATCAAAACCTCGAAAACAGCCAAATAAACCTCCTAACTAAACAAAATCAACTATTGTCTTTTCACCTAAGATATTGGAGACAAAGATCAAAAAACACTCATCTGAAAAATATAGACACAAATTCCAAATATTTCCATCGCATTGCTATTGGAAGAAGAAATAGAAAACACCTAAAAAAATTTACAACCGGAGTGAGAGTTGTTCTAACCTCTGAAGTTGAGATCTGACTAGAAGTAAAAAAAGAATTCCGAAGCAAAATTTTGAAAACTCCAATTGACCTATCTCTTCTTAATGAGAATCTACAACTCATAAAAAATAAAATTAGCCCGGAGGACAACCTTCTCCTAACAAAATCTTCAAATAATGAAGAAATTAGAATGCAACGTTCGATATTGGGTGTGATAAATCTCCCGGACATGATGGTATGCCGACTGGCTTTTATCAAAAATATTGGCATATTGTGGGAACGTATGTGTCTAAAGCAGTGAAAGGTTTTTTCAGAAGTGGAAAAATGCTAAAACAAATCAATCATACTTTCATAACCATGATCCCCAAAACGGATAATCCCATTTCAATTAACCACTTTAGACCTATAAGTCTTTGTTCAACAATCTACAAAATAATAGCTAAAATATTAACAACAAGAATGGAATCTATCATGTCTAAACTCATCCATCCTCTTCAAGGAGCTTTTGTGGCTAATAGATCTATTCATGACAATATCCTTATTGCTTATGAAATTTTCCACTCCTTTCGCTCAAAAAAGAGCAATGAAGGATAGACAACCATCAAACTTGATATGGAAAAAACCTATGACCAAGTTAATTGGGAAGTCGTCATTCTTATACTTAAAAAGTTTGGGTTCAATGATAAATTTGTTGGATGGATTAAGGAGTGTATCTCTACAGTGTCTTTTCCCGTCCTCGTAAATAATGGATCAATAGAGCAATTCTTTCCTGAGAAAGGACTAAGACAAGGTGACCCCTTATGCCCTTACCTTTTTTATTTTGGGAGCGGAAATTCTTACAAAAATGTTTCAAGACGATTGCAACAATTACGATAGCCATATTGGCTTCTCTGTTTGTAGACAAGCTACACCTATCCCCTTCTTATCCTTTGCTAATGATATGATCATTTTTGCTAAAGCAAATGTTGCCTCTTGTCTAAGGGTAAAGCAAATACTAGAAACGTACTTCTCTATTTCTAGTCAAAAAATTAACTTCCAGAAACCGGCTTTCCAAACAACAAGAAATACCAGCGATAATAATATCAACCAATTAAAAAATGCTCCAAATATGTGTCACACCACATCCTTGACAAATATATTGGATGTCCAATCATAAATGGAAGAGTGAAAAAAGAAATTTTTGGTGAAACTAACATTAGAGCTAATCAACAACTCCTAAAATGGAAAGTAAACTCCCTTTCACAAGAAGGTAGAAACATACTCATAAAACACAACCTTGCAACTAAACCTACATTTACCATGCAAAGCTTTATGCTCCCAAGCCATAACTTGGAAGAGTTGGATAAAACTTACAATTTTTTTTTCTGGAATAAAGGAGACCAACACAGACCTATTACTAGTTAGGAAACAATTTGTGAATAAAAAAGAATGGTGGCCTAAGTCGATAGGGCTTGTGTACATAAAGCCGATGGGCTTGTGTAGCTTGTGCAACCAATTCGATGGGATTGTGTAAAAAAATCACTTTGTGTAAAAATCGCTTTGTGTAAAAAATCGATGGGCTTGTGTAACTCGATTTGTGCTTGTGTAAGTAGACATTAAGTACAACTTCAAAAAAAATAACAAATAGATTATCAAGTTGAATTAGTCTAGCTGATATAAATGTTGGAGGGAGCGCAACTCATCCAAAGTTTAAAACTCACTAATTACAAGATTTATATTTTTAGATTTGGGCTTGGACTTCTGAAAATTGAAATTACCAATTCACCTTTTTAATTAATCTTTATAAATAAATAATAGGGGCCTAGTTTGTTACTCAAGTTAATTTGGAGCCTACTTACCCATTTCTCCCCTTTTTTTAAAAATTGTTGATTTAAAATTGTTGTTAGTTTAATTTTAAAGTTTCAACTTCTCTTTGGGTTAATTAATTAAGACCGTATGATACATAAAATTTTTTAAAATTTTTAAAATTATTTACCCATTAAAATCTAAAATTATACCCGTGCCTTGGCACGAGAACTATACTAATTTATATTATAGATAAACAATAAAAATAGTCTAGTTAAGGAGATGTTATATATTATAATTTTTAAATAATCATATAATATAAAAGTAAGTTAATATTGATAACTATTACGAATGTAAAGTGAAATAAATAATTTATAAAGAAAAAAAATTTACTTTCAAAATTGGAATATAAATGTTTAATAAATAGAAGTTATAAGAAGTTCAATTTAAAAATTATCTTAGGTATTTTAAAATGTCATCCTTAAAGAACAATATGTAACATTTTTATTGTAATATTTTAAACATTTGTTAATTGGTGAGTACTTATGAAATAATATAAACATTATAAATTTATATATTAAAGTTAGAGTATGAAATAATCTAATGATCTTGTAAATAAAGGTGAAAATATATTTTAAATAATATTTGATAATGATATATACCTTAAAATAAACACAAGATTGTGGTAAAATTATAAATGAAAACAATGTAGATATATTGCCTATAATAATGATTTTTATGTATTAGTTAATTAGTAAAATTTATAAAATGAGAATGCATGAGAAAATGACATATAGCATAAAGTTAATAATAAAATGACACATATGATAATTTGATTTGACTTTAATAGTAGTATTAGTGTAATGCCCGCACAAGGTGCAGGGTTTCTTCAAATAAAATATCGAAATACTTTGAAACTATAACAAAAATAATAAATTTAGATCTTAATTATGATTTTTTTAGTTCTTTTTTTATAAAAAAAATATCGAGAACATCTTAATTGGTTAAAGTATCTTGAGCCACCTATATAAGAAAATGACACCTATAGGATAATTTGCTTTGGATAGTAATATATAAGATTCCTTTTTATATTCAAACCCCAAAATTTCCCTAAACACAGCGTTTCGATGTCACATGGCCTTGTAGTCAGTCATATATAACGTACCTCAAAATATATTGAAGCCATCCGCGTAACATAAAATAGAACTCTCGTCTCCTAGAGCCATTCGCCTCTCACAAATTACTCTTTCGAGTTTCAACCAGACAAAGAGAAGAACTGTTTTCGATTTGTTTCCTGGTGAATTTTTGAATTCGAAACCTAAAATCTCATCCAATTCCAATCGATTCTTCTGTTCTTCTCTTATAGCTAGAGGTTTGTGGTTTCTAATTTTCAAGGATTAACAAGTTCGAAGAACAAACATTGTTAATCTTTTGCTGAAGGAGAGACCAAACTTAAAGCGGCCATTTCTCGTAAGTTTCCTTTCTCCTTCTCGTCCCATGAGTTTGATGCTTTCAATATGAAATATATGTTGCTTAATTTTCAAGTAAGGCGAAACAAACATTGGTTTCTTTTGGAGGATATGTTTGAGATATGATCTGTTTTTTTTTCCCTTTGAATTGTTTGGTTCTGCTTAATTTGGTTACTTGGCATAAATTGTTCTGTATAATTTGGTTGGATCTGTATGTTAGCGTGTTCATTTTAAGCTTTGGCAATGTCGGATGTGATTTTGCAGTTCAGAGCTATGATATCTTGAACAGAGATACGGAGAAGAATATAGAGTTGGTACTTCCTTTGTTGAAGAAGATAGATTCCTGCAAAGAGAAAATTAGAGATGAAAAGGGCTCGAGAAGATGCACACACGGGCTCTCAACTCAAGCGACCTCAAACTCTCGTTTCGTATCGCGGGGAACCGTGAGTTCTTATCTTTATTACTCTCTTTCTAATCCCTGTTCTTAATGTTCGAGATATCAGTAATTTGTTGATTAGTTATTGTTCAATTAGATTTCGCTTAGATAGAGTTTGAGCAGATGGTATAATGTCGATGCCAACTCTAACTTTCAACATTTTAATTTAACTAATCATTATTTTTAGGACATTTGGCCCTAAGGTTTTTCAGTTACACTGTAATTACTTTTTTTTCTAAAGTCTGATACTTTAGGTTAAACCCTTACTTGTTTGATCTGGGGTAGGGGTTTGTAATACGGTAAATGTATTAGGGTTTGAGAAACATTTGTTGTATTTTTTACATCTGGGTTTCTTTTGGTAAAATTTGAAGCACAAGAAGCATTTCCATTGTCTAATACTGTTTGTATTGGGAAATGAAGTTCTGGACAACCCCAAATGGCCAATGGTGGTAGTAGTAGCAGCACCAGTGCTCAGAGGCTGACAACAAATGATGCCTTAGCTTATCTGAAAGATGTAAAGGATATGCTTCGTGACAAAAAAGAGAAATATGATGAGTTTCTTGAAGTCATGAAGGATTTTAAAGCCCAAAGGTATTAATGCTTTTATAGAAATCTGTTACAAATTACCCTCTTGTGCTGACTGCTGATCAAGCTGTTGACACTTCATCTTGTTGTAGGCTAGATACTACAGGTGTAATAGCAAGAGTGAAAGAATTGTTCAAGGGACACCGGAACTTAATTCTGGGTTTCAATACCTTTCTACCTAAAGGTTATGAAATTACCCTTCCGGAAGAGCCTTCTGTGAAGAAGCCAGTTGAATTTTCAGAAGCTATTAGTTTTGTTAACAAAATTAAGGTGACCAATGGCTAACTAAATCGGAAGCTTGCTTCTTTGCGGGCATTCGGCTAATGCCATTTATTGCAATGCAGATGCGGTTTCAGGGGGATGATCATGTGTACAAGTCATTTTTGGACATATTGAATTTGTACCGGAGAGAAACCAAGTCCATTGAAGAGGTCTATCAAGAGGTATGTTGGGTTGCTTCTTTCTGTAATTCCATCACAAACGATCTTCCAGATTAGGCTTCATTTAATGTGCTATTGAGTTTACCTTTCCACATCATTGATCTGCAGGTTGCAGTGCTCTTCAAAGATCATCACGACTTGCTCGGTGAGTTTACAAATTTTCTACCAGACAATTCAAGAACAGCCTCTGGCGTTGCATCAGGTAGGAATTCTGCCATGCCTCCATTTCGACAAATGCATGTTGACAAGGTATGTGTCTCTAGTAAACGTTTTCTTTCATCTTTGGACCCAAATAATCCTGCTGAAATCCTGCACATTTGAATTTCTCCCAGAAGGACAAAAATATACGTGCACATGCAGATAAACATCTTATGGGTGACTACCCTGATCCTGACTGTGACAAATCATTGATGAGATCAAACAAGGATCTCAGAAGGTGTGATAAAGATAGGGACAAGAGAGAACCTAAAAGAGATGCTCGAGACTTTGACCGCAATGATGCCAGGGACTTCAATTGCATAAATCGTTTATCCAAAAATGAGGCTGCTGACAGGCGTGGAGACTCTATAGCTGATCATGGTGAAGGGGCTGAAAGATGCCGAGATGACAAGGGTGCTCTCAAAAGTAAGCCTTCTTTGGACATTCTAATGTAGTTAGACAACTGGTTGCAGAAGCTAATGCAAGTGGCTTCTGCATTTCTAGATTGCATGACTTTTCTATGTCCTTGGGCTTGGGCAGTTCCTGTTGTTGACATTGATTTTGAATTCGAAAACGTCTGTCTGTTTTTTTTTTGTCACTGTTTGGCTTCTTTGTGGGAGACGGTTTATTTCTCTAATGCACGCCTTTTTTGTTTACTATATGAAGTTTCTTAGTTTTATAACTCTATTGTTTTTGTCATATATGATTATTTTATTTTCAGAAGACATCAATAATCAAGAGTTTGCTTTCTGCGACAAAGTGAAAGACAGATTACAAAGTTCTAATGGTTATCAGGAATTTTTAAAGTTTCTGGATATATATAGCAGGGAGATAATTACAAGAAAGGAGTTACACACCCTGGTATATTTCTTAACTTTGTCATTTCTGGAAAGCTTATTTCCTGGTTCTTGTTTAGAGGGTTTTTACGTTGTGATTCAATCGTTTTGCATTAAAAACATTTTAAAAATATGTGCTATCTATAACCTTAAAGGTGCTGCTTTCTAGGTTCATGATCTACTTGGAAAGTATCCTGATCTCATTGAAGGATTTGATGAGTTTTTGGGTCGATGTGAGAATATTGGTAATAGCGATAACCCCTTTCTGTTGTGTTTTCCTTCTTGATAAATTGCTTCTAATAACGTACATGTTTTGCAGACGATTTTCTTGGTGATTTGAACAAAAGTATGTGAAGTGTTCTTTCTTTTTTATTTATTTTTGTTGCTTATGCACTGCTTTTACTTTCATAGAAGACTACTTTTAAAGTCTGAAAAATTCGCTAACTAGTATGGTTTATCAGAAGAGGGGGAAAATGGTAATATCTCGAGACACGCAAAGAATGAGGGCATAGACAGGGAGCTGAACCGAGAAAGGGATGATAGGGATAGAAATAGAGATCGTGGAAGTAGAGAATGTGCAGATAAGAGTATAATGTATGGGAGTAGACCATCTGTACCATTCAACAAAGAATGCGTTGGAAAGCCCATCCAAGAACTTGATCTTTCTGATTGTGAGCAGTGCACACCGAGTTATCGGCTCCTTCCTAAGAATGTTAGTTGCTATCTAATTTTTCTATTTATTCAATAGCTGACATAGTTGGTTCCTGAACTAATTCGTCCTAATTCCTATGCCGGTATGTTTTCATGTAATTTTGTAGTATCCAATACCTGTGGTAAGCCAGAGAACAGAGCTGGGTACTGATGTCTTGAATGATCATTGGGTGTCCGTCACTTCAGGAAGTGAGGATTACTCTTTCAAACACATGCGGAAGAATCAGTATGAGGAGAGCCTATTTCGATGTGAAGATGACAGGCATAGTCAATTTAACTTTCCTCATCTGCTCAACTCATCTCATCCCATCTCTTGAAAACTTTGCTATAGTAATCTATTCTTATGGGTTTCGAAGCCTATATCTATGTATGCAGTCAGTTGTCTTATTTAAGTCTAATCTTCCAATTTCATTTGTTGTTTCAGGTTTGAATTAGATATGCTATTAGAATCTGTGAGTACATCTATAAAGCGTGTTGAAGACCTTCTGGACAAGATGAACAACAACAGTATTAGAGCCGATATTCCAATTCGTATGGAAGAGTATTTTACAGGTATGATAAAGGTGACGGGGAACATATTAACACCTTCCCATGTATATATACTTTTCTGTCTAGGCTTATATCTGGAACTATCTTCATTTTTCCTGTGCTTTTGCAGCTCTTAATCTACGGTGCATTGAGCGTTTGTACGGTGACCACGGTCTTGATGTCATAGATGTGTTGAAGAAGAATGCAACACTTGCTTTGCCCATTATCTTAACACGATTGAAGCAGAAGCAAGAAGAGTGGGCCAGATGTCGTGCTGATTTCAATAAAATTTGGGCTGAAATATATGCTAAAAATTACCATAAATCACTTGATCACCGAAGCTTTTACTTCAAGCAACAGGATACAAAGAGCTTGAGTACAAAAGGTAATGCCAAGACTGGATGTCAGTTGCACAACATTGAGTTTGGGTTACAGGCTAGTTTGTTTGGTACCAAGTGGACATCCTATACCTAGCCTTTGCTTCAGCAATGCTGCCCTAACATAAATTGATGAATTTACTTGAACCCAATTAAATGCTTTAGGTACCAACCTGATTAATCTTCTTCACTTGTTTATAGTTGATTTGCGTTTTCTTCTTTGTACAGCCTTGCTAGCAGAAATTAGAGAAATTAGTGAGGGGAAGCTAAAGGATGATGATGTACTTCTTGCAATTGCTCCTGCAAACAAACAGCCTATCATCCCACCCATGGAATTTGAGTATTCGGATCCTGGTATCCATGAGGATTTGTATAAGCTTATAAAGTATTCCTGTGGAGAAGTTTGTACATCGGAGCAGTTGGATAAAGTGATGAAGATCTGGTCAACCTTCCTAGAACCCATGCTTGGTTTGCCTACCCGGCCTCAGGGTGCTGAGGATACAGAAGATGCAGTGAAGGCAAATGATAGGGCTTCTAAAAGAAGTGGTATTACTGCTCCTGATAATCATCGGATGCCCGATGGTTGTGCTTCTAACTGTATGCAGTCAGACCCTTCTAGAAAGGGAAATGAGGCAAAAGGTCCTGAGAAATTTGTTTCTCACAATGAAGGAGCTAGTCATGATGCAATTGATAATGCAGTACAACATGAGACATCACTTGGTTCTGCAAATCCTATAGAAACATCTGGAGTTGGCGGCAAGGCAATCACTCCAAATGATCAGTCGACAACTTCTAACATGCCTATTTCTTGTGGAGCTGAGCAAGCTCTCTCAAACAAGGAAAATACATTAGGTATGTTGATGCAAAACTAGCAATTAAGCAATATAGAATGTTGGTGTTCCTTATATTTTGTTGATTTAGCGAGTTTATAGTCTGAAACATGAAATGGCTTGTCATTTGTAGGTTGCACAACTCCAGCCAGAGCTTGCAATGGAACTATTGGTGATGTGCATGAGCCGAGGACAAATGCTGAAACTCTACATTCACTAGAGGTATAGTGGTACAGATGAAATGGTTCTTGATTATGTATCATTAGTGGAAAAGTGTTTTGTTTACAAAGTGATTATAAAAATGTGTCATCTAACGACTTGCTTTAGAGATTTCTTTCACCACTTGTATGTGATAGAGACAGGGTGAACCAAAAACAAAAAAAGACATAAATGAGAAAGAGATAGCATTAAACTAAGGAAAAGACAAGAAAGAAGAGAGAAGTCCTGACCGTCTCCCATATAAGAGGATAACTCCTTGCTCCTGCTAGAAGCAGAATACTCAAGACTAATTTCCCGGATGATTATTACACCCATATAATCACCCCTATTTGTAGGAATCCTAATATAGTCGAAGTATAACTTCTTAAATTAAATATGCATAAAGTGTTCCATCTTCCTTATTAATAATGC
Source organism: Fagopyrum tataricum (assembly GCA_002319775.1). NCBI lineage: Eukaryota > Viridiplantae > Streptophyta > Magnoliopsida > Caryophyllales > Polygonaceae > Fagopyrum > Fagopyrum tataricum. Next base: position 8,088,578 of record CM008281.1, read on the forward strand.
TTTCTTTCTGCCATGCAAAGCAACTGGTTCTTGGTCTTCCTATGCTTTGAATGAACCTTTTTCGGTGCCTAACATTATGCATATGAAGTAGGAAGTTTCCTCGTTTAAACTTTATAGTTGAGGGTGTACTTGATAGCATTAGCTCAGAGTGCTTGTGTCATCACTGCTGCTGCTGGTTGAATATTTTCACTTGTTTGCCATCAGCAATTCATCAATTATATGAATGTCTGATTATATTTCCGTTATTCCTTTCAGGCTGCTGATTGTACAGGACTAGTTTCTAACGGTGTGGTACCTGAAGCCAGTACAGATCACATGCAACATGAAAAAACGGATGCACCCTCCAAACTTGAAAGGGAAGAAGGTGAACTATCTCCAAATGGTGACTTTGGAGAGGATAACTTTGCAGTCTATGGAGATGCTGAACGCAAACCAAATGGTTCAACTATAAGTAGGCCTATTCCAAATGGACAAAGGGAAGAAGGATGCCATCTTGAAGCCCCAACAGCAAACGGTGTGGATGTTGATGATGAAGGTGATGACGGCCGTCACAGATCATCTGAGAGTGAAAATGTCTCTGAAAATGGCGATGTGTCAGTTAGTGAGTCTGTTGAGGGTGAGGATCGCTTCAATGAAGAGCGTGAGGAAGATGGTGATCATGATCAAAAGGCTGATGAAAGTGAAGGTGAGGCTGATGGTATCACAGATGCTCATTGTGATGCTGATGGGGCTTTGCTTCCATTTTCAGATCATTTTCCATTAACGGTGAAGCCTCTTGCAAAGCATGTTACTACAACAGATCATGGAAAAACAAAAGAGTCTCGTGTCTTCTATGGAAGTGATTCTTATTATGTGCTATTTAGACTCCACCAGGTTAGCTTATCTCCATTGAAGAATGTTTCGGATGCATACTTATATAGCTTATGTTGGTTGTGTCAAAATTTTATATTCCTCTTTTCGGCAGATACTTTACGAGAGGATGCAATCAGCAAAGAAGAATTCTTCTTCTGCTGAAAGGAGATGGAGATCTTCAAATGACACTGCTCCTAATGATCGTTATTCGAGGTGATTGAATTCATTGCTTTCTTTTTCTACCCGACAACTTTATGTGATTTTGCAGCAAATAAGTCAAATTTGAACAGGAGAATAAGTGAACAAAATCTGGAAAAATGTTTGTTGTTTTTCACAGGTTTATGAATGCACTATACGATTTACTAGATGGCACTTCTGACAATACGAAATTTGAAGATGACTGCCGTGCTATCATTGGTACCCAGTCGTATCTCCTTTTCACGCTAGACAAGTTGATATATAAGCTCGTCAAACAGGTAAATCAAATCTCCCTTTTGTAACTTATCTCGTCTCCAACAATTAAGATGATTATATCCCAAACATCTGTTTTATTCTTCTATCTCAGCTTCAGATAGTAGTAACTGATGAAATAGAGAGCAAGCTTCTTCAGCTGTACGCTTATGAAAACTGCCGGAAACCTGGGAGATTTTCAGATGTTGTTTATTGTGAAAATGCTCGTGTTCTTCTCCAAGATGACAGCATATACCGAGTAGAATGTGTACGCTCCTCTCTGTATATTAACCTCGTCTTACATATAGCTATTTGCTTATGTTTTTCTCAAAGAAAAGCATATGATATTACTCTCTGCGAAGCATAGATGTGACTTTATATTTTGGGGTTTCGCTTTGCAGCGTTCAGGATCCCCAAACCGATTGTCCATTCAGTTAATGGAGAACATCCTAGATAAGCCTGAAATCGCAGCAATCTCAATGGAACCGGGCTTTGCACATTATCTCCTAAGCGAGTTCTTGAATTATGTCCCTGCCGAGAAGGAGAATTCAGTCATTTTTTTGGGACGGTAGGACCTGCTGTAGAGCTGTTTATATAATGGTTATAAGAGTTGGATGATGTTGTGATTTACTAACTCGAGTGACGCGTGGCTTTGCAGTAACCGACAGAACCGCTTAGAGGGCGGTACCCTGAAAGGGGTCAAGATCTCCAATGGCTTGGAATGTAAGATGTCCTGCAGTACATCCAAGGTAAACGACAACAGACGCCCTTGGAAATGACTCATGTTTAGGCACCTGAAACTATAATGGAATTGGAAATTTTCGTAGGTATCATACGTTTTCGATACTGAGGACTACTTCCTCTGGAAGGCCGCAAAGGCAGCAAGCAGAAGGAACCAACATCGGTTCTGGACAGTACCAAAGAAGGAGATCTTGCGAAACGAGCGCTACTGTCGCATGTTCTCCAGCTCATAGCTCCCCATAAGCCACATTTTATATAGCCAGAATCCAGAATGGAAGAAGAAGAGCCATGTAGAGCCGATGGTGTTTCTGCCATTTTTGCGCCTTTCTTGGCCGCTCTTTCCAGCCGATAAAGAAAGATGGCAGACATGGCTTGGAGAGTGAAGTGATATTGTAAATACAAGTGTTCAAACATTCTATTGATCCACCTTACCGTTAAAGCATTTTTTGTAGTGTATTTTCTCATGTATCAGAATGCTGTTCTTTTATCCCCTCTCACTGTAATCGATTTTTTTGTAGTTTTTGAAATTTACAAACAGTAATTGTATCATCCCAGAAAAAGTAACTCTTAAGCAACATATACGGAGTAATACTCTTTGTATTCATTCAGAGTCTTTTTTTATTGGATAGATTGTATTGACGTTTTGTTAGGGATAATTGTTTTCCTTCTTATTTTGAGTTTCTTGTTTCTATTTATTTATTTATTCATCTATTAAAATATTTATGTTTTTTTTTTTGTATTGAAGTTCTGTCTTTGCGGTGAAACATCGATTAACAACTGATCAGTGACAAATATTTCAGGGAAAAAAGACTCGGGCAAAAAAAATATATTAAAAGAACAATGTCAACCGTTAAACAAAATGTGTATTTGTTGAATTTGAAACTCCTAAAACATCATGCCATACATTTGCCACATTAGAAATAGTAAAATTGTCTCTTGGAGGAGCCGATCGACCATAATTTGACTTTAGTTGAAGGGAAAAAGAGGTAGCAGATTTAATTATATATTCCCTTCCACATGTATGCTACAATCTCAGCATTAAAGCTTCTAAAAAATAATTGGCTGATTTGCACAAAACCAAAATAATCGTTCATTAGTAAATTAAAAAAATGATTTCATAGATCCGTGCAGGCTTGCACAGCTTAGCTCATGTAATATTTTAATCATGTATATGATGTACTAGTGACTAGTGAGGTAAACCACACATGATCCGACGGTCACAATTTAAACGAACAGATAGCTACGATGCACGAAACCACACACTCCACCTTCCTCTTCCCGGCTAAATTTAAAAAATATCCACAGCTAACTCCCACACACATCTACTTCCCCTGCTAAACCTCCATAGCCATTTCTCCCATTCTCTCCCTCTCCACCTAACCTTTTTTTTCTTTCTCTCTCCCAAGCCGGAGACATCTCCGATCGGACGAATCAGTCCAGGCGAAGCAAATCCGGATCAACAGAGATGTCTCTAGCAAATCTCGCCGCCAGATCCCGCAATGGCGGTCTGAAAACACTAATTCCCCAAATGAGCCGTCAATTCTCCGCCTCGGGCGCGTCAGATGACACAACAGTCCTCACGATCGAGACGAGGCTCCCTTTCTCTGCGCACAATTTGGATCCTCCTTCCCGCCTTGTGGAAACTACTCCGAAGGAGCTTTTTACCTTCTTCCATGACATGGCTCTTATGCGCCGGATGGAAATCGCTTCAGATCTACTCTATAAAGGTAAGATGATCCGAGGTTTCTGTCATCTCTACGACGGTTCCGAGGCCATTTCCGTTGGAATGGAAGCTGCTGTCACGAAGAAGGATTGTGTGATTACGTCGTATCGTGACCACTGTTTGTTTTTGGGACGAGGCGGATCGTTAGTGGAGTCGTTTTCTGAGTTGATGGGGAGGAAGGACGGCTGCTCTAAGGGAAAGGGAGGTTCGATGCATTTCTATAAGAAGGATAAAGGTTTTTTTGGTGGACATGGAATTGTTGGGGCTCAGATTCCTCTTGGTTGTGGATTGGCTTTCGCTCAGAAGTACAATAAGGAGGATCATGTGACTTTTGCAATGTACGGTGATGGTGCAGCGAATCAGGGGCAATTGTATGAGGCTCTTAATATGTCCGCTCTGTGGAGTTTGCCTGTGATCTTGGTCTGTGAGAACAACCATTGTAAGATAAGAATCTTCCACTATTTTTAAAGTTAGATGAATCTTATCTTTAAGTGTTCGTTGATTTCGGATCTGCTATTGTGTTGTTTAAGATGGAATGGGAACGGCTGATTGGAGAGCCGCTAAGCTTCCAGAGTATTACAGGAGAGGAGATTATGTTCCTGGATTAAAAGTATGTACTGAACAACAATAGTGATACATATCCTCACTAGTTGGAATCTAAATGACGTTTTCTTGCTTAGACTTGTGTTTTGATTAATCCTTGTTTGGTTTGTAAATGAATCTGATAGGTGGACGGTATGGATGCACTTTCCGTGAAGCAAGCCTGTAAATTTGCCAAGGAATATGTTTTGAAGAATGGACCAATGGTGAGCTCATCATATATATTGGACATCATCATTAATCATCCACATAATAAGACGTGCTTCTATTTCAAAATTCAAAACACCCATTGAATTAAGTGCATTGTCTTTATTCTGCTATAGATCTTAGACATGGACTGTTACAGATACCATGGACACTCCATGTCCGATCCTGGAACTACCTACAGAAAGCGTGATGAAATTGAACGTGTGAGAAGGGTTAGTATGCTATGATCTATCTCCCGTCTTCAGATGTTGTATTATAACATTTTTTTGGCAAATGTAAAATTGTAGTTAAACTACAATTGTTTGCATTCGTGATAAAATTTGTATATTAAGCTGACAGTTTTACTATCTTTCAGGAGCGCGATCCAATTGAGAGAACAAGACAGCTGCTATTGTCTCACGACCTTGCAACTGAACAAGAGTTGAAGGTTTAATTCTATACTATTGCTTGATTGCAGTAATTCTGTGAACCACTTATGCAACCAAATGTCACTATTCTTACTTCTTATGCCGGTGCGGAATGCATCTTGATGCTATAATTGTTGATGATAGTTTGGCTTTCTAATAATCAGGACATGGAAAAGGAAATCAAGAAGGAAGTAGATGCAGCTGTTGCTCAGGCCAAGGTAAGGGAAAAAGATACCTTACCAGTCTATCAAGTCCTATAACAGTTTCTACTATTAGTTATATATCCTAGAATATTCATAATCCATGAAATGTCAACATTGCAACTATGGTCTCGTCTCAACTGTGGATCCCTTTATTATGCTTTCAGGCCAGTCCAGAGCCAGATGCTTCTGACCTCTTCAGTGATATCTACCAGAAAGGTTTTGGGAAAGAGGTATCCACGCATTTGTTGCTACAGACCAAATTTACTATCATCAAATCTACTAAAATATATGTTTACTCCTGTCATTGATAAGAACCATCACAGGTTTCAAAATTCCATGCCAGCTTTATTGCACTTTTGAGTAACAAGATTAAGGCTTCATTTCTGTCTACTTAGACCATCACTCTGGTGCAGGTATTCGGTCCTGACAGGAAATCAGTCCGGAGTGTGCTTCCTTGACTGATATCAGTTTGCGCCGAGTTTAATACATAGAAGGAAGAATAACAAGATCAAACTTGGGCCATCTTCATTGATTATGTTGTATAAGAATTGTTCGTTCCCATTTCCAGGGGTTGCACCTACCTATGTAGGGTCTTTTAAAATGCCATTTTTCCTCCTCCTTTTGTATGCCACGTGATTTTTTAAAATAATTGTCACCTCTTGAACGTCTGGTAATAGATCTGCAATGGAAACCAGATCTCTCATTTTTCATATATGCATATGTTTTCATACCTATCTTGTTAGTGTGCTTTTGCGTTGCATGGAATATTTGCAGGAAAAAAGGAACTATTTCACTGGTTACTTGCGAAAACGCAGCAGCAGCACTTGGTAGGTGGTTTGGAGCTGCCTGCTACTTAGGGCGTGCCATTGCCAAGGCAAGTTGCCTTACCTAACTCTTCTTTTTTTTGGTTAGAACCTAACTCCTCTTTCTACCGACCTATAAAGGTTACATATAGACTTGGTACTTAATAAGCCTAGCTCGAATTATGTAATTTTGTACATTCCATTTACCCTAGTCATATACAGTCTTGGTAAAGATCTTCCAATCCACTTTTAACCGTTTAAAACGACTATTTATTACCTTTTTCGTAAAATTATATTTATCATCTACCATACTTATCATTTATGCTTGTATTTTTTTTCTCAAAATATTTCATATTTATTCCACCAAAATGGTCAAGATTATACATTTTTAATACATATAATAGTTAGGAAAAAGTCATAATTGAAATAGTGATGATTCGATATTAGGTGTTGACATGATAATTGAAAAGTTCACCTTATTTTTAAGTTTTTTTTCCCACTTCGGTTTATTGTTCAAGTTCTTTTATGTAGACTTTTCTCACACTATTCATGTTGGTTTTGATGATCCACTTGAGGGGAAAAATTGTAGTGCGTACCCACGAAAAGCCACCTCCCTAAAAAACAACCCTTGGGAAATTTACAGATTTTTTTTAAAATATTTTAAAATTGAATATCTTTAATCGTATCATTCTTAGCAGTAGTAGCAAACCCGAAATTGGCTGCTCCAAAAAGCGGACCATTCTCCCATATTCTCTCCCCCAACCAAACCCCAATTGCTTCGGCTCTCCACTCCTCTTTCAGACCCTTTCTTCATCTCTCCGCCGACAGTTAACTAGATCGAAAATCCCTAGACACTCGGGCAACATGTCTCTCTCTCGTCTTTCAAGAAATCCATCTCGCTATGCAGCTTTACTCCGCCCCACTCTCCGCCGCTCCTTCTCCTCTGATGAATCCACTCTCACCATCGAAACTAGCGTCCCTTTCACCGGCCACATCATCGATCCGCCTTCTCGCTCCGTTGAAACCTCCCCCAAAGAGCTTATGACCTTCTTCCGCGATATGGCTCTCATGCGTCGGATGGAAATCGCCGCCGATTCACTCTACAAAGCGAAACTCATCCGTGGATTTTGCCATCTCTATGACGGCCAAGAAGCCGTCGCTATAGGGATGGAAGCCGCTATCACCAAGCAAGACAATATTATTACTGCATATCGTGACCACTGTATCTACCTTGCGCGTGGTGGAACCCTAGTTGAGGCGTTTGCTGAATTGATGGGCAGGGAATCCGGGTGTTCTAAAGGGAAAGGTGGATCGATGCATTTTTATAAGCCTGATAGTGGGTTTTATGGAGGGCATGGGATTGTGGGTGCTCAGGTTCCCCTTGGTATTGGGCTGGCTTTTGCTCAGAAGTATAATAAGGAGGATAAGGTTAGCTTTGCTCTCTATGGTGATGGAGCTGCTAATCAAGGGCAGTTGTTTGAGGCTCTCAACATGGCTGCACTTTGGGATCTGCCTGCGATTTTGGTCTGCGAGAACAATCACTGTATGTGCGATTGGTTTGATTTGCTTTAAGCAATTGAATTGGGGTTTAAGTTTGATTTGTTGGTGTATGTGTTGGTTCACAGTGAGTAATTCTCTTTTTGTTACATTGTTTTTACTGTATTATATTGATTTGGGTTTTTGTTCAACGTTGAAGATGGTATGGGAACGGCAGAATGGAGGGCTGCAAAGAGTCCAGCCTACTACAAACGTGGAGACTATGTCCCTGGACTAAAGGTATGGACTCAATGTACAGCACGAGCGATTTAATTGATTGGTTATTACTTCTCATCGTGTTATTGTGTCTTGCAACCTTGCAAATATGAGTGCGCTTTTGCAATGTATTGAGCTGCCAGTCCATCACAAGGTTCAGTTGGAGGCTTAAAACTATACTAAGCTTTGTTAGGTTTGAACTTCTAAACATATAGTTATTGTTTTGTGAATCATTGATAAAATTTAAACCTACATAGCTTACCCTGTTAACTCACTCTAGGAAATCGCCTTAGGTGAGAAAGTTTGAAGGCTTTTGTCAAGTGGGATCGGTGTTGTGTCATTAACCGTGTAACTTTGGCTTCTGTAGCTTCTCCTTGAAAGTGAAAATGTTTTCGTTACACACATCAATGCTTCATTTTGATGAGAAAACACTTCATATTATCGTTTCGGATCTGGATGGAAAATGACTTGATAAGTACTTGAGACAGAACCATCTCACAAACTGGAAATAAAAGAAGAAAATTGAATATATAAAGCTAATATGTAGATGAGGAAAAAGAGTGGAGATAACATTATCATTAAATCATACTATAATGGTTGATCTAATTAAAACTTATGGGATCTGAACCTTTCTACAAAATCCTGTCATTTCTCCACTGAAAAGTTTACATGTTCCGGGTGCATGCGTATGGGTGACAATATGTTGCACTGAGCCTTGGCTATACGTACGGATATCTGGGGAAGCCTCAGGTTTGACAGATAAGGATCAAGTGGAGGATGCCCTATTGTACTGGCTAAAAACATGCTTAATTTATTTAGGGGCATTTTTTCTGTGATATATGGTTATTACTCTTAATTTATAAGATTTGAAAATTTTGTGCTCTTTCTGAAATAAGCAATCGAAAGGTTATATGCCACTGCTTATATCCAATAAACCAAATTTATCAGTAACCTGTGAAAGGAGAAATGTATGACATTTTAAACTAATCCGACAACCACATTTGCTCGCATATATTCCCTTAGACAAATATTGCCGTGGTCTTGATCATTGTATAACCCATATTCTTAGTTGCTTTTTCACAATAGTTTCGTTGAATTCGAGCATCTCATTATTCATCCTGGAGCCAGTTTTGAACCCATTTGCATGATTGTGGTTGTGTAACTTTCTTCAAGAACTGAAGTTACTGAACTCTTCAAATCAAGTCCGTATTTGTTCTCCCAGATTTTCTTTGCTGCTGCATGTTTCTCATTACTGTTGTTTTCTTCTGTTCTATAGGTTGATGGTATGGATGTGTTAGCAGTTAAACAAGCTTGCCATTTTGCCAAGGAGCATGCTTTGAAGAATGGCCCTATTGTGAGTACATATTATATTGTGAATTTTGTCAAGTATTTTATTTTTATTTTGTGGTCCGATTCTTCAATTTTCTCGAAATGAAAAAATGGAACATAAATAAGTAGAATAGAGGTTTTGAAATTGCCTTTGTACTGAACTACAAAATGGATCCTTCACTTCCTATGCTGATCATCATATGTTTTGAGAATTCAGCAATCTGCTCCCAACTTGTTTCTTCAAGATAAAACTGAAATTTTGTAGGATTCTCCATATTGAGCCGAAAGCAAACATCATTGTCATTCTACTTTCTGTTTACGAATAAAGAATATCGCTGTTGAGTAATTTCATATAACAAGCACCCATCAAACATCTCTATTGCAAAGAAGATATCTATGAAACACATCTGTTTATATTCAGGTGCAAATGCTTGTAAAATGGTTTTATTCTACTTACGTTTTGCTGTTCTATATACATTTCCTGTAGGTGAATTTGCGTAAAGTGCTTTCATATCTATTGTCGGTATTAAAGAACGTAATATAGGCTCTACTTGTCTTGAATCTGTTAGGCGTCGGTTCTAACATCAACCCCCTCCTTTTTGAGACAACACTCCATTGTTCCCTATTTCCTAGTGAAAAAAAGTTGTCATGCTTTTGACTGCAAAAAACCTAATACTTGAATCAGGATAACATGGATGGTGGCATTGCACCATTTACTATTCAGTTGATGATATAATTTTTACTTGTTTGTGGTATATTTTAATTTAAATTGGTGTGAAATCGATCTTGAATAATTCAAAATTGTTTTTTTGAGATCTCTAAAACAATTTACTGCTACACTACATGGGTAGTATTGCCAGTTTTCTCTGGGGTTTTGGGGCCTGCCAGCCTAGTTTCATCGTGTACCTATGTGATGATTTGATCTGATACACTTAACTAACATAATTCACTTTTTTGATTTGCTGATCTGATACTTTGTTTGTAGATCCTTGAAATGGACACTTATAGATACCATGGACACTCCATGTCTGATCCTGGTAGCACTTACCGCACACGTGATGAAATTTCTGGTATCAGACAGGTAACTGCACTAACTGTTTTGCCCTTGCTCAAGAAATGATCCTGCTAGTTGTTTCTTTTGTAGTGATTGAATCATATCTTCTAATTTGTTTCTGCAGGAGCGTGATCCTATTGAAAGAGTCAGGAAGTTGATATTTGCTCATGATATTGCTACTGAGAAGGATTTAAAGGTATGTATCTTTCAGCCTTTATAAATGCATTGTAGGTGATAATTTGGATCTCATAGGGTGCGATTGGATGTAACCGAATGTGTTGCTTAAGTTGTTGCTAGCTATATAACATTGTTTCTGTCTTGATTGCTAATGTCAGGATATTGAGAAGGAAATTAGAAAAGAAGTTGATGAGGCTATTGCCGAAGCAAAGGTAAGGATTGCAGACTCTTCATCGTTTTTTTAATTGAATACAATGAAATAGTCTCATATGCATTTTGAGTGATACATTTTTGTAATTGGCAGGAGAGTCCAATGCCAGATCCTTCTCACCTCTTTAAGGACGTCTATGTCAAAGGTCTTGGAGCTGAGGTAAATCACTCAAGTTCTTGATAATCTTAGTTTATCTTTCTTGTGATAGCTACTAACAACCTGTTGCCTTGGTGATTTGCAGAGTTTTGGAGCAGACCGGAAAGAGATCAGGACTGTTCTTCCCTAAGTGGATCAATCGGGTATTATTCCCTTGGACATGAAAGAATAAAAATGGAATTATCTTAAAAAACAAAGTAAGCCCATTGTCGCCAGAGTTTGGTCATACAAGTAAAAATTTGAACGTATTGCCAGGGTATACATTGATTTTTGGTGTGTTCATATTTAGCTTTTTGTGAGTAATTTGGTGTTGCATTGGAAGTTGACATGATTTTTATTTGCGTCAAGAAGCTGTGGAAAATGGCAGCACTTATTTCTCTCGTTTTAAAGCGAAAAACATGAGCAGCACGGATATTTCATCCTTTCTGCAAATAACACTTGCTGTCATTATGGTCAGTTTTGGGATAATTGAGCTGATTTTGATTTAATCTGGCCTTCTCAGAAGCGCTACAAGCACTTGATACGTAGTGGACAATGCTTTACACGCCCTCTGTATATGTTGTGTATCGTTTCCTACCCTTTTCCACTTCCAACACAATCAAACCTCCACTTACTATTACCTTCATCCACTTATTTTTGACAATACTAAGCAAGCCTTTGGTCACAAGTGAGTAGTGACTAGAGCTGGCAAAACTTGACCTGGCTTGATGAATATATTGAGGTCCGGAAATTTTGAAAAAGGCATACCTGAAACTAAACCGCTTGAAATTGGTTAATATAAAATCATTACTGATCCAAAGATGACCTGGAGCCATTCATACCAGAGAAAATAACCTATGATGACTCAATCCCCGAAGTAATCTGATCCAAATCCCGAAGTAATTTGATCCAAAATGAGTTGGTAATCTAGAATAGCTTGACCAAAAATGACCCAGTAACACGGCTTGAGATATCCTGTCCCAAAAACAAAATTAAGATAAGCAACTACCAATAGTCTTACCCCCCCCCCATTTAGTTGTAACTCCGGAAACGGAATGAAAATAAATCTAGTCCACATTGGTACCTTGTTCATGAAATCATTCTACGTGGTTTTGCTTACTTCCCCCCATTTTGTTACCCTATAGGGTCTCAAAACTAATCAATTTCTACTACAATTACTTCAAACTACAAGGAATGATTCACAAAAACTTCATGAACATAGGTTTATGTATGGACTAGATATGCTTCCATTCCGTTTTCGGAGTTCAAACCAAACGGACCCTTGTGAAGTAAATTTGAGAATTCCACCGTAACTAACCCATGTGAATGCTGATATTCGAGAAAAATTAAACAAATACCTAATCATTTCTATTTTCAACTATTATATCTCATTAGGTAAAATACAATTCTGAATTATCTCTATCTACATGTAAAATAAGGATTTTGTCCAATTAATTCTCTCATTCAATATTGTCATATTTGTTTAATTAAATTTTGGTATGGATAAAAATATGATAAATTTACTAATTTGAAAATTCAATTCCATATTTATACATTATATAAGAATCTTGTCATAAAAATATTCCAGAAAAAATTGTTAAATTATTTATTTACATTTTTGCTATTGAAAAATATCAAATATAGTAAAATTAAATATTGGTGTATTGTGAAATAAACAATTTACATGTGGATAAGGATATTAATAAAAATACTATATTGATCCTTTTTTCTATTTTAATATGTAAAATTTTTATATACATCAAAAGTAGCAAATTCTTATATAAATAAACATTAAGTGAAAACATACGTTTAAAAGAAAGCAAATAAAAACAATTATAAAACTGAATCAATCAAAATTATATCTAAATCAACATTTAAAAAAAAATTATGCATCAAACATGATAAAAGAGTGAATTCTTATATTCATCCTGAATCAATCAAAATATATATGAATCAATATTTGAAATAAGACAATTATGCATCACACATGGTATAAGAATAAAATCTTATAATCATCTTTATATTACATAATAGAGATTTGAGCAATAAATAACTAAAAATGTTAGTTTCAATTTTTTTTTTCAAAACCTTTAATTAATCATTTTAATTATTAAAAACCAAGTATTCATAGTTCTACATTAGATATCATTAAAAATATGTTATTAATTATCAAATAAACAGTAAATGACTTAAAATATTATCCTTTAATATTTTCCAAAAAATCTTATGTTATAAAAAGATCTATTCTATAAAAACTTTGTAAAATCAAGATCGAATACAATTTTTATCAATCATAGAACAAATTCTAACATAGCCAAACATGTAAAAGTTTTAACTAAGCTTTCAAACACATTTAGTCGTAGAACCAACTAACTAAGCTTTACGCATTTCGGAGTTTTCTCCTAACTCTGAGGGATCTCAAGAGGGGAGATCCGGTCCCAAATTCCACTAGGTATCCAAACAGTTTTCAAATACAAGAATGGACACTAACTTGCAAGAGCACTAAATCTAGCAAAGAATCAAAGGAAGCCAGATAGGAAGAAAGAGAAGCAAGTATGGAAGAAAAACCCCCTCAAAGGCACCCTGCGAAAGATTTGAGTTAGATCTTTTCGCAAACCAAAAACCAACGAACTGGTGGTGTAAACTTTCGTCTTCGTCTTCACTCTTCAGATCTCTCTCGTTGCTAACGAGTTGTGGAAGATCTGGTTTCTCCTTCTCTTTCTGAATAACAAAAACCCTAGTGAACAAGAAGTTGTCAAAAACCAGTTTGCTTTTTCTCTCGTTTTTCTTCAAAAAACAGAGCTAGACTGTATCTTGCTATCAGTTGGATTAAAAACAACGTACTTGGGCCTTGTAAGACTGAATTCACAACTCAGGCCTAAATATCATAATATGATATAAACAAACCAACTAAAGCTTAACCTTTCTTCCTTTAGAGTATAACATATATATACATATATCCACCTAATGCTTGATTATTATAGTTGTTATCTAAGCTACCTAACTTAGTCGTGAACTAAGTGACAATATTAGTTAATATCACATATTAATCAAGTATGGCAAATATTGTAATATATTATAATTTACAAATCTCTACCAAAACTCAAGTACTACAAATTTCAAGTTATAATGTCCAAAGTTCTTGTTACATAACAAGAATTAGTAAAAAGATATATTATATAAAAATATTTATTAATTATCAAATAAATAATAAATGACTTAAAATATTATCCTTTAATATCTTCCAAAAAAATCTTATATTTTAAAAAGATATATTCTACAAAAACTTTGTAAAATCATTAATATCGAATACAATTTTTATCAATCATAGAACAAATTCTAACATAGCTAAACACAACTATAAAACAAGAATGAGGATATAAAATATCAAAGCCCGTGATTTACTATCAAGTGAATCAGTAAAAATAGATTTTAACTTTCAAGCTATAACTAGTAAATTAGTAACTACTGACAAGTAAATTAATTATAAATACTATACTCATAATAACAGAAGAGAGGAAGTAGATTCCTATACGATGTATTTTACTACAATTTGATCATAAATACATCAATTCCATGTAAAATTAATGTACAAATATCCTTAACCAATCGCCAATGTTAGAAACCGTATAATTTAGAACCCGATCCGCCCAAGTAGTAAGCTTTGAGAACCAAATCTATCAACATCGAGTTATGATGATGTGGTGACCAAATTGGTTCCCAAGTTCCAACTAAAACAAGGTGCCGACAAACCACTACCCACCGCCACTACCTGCACTTGCTACTTTGTGAAATCACTAATCATTTTTTATTTGATTTCTTATAAAATTATACATATCATATCAAAACTAATTAATTGTAAAACATCACAATTTATATGTTACTAAAATTTTGGTTAAAAAATATAAAAATAAAAATCGTTTTTTTCTTTTCTTTGTAAGTGCTTGAATAATTCATAATGCAGATAACATAAACATCAAATCCAGCCTCCCAGTATTGCCGGATGTAGGGAAGAAAAAGAAATTATCCCACGTCGACAATATGAAAGAATGTGAATCTAACATATAAACACTATCTTACTCCTCCTATTGTCAATTGATTTATGATAGAATCCGAATGTTTGTATGTGTGGCACACTTGTGGCATGTGCTCTCCACGTCGTTTGGTCCCGGAACGGATACAATAGTATTTAGGTTGTGACTAGTCAGGATAGTGCCAATTGGTTTTAAGAATCCCGAATGTGGTATCAGAGCAAGTCCGATCCGGATTCGTCCCACATCGATAATATGAAAACCGTAAACCTAACATATAACTACTAGTATAAATTTAATAGCTATCCTATACATCATTATTCTATGATCACGTGCACTTTTACTAAAAAGGACCCCAAAGACAAACAAAACCCCAAGTCCGTGATCTAATTAGTTAAAGGCTTTACTGTTCACGTTTCACATGATTCAATAGCTTCAAATCTGACAAGCATGAATCTCCACGTCTCAGTAATTTGGTCACAAAAGCAAATTTAAATCAATAATTTTAACGTTCAAAATAAGTAAAATTCGAAATTGAATCCAAACCGTTACATTTCCTTCCTATCATCACCTATCTACTATAAAAAAAATTTAAAAAAAAAATACGAGTTGAAATAAATAGTAATCTATTTCTATCTAGACAATTTTCTCTTAGGTACCCTCCCTCTTAGTATCCCTATATTTTTAAATTTTCTTTCAAAGCCCTCAAACTCTTACAACATTCCCACCCTTACCTTTCTTTTAACTAGTGTATATCCCGTGCAAGACACGGGTGTTTATTAAAAAATATTTTGAATGTTGTGACTATTAATTATACATGTGGAATATAAATTAACTTTATAGATAAAAGGCATTGTATACAATAATCTTGTTCAAAACGTGTAATTTCTCTCATAAAATATTTTCTATTGAAAGAACTGATGAATTTTTAATAATATAAATTTGTTTAAACTGATTTAGTATATATATTTTTTCAAATGAACTTTTGGTTTTGGAAAATTTAGAAGTACACGAACCTTGCTCAAAATAATATAAAACTTTTACTTGTAAACACGAATCACCCTACATGAAAAAGGGCAAGATTAGACTATTTATTTATTTGGAGTATTTGTTTCTATATCTCATCGTGAAGCTATTATTTACTTTATTTAGGTGAATATAATTAAAAGAAATTGAAACCATATCCAGAAGTAGATAAGAAGATGCTAATAGGAAGATTTTAACCTTTAAAAGTCAAGAAGTAATTTGTTATATTATTTTGGGTGGATAGAAGAGTATGTAATCTATGCCGCTCGATCATAGACGCAGTTGGTTAGCACCTATAGGTCTCATAGGTAATTCGATGGAGATATAAACATGTAGCTGGTGGGTAGAAGAGTATATAATCCATGACGCTTATAGACGCAGTTGGTTAACGCCTATAGGTCTCATAGATAATTACATGGAGATATAAACCTTTAGCTCTTCACGACTTCATCCAACTGTTACGTATGAATGGCTATACATACGAATTGTAGTGTCATTAACTGTCAATTCTCACAACATTTTCCTTGGTGCAATTCTTAACACAAAATGCCTTTTAGCCATTTAGTGTCAATAATGCTGTGAAGATCGGATGCTTTTTTCAAGCCTAGCTATGTGGTGATATTCGTCTTATCTCTGCTATTGTAGATAAATTAATGAACTCATACTTATGGTCACATTCTTCTTTCTTCCCTTGCCAACATCCTTGAACTTTCTGTCATCACTTGTCTCGAGTCTAGAGATATCTTTAGTGGAAACAAACTTGTTACAAAAATCTATTAAAATTATAATAAAATAGCTAGCAATATCCGAAAACCCTCTTCACCCTTCTAATACAATGCAAGCGGTATTCATTCCTACTCATCATTTTCGATAACTTTTGTCAATCTTTGCCATTGTTGAATGGTTTGCAGGTTTAATAAACAAATTAGTTTAGTTGGACATTAGATAGCACAAATAAAAGAAGTTGTGGATTGTACGTAAAAGAACGATCCGTAAAATTAAAGGTATGAAAAGCGATATAAAAAAATCGTGAGTTAGTAAATTAACGATCAAATCAATTAATGTAATTTTTTTTAATTACTTACCAAAATCGTGAGTTGGTAAAAAAGATTCAATATAGATCTTAATTTTTTTTATCCTTTATTATTTTGAATTACGTAGAAAATCGTGTTTAGAAAAGATCTCACGAAATCTTTATATTTCGAATTGAAATACGTCAATTAACGATCAGATCAATTAATATAATTTTGATATTTTTGTGTAGAAAATAAGATTTTTTTTTTTGGCTCAATTCGATGTTTAGAAAGATATCTTTTGGAGCATCTTCATATAAAATTCATACATTTTCTACACAAGATTATCGTCAAATTTTCTAGACCAAATCATTCGTAGTGTAATGTCAAGAATCAAAAGATACCAAATCAAGATGATTAACCGAATGAAACAATTACAGAAATTAACATTGTGATAGAGAAATTAATCTGGCGAGAAAAGCATATTTCCACCATGACAATCCAACGAACCAATTGAAGAAAGAACTAAAACCTAAAATACAACAAAAAAATGAGATAAAAATTTAAAACAAAACATCAAAACAACCTCTTCTCTATAAATTGTTGTTATACTTTGTGCAGAGATATGAAAGAAGAGATAAAAATGAAAGAAATGGAACTTACTATTATTATGAGGTTCTGTCTGTATTTATACATGACAATGAACATTGTTAACATAAAGTTGTTACACTGCACACGTGGCTTGGCTATTCAATCTTATGTTCAATACCCCCGCAAGCTGGAAGATGGTATCATGCCCAGCTTGGACAATAGAGTATCCTGATGAACAACTGGTATGATCTTAGTCAAAATGTCTGCAAGCTGCTCTTTTGTGGGAACATGATGAAGGCAAAGAAGACCTTCCATGACTTTGTCACGCCTAAAGTGACAATCAATTTCTATATGCTTGGTTCGCACATGAAATACTGGATTTGAGCCTATTTGTATTGCTGAGCTATTATCACACAAGACTTCAACAGGAGTAATTGGAGTGATGCCAAGATCTTGTAAGAGACGAACCAGCCAAGTTACTTCAGTAGCAGCATGAGCCAAAGCACGGTATTCCGCTTCAGCTGAACTACGGGAAACGGTGCTTTGCTTCTTAGACTTCCAGCTGATTGGGGAGCCGCCAAGGAGTATGATGTAACCTCCAACTGATCGGTGAGTGCTAGGACACGCAACCCAATCGGAATCAGAATAGGCTATTAGTTTTGGGGAATCACTGCCGTTAAGAAGAATGTCATTTCCTGCTGTACCTTGAATATAACGCAGCGTATGATGAAGGGTAGCCAAATTATCAGTACAAGGAGACTGCATAAATTGGCTCAAAGTTTGGACTGCAAAGCAAAGGTCATGTCGAGTATGAGTGAGGAACTTTAGTTTGCCCACTAAGCATCGAAAGATTGAAGGATCTGGTAAGAGAGTGCCAGAATCAGGAAAGAGTTTGAGATGAAGTGGAAGAGGTGTAGTAGTAGATTTGGCAGGAGATAAATTAGCGTCCTTCAATAGATCAAGTGTGAACTTGTGTTGAGTGAGAGCGATTCCAAAAGGAACATGAGCAATTTCGATGCCAAGAAAGAAATGAAGTATCCCCAAGTCCTTGATACTGAACATATCATCAAGGAATAATTTGAGATTATCAATTTCAAGAGAACTCGAACCAGTGACCAACAGATCATCAACATAGATGGCAACAATCGTAATATCTGTGTTCTTTTTCTTGATGAAAAGAGAGTAATCGTTCTTCGATTGCGCAAAACCTTGAGTTTGCAAAGCCGTAGTCAATTTGTACACATCTTCAAGTAATTCCCCATGAAGAAAAGCGTTATTCACATCAAGTTGATGCAAAGTCCAGGATTTGGATGCAGCAATAGCAATGATTGCCCTAATCGTAGTCATTTTTATTACTGGAGAAAAAGTCTCATGATAGTCTATCCTTTCTTTTTGTGTGAAACCCTTAGCAACGAGACGAGCTTTGAATCTTTCTAAGGTACCATCGGCTTTGAGTTTGACTCTATAAACCCACTTGCAACCTATGACTTTCTTGCCGATTGGTAAAGGAATAAGGTCCCATGTGTGATTTTGTTGGAGAGCTTTATATTCAGCATCCATGGCTTTAATCCGGTTTGGATCAGTGGAAGCTTCGTGATAGGAAGTTGGTTCTACATAAGAAGTGATTGAAGAAAGAAAAGCATGGTGTATTGGAGGTAAAAAGAAAGAAGGAAAAATACCTGGTGATGGAGAGTGAGAACTATATGTGCAGATATAATCCTGGAGATATGATGGGGTATGAATAGGTCGAGAAGACCTTCGAAGGGGAATTTGAGCAGGAATGGAAGTGGAATGTTGGTGAGCATCATGAGAAGGAATATCAGGTTATGGAGTAATGTGTAACGGAGTGGAAGTGTTATTTAAAGGAGTATCATGGGAAGCAGAATGTGTTGGAGATGGATTGTTGAAAGCATCAACGGAAGGTATGAAAATATTGGTGTCAAAAGTGGATAAAGGGACAGGTAAGACAGTGGTGCTATGTTGTGTTATGTGACGAAAGGGAAAAATGGTTTCATGAAAGATGACATTTCGAGGACATTTCGAGAGTGAATAACTTTGTTTGTATGGAGAGGAACAACCTTGTATCCTTTCTTACCAAAGGGATAACCAAGGAAGATGCAAGGTATTGCACGGGGTTGGAATTTGCCTCTATTGTTATTGTTGGTGCTTGCATAACAAAGGCAACCAAAGACTCTTAGATGAGAATAAGATGGGGTTCTTTTGTAGAGAAGTTCATAAGGTGTTTTGTGGTCAAGTATGTGAGATGGAGTACGGTTAATGATGTAGGTAGCTGTGAGTATGCAATCACCCTAGTAAAGAAGGGGCAAATTTGCTTGAAAGTATAATGTACGAGCTACCTCCAAGAGGTGTTTATGCTTGCGTTCAACCACACGTTCTGCTGAGGAGTGTATGGACAAGTAGTTTGGTGAAGTATTCCTTCACTGTCATAGAAAGATGTAGCAATGGAGCCAGGAAACTCCAAGGCATTATCAGATCTAATTGTTTTGATGGAACAATTAAACTGAGTTTTGATGAGGAGGATAAAGGTTTTGAGTAAGGTAAATGCATTACTCTTGTTTGTCATCAAGTAAGTCCAAGTACAACGAGTATTGTCATCCACAATGGTCAAGAAATATGTGAAACCATTATGTGTTGCTTGTTTGTAAGGTCCCCATGTATCAACATGTATGAGCTCAAAAGGATTATCAACACGAGTGGAATGATGCTGAAAAGCTAGTTTATGTTGTTTGGATAAGGGACAAATCTGACAAACAGAATGGTTCTTTATTGAATGGTCAATACAAGAAATATGATGCAGTTTATCAAAAGGCATATGGCCAAGACGGCAGTGCCAAATCTCAGGACTAAGTTTGGATGTAGCTATGGAGCAGGAATGTTGAGTGGCTGGCTTCAAGGAATTATCACTGACAACATATAGTCCTCTTTGAGCTCTACCAATCACCAGAGGCTGATTCATCGAATGGTCCTGAAGAAAACATTCGTCAGATGTAAATGTGACATGTGAGTTTAGATAAGAGGTTAATTTATGGATGGATAATAAGTTATAGTGAAAATCTGGCACATGAAGCACATTGAGGAGAGTAATAGATGTGTTTAACCGAACAGTGCCAATGTTGGAAACAGATGCATGTTTTCCATTTGGCATGGTGATAAGAGTAGGTGTAGGTAATGGTTTATAAGATGAAAAGAAATCAAGGCAATGTGTGATATGGTCGGTTGCTCCACTATCAATTATCCAAGTGGAATTTAACTCAAATGAGAAGAAACAGGTTGACTTACCAGCTAAGAATGCAGTATGGTCATTCTTACCACTCTCCTGGTCATGTGGATTCTGAAGAAGGGATAGCAATTGATTCAACTGATCATTTGAGATTTTTGTTGGTGCATTCTTGTCTGTAGTAATTGCAGCTGCTAATTTGTGGCCAGGAGGATAGCCATGAACTTTCCAACAACGGGAAGTGTAATGGCCACCAATCTTGCAATGATCGCAGAAGACCATTCCTGGTGCTTGTGCTGTTGGATATCCATGGAGTTTCCAACACTTTTCAATAAGATGTCCCTTGACCTTGCAGTGAGTACAGAAAATGATCTTTTTTGTGTTTGCTGAATTGTTTTTCTGATATTGATTATATCTTGGCTGTTGTGAAGCTCTGTTTTGTGAGTACAGAGCAACTGCATCTGGATCTGTGACATTAGTTATACGAATTTCCCTTTGCTTTTCATCTTGCAATACATTCTTGTAGACTTCGTGTAGATTAGGAGGAGGATTCATCAGCAATATGTTCGAACGTACAATACTGTAAGAATCATTCAATCCAACAAGAAATTGAATGACCTGTTGATCACCAAGAATGGCTAGGGCAGTTTCATTCGATCCACAACTGTAGATCTTATCTTCAATTGCAAGATTATATTCATCCCAAAGCTTCTTCAAAGTAGTAAAGTATGCAGTAATGGAGAGATTACCTTGTGTTGTCTCACATAAGGCCTTTTGGATCTGAAAAACACTTGTCCGATTGGATTTTGCATACCTAGAATGTGATTCCTTCCAGATTTGCGAAGCAGATTTAGAAAATAGCATTGATTCAGCAATATCTTTGTCGACAGAGTGTAACAGCCAAGATATCAACATATTATTACATTGCTCCCATTTTGCCATCATTTTTAGATCTAAAATCGGTTTCTTACATTCTCCATTAACAAAGCCAAGCTTGTTCTTAGCGAGAAGAGATACTTCTACTGACCTCTTCCATCGATTATAGTTCGATTCATTGAGAGGATTTGTTGTAAGTTTGAGCGAAGGGGAATCTGAGTGGTGCAAATGCATTTGATTGAACGGATCGGCAACATTCTGATTTGATTGTGTACCAAAGAAATTGATATTATCGTCATCTCCAGAATTTTGATGTTCTGTATTTGGTTGTTCCATGAAGTTGTGAATTGTTTGAGAGGGATGTGTTTGGGAAGGATCGGTCATGGTGCCTTTTGATGCTCTGATACCATGTTATACTTTGTTCAGAGAGAGATGAAAAAAGAGAGAGAAATGAAAGAAATGGAACTTACTATTATTATGAGGTTCTGTCTGTATTTATACATGACAATGAACATTGTTAACAGAAAGTAATAACAGAAAGTTGTTACACTGCACACATGGCTTGGCTATTCAATCTTATGTTCAATAATTGTATGTCTCTTTTGAATCAACTTCAATGGAAACTTGCATGACGACAACGGAAGAGAAAGTGGCAAAATTTGTCTACAACCTAATATCAAACATTTGATTAACAGTACTATACTCACGGGATAAGCCGAAAAATTTAAAATCGAAAGATTACCTCCGGTCAAGAAGAAAAAATGATGCAAGAATATAAAAATTGATGAAGGGTTGATGGACTGATGTTCGATATATATAGCGTAAAAAGAAGATAAAAATTAGGCTTGTTGAAGAACATTCCAATTAGACTTGTTAAAGAAGATTGATTACGATAAGATTAGATGATAATCTTATAAGAGAAGACTGATCTAATAATTTTTAATTCACGTTCAATATCCTTTTAGATTTGAGAGTAACGATATTGAACGTCCGCGGAAAAAATATATTTAGAATTTTGGCTTAGTAAATAAGATTTATTGGCTTAATTAGATATTTAAAAAAAAAATAATCTCTCAAAAAATTCTGAGGTCGCCACGTCAGCCTAGTGACGACTCTTTTAGTATAGGTACTAGTTTTAATACCTGTGCCCTGCACGGGTTAGACGATAATTGCGTGTCATAAAAAATCGGAAAAGAGGAATTTGGGACAATATTCTTTGACATAATCGAATGTCAAAGTTAGTATCAATCCCATAAAGAATTAAGGTTTGTTAAATTAAATATTGAGATACGTGATGTGGATTAATGAATAGACGACACTATAAAATTGATGAGGTGACAGTAAAAAACTACGTCAAGTATCAGTTCACGGGTTGTTTTAGTATATAAGATTGATAAGAAGTCATATGTAAAACATATAATAACAAAAAAAGAAGGATAAAACAAATCATAAAATTTAAATAGTTAATTACATAACATTTAATAAGATTAATAGCATATGTCAAGTTATTAAAGTAAAATATTATTAAAAAAAAAATTTTAAAAAAGAAAAAAACTCAAAATAATAACAACTATCAATTAAACTCAATAGTACCAACATTAAAAATTATTGAAAGTGATACATCCTATCAAAGTATTTATAAAAAATAATATAACTTATTTTTCCTGAAAAAATTCCAACTCCGGCACTAATTTAAGTAAAAAATATATATAATTTTTATAAAAAAATTGCAACTTTTTTGATTTTTTTTTGGAGTTTTTTGTTGTACTTTTTAAAAATAATTTTGTGTAAATGAAATTTTTTTTTATTAAAATTATTTTCTTTATATTAAAAGGTCGATATTGTTTAAAACAAATATTTTTTGATTTTTTTTCGATTTTTTTCTATATATTTTTAATATAAAATTTATGAGTTTTTATGCAAAATTATTTAAAATATCTGAATTTTTTCAAAAAATTATTGACTTTTTTTGTATGTAAAAAAACTTATTCTAAAAAATCAATTTTTTATTCTTATATTTTTATTGTTTAAAATGAAAAATATATTTTTTTAATTCTTTAAAAAAAGGAATTTTATTTAAATTTTTTTTTGAGTTTCACAAAAAATAATAAAGTTAGAAAAAATATAAATAAACAAAATATTAAGTTCTTTAAAACTTTTAAATAAAAAAATAAAATTTATAAGTTTTAGAAAGTATAATGTTAAATTGAAAATTAAAATTATAAGTTAACAAAATATTAAGATCTTTAGAATTATATTGCAAATCTTAAGAATTTCAAATTTCAAATTATAATTAATTAAAGGTCAATTAATAATATGCGGACCTAACAAAAAATTACTTATGAAATTATTTAAAATAAATTCATAAATCAAATATTTAAATAACTTGTTTAACATGGTGGGACCTGAATTAACAAAAAATTGGCACGTGTAAATTTAATGATATAGATTTTTCTATATCATTAAATTTGGATCATAACAAGACCCACTTTAGTATATAGAAGATAGATATAGATTTTTCACGGGCTACTTTAGTATATAGAAAATAGATATAGATTTTTCTGTCAGTTTATATATATTTTGTTAAAAATTATAAAATGATTAACTTGCAAGTTTCAACAGGAGAAAAAAGAAAAAAGCTCTTTATAAATATCAAGTAGCAAAAGATTAACTTGTAACAATTACCGATCGTCGGTCCCTACAAGTTATATGATGAAACAAGTTTCCCATTCTTGATGCAATCGTTGTTGAAAGATAATTAAGAAGCCTTACCCAACAAATTATTTGGATCATAACAAGACCCACTTTGTTGAATCAGGCCGCAATCAATCCCTCCCCCCCACATGTCCATTTCAATGCCTGTTCGAGAGCAAAATCTTGGGCGTTGTTCTTTGGCATACTGCCTGAGAAATTGGAAGACGGAAGAGAGATATAGGTATGCGAGAATAAGAAGAAGGACAAACTGAAAGTTTCCATGGAAGGCGATAGAAGAAATGAAATCAGAGCAAGGGTAGAAATGAGATAAGAAATCTTCATTGTCACCTTCATCGAAGACGAGAAGAACGAGGAACGGTGGTTGAACCTATCCACCATACTTTGGGTCCTCTAGGAGAGTTTAGCAATGGTACAATTGATGACAAATGAGTTGGAGCTATACTCCCGATGGGATCTTCTCTTTCTCCTCTGCGTACAAGATGATCACCTTTAATTGGCGGTGGGTTTTCTAGTGGAATGGGATGTTAACAAGAGTATTTGGCAGATTAACGTCCCGAAAAGGGCTTATAGTTTTTATGTGGAAACTCATGAGGGAGGGTATAATTTAGACCAACATACTCGTATATCAACGACATATATACCAGATATTAGTCCAATACGTCTTAGTTATAGAAATGAGTATGTGGACCTTGATAGAAAATGAACATGTGTGTTTGCAGTCTCTGGTACTTCATACGTTTGATGCTATGTTTATGTTATAGATTAGTTTCTTTAAGTTAGGTAAACTGATCTCTCTTGTACAGTTATTGATCGGGTTGTCATTATCCCAACATTTGTAACATGAATATTGACATTTCTGAAAATTTTTATATTTTCTCTGCTTATTTTCCGTGTATGAAATTGAAATAAGATTAAATAAGAATTTTTTTAATATGATAATAAGTGGAAACTTGTAAAAGACCTTAGATCTAAAATAACATCACTCTAGATTTGACCATATGTCCGCACATAGTTAAGAAGTATACGAATATGCGTACACATTTTTGAAATATTTTTTTTTAATAAAAAGATAATAAATAATAAAATTAGATAAACCGTTTATACTAATTTTTGTTTTGTAATAAGTATTCCGGTCACAATCCTCTATATATTCATGCCACTTCTCATAGATTGGGTTGCTGTTTTTTAATTTATTATTTGCATTAATTTATTCCATGAAAAGTAAGCATCCTCCATCACACTATAATCGATAATCTATTCAATCAACTTCAAGAATATAATAAACGTCAGCTACTGAGTTAAGCTAAGCTAATAGAAACACAAGATCAACCATTAAGATATATTGAGATTCAATGATTGTTCTTTTGCATTTATAAATAGCCGGTCAATTTGTTCATCCTATCAAATCACGGATACAATAAGTGTGCAGCCCATGATCTTAATTTATAGGATTAGGTATCCTTTTTAATTATTTGTAAATGAATAAGTATCATATGTTATGTCGGTAATGATTTATTATGAACCTGGAACCCGGAGAAAAGCAATTGAAAATGGAAAAAAATTGGGTAGAAAAAACTTCTTTTTTTTTTTATTTAAAGGAAAGCAGTTCGATAACGCTAGAGGACACGCCGTCTAGTGGATCAAAAGGTCGAAAAGATCGGCAGACGGACTAACCGTCATGATGAACCATAAAACAAGAAAAAAGAAACATAACAAATACATCAAAGAAACTCGTTAGCAAAGAGATCTCCAAAGGAAAGTAGAATGATCCAGTTAGCAAGAAGCGACGAGCACAACGTTTGTCTCCAAAGGAAGTACACAGGTAGAAAGCCTGGGGAAGAACCGTGGACACCTCATATTTGGACTCGCATCAAAGCCTTTAGGAGTCGATCACAAATCAACGCCTCTCCGAGAGAAACTACTCGAGATGCCACTAAAGTAACAACATCAAACTAAGAAGATGACTGCAGACACGGGGTCTTGACATAAAAGTGTATATAACTTTTGATTGTAAAAGATTGAAGATTTAAGTTGGAAAAATTGTTAATAAGGTGCAAAAATGTTGAATTTGTAGAAGACAAAAAACAACATTTTTAACTTTGGTTTTGACGAGAGAATAACTTATTATTTTCCTCTTTTCTTTTTTTTTATCGGATTGTTGGTTGTATGCAATTTTGAACATATTCAATCTAAAGGAAAACAATAAATTTCTTGTTTATTATTTATAGGGAAAACACAAATAAATGTATTTCAAGAAAAATCTTGTATTTCCCTCTCTTGAAGCTTATTAAAATCATCAAAGAAAGTCAAGTTAAAATTGTTTATATATTTGATCTCTTTGTTGAAGCTTAAAAAAGGCCAAATAGAGAATAAGCCCGTTAAAGAAATAGTGGATGGGCTTTGATTTTGTATTAATTTGTATAACCAGTTAATCTCCTTATTCATTAGGGCAACAAAAGATGCAGCCGCTAGAAGAGAAAGAAGATGACGGCCAAATCTAGAAGTGAAAAGAAAGAACACTCCAACCAAAGAAGAGTCGATCGAGACCCCTTGTCAATAGGAGAAGAAACGTCGGATCTCGACAGCGGATGAAACAAAGGAGTGCTAAAAGGTTTTAACAATTGGATTTGAGGAAGACGGGTTTCGAGTCTCCCAGATCTAATCATAAAAGGCTATTTGTTGTTGGCGTTTTGTAGATCTGTCGAGATTTGTACATGGAAAAAATGAAATTGTTGCGAACTGCTTGTTGTGTGTTACTTGGTAAAAAAAACAAGGTATTGAGTCCTTTCTTAGGTATTGAGACATCCATTAATGCTTTTCTTTGTAATTTCTCTACAAGAGGGAACATTTTTTTCCTGGATATCAAAGGGAATTTGATATACAATTGGTATGTTATGATGAAATACCTTGTTCAAAGGTTTAGGTCTTTCTCTGTTGGAGGATTATTAGCCTTGTTGGAGGAAGAGGGCATGACCTTTGGTTTTTGAACGGTAGAGAGAGTTCTTCCTCTGAAGAGGCTCTTATGGGTTCCACCTGCATATTGTAACAGCTAGAAAACCTTATTTTTTTTATTTTTTTTATTACTTATACAACTAGACCTCTTTATTAAATAAATAATAAAAAGTAGAAGAGTAAATAAAAAAATAGAAGCTTTATATAACCCTCAATTGTCAATTTGGGTTTTTTTGCGGTCAAAATCCGTTCCATGAAATCCTAGCCGATTCCGCACATCCGCTAGTAGCCGTCAAGTTCTTAGTCGCCGCCGATCCTTGAAGCACATTCAGCCGCCGAATCCTTTGTCGCCGACTCCAACCCTACACACTTGAGCCCAGATCCGTGAGTGGAAATGGCTGAAAACTGCCAGTAGACACCGCTGAACACCGCTAGTATTCCGTTCTATGCCGATTCCCCTCCCCGGACACCCAAACGTCGGGCATGACAAAGGCCGCTCGTGCAAGCGACGCTCGGATTTGTTCTTTGAACTCTTCGTGCAGGTTGTTCTTACCCATAAACCCTACTTTCTCTCTCTACATTCGAAGTTTTTCTCCGTCGTCCGTTGTTAAGTGATAACATGATTTATCGACCTGTTGCATTCATGCATTTAGTTAGATTTCCCCTTTCCGCATTCATGTTTTAGCCTTAGTTTGTGTCATTTATGCTTGTTTAGTTCTACTTTGCAAGAATAGATGTCTACACACGCTATTTGTGATTTTGTAGGTGATTTAACACATTTCGGAGCTAAAACGACGTATTTGAGGATCAAGCCTCGAAGTGGACGCGTTGGAGCGAGCTACGTGCACAGGAAAGGGCTAGCAATCGAGCTAAAGACACGAAGGAACAAAGAATGGCCTGATCTCGGCCAAGATCCACCTGATCTCGGCCGAGATTTCCGAAGCCCCGATGAACTGAGCGTTCTGTTGCCAAATCTCGGTCCCGACAGGCCTGATCTCGGCCGAGATTTTTGCCCGATATTTCCTGTTCGGCGATTTTATCTTATTTTTGGATCAGTTTTGGCCCAGCCTGTCATTTGGAAGGTTGTTGGCTATAAAAGGGAAGCTCTAGATAATTTCTAAGGGTCCGATTTATTCCGTTTTTAGGGTTAGTTTAGCCCTAGAGGTTGGAGCCGTCTCCTCCCCTCCCTTCCTTTCCCTTCTTCTTCACCATTGTTCTTCATAGTTTAGATTTAAATTCAAGACTTCTACATTCAGTTTTGTTGAGAAGAGATTGTTGGATTCAAGATTTGTCAAGATTGAAGGTTTCCATTTATTGAAGTTAAGTTCTTTTTATTCCCCTTCGTTATTTATTTATTTATTTATTTGTCTTTCTTTTATATGATTGTTATTGACTAGAACCTTGTGATTCCAAGGTTAACAGGGATTTGTTTATGCCTTTGATTATGATGGTTTAGATTGTGCTTTGTTTTGGCTTTGAATTGCTTGAAACCCTAATGGTTGGCTTGGGCTTGTACCTAGTTAGAATCCTTCTAGCTAGTAACCTAAGTTGGAATTGAGACTTACCCGGTGATATTCCTTCTTAGATACATGAGTGTTTGATCATAGGTAATAAAGGTTTATCCTTTATTGGTTGAATGTGCTTAGATTCCTTTCTAAGTAGGGTATTACCTAAGACTTACCCGGTAATGGTTTACCTTTTCCTTAGTTTGTAGTTTGGTTTGTTCAGAATTTCCTACCCCTCTACCTTGAGACTTACCCGGTAATAGGTAATTGGTTTGGAACTAGATAGTCTTGAGACTTACCCGGTAATAGACTCTCAGCCTAGAAACGTTCATCCTTGTGGCTTTTCTACCATATATTTTTATGAGTCTTCCTGAATCTATATGTATAAACAATGATCTTGAACCCTTGGAATCCATTTTCTTTCTTTTAACTTGATTATCTTTGTTTCCCCTTTTTGTTTGTTTGTTTTGACTTTCAATCAATAGTGACAATTGATTGCTAGTCCTTAAAACCCTTTTAAAACCCTTTTTGATTTTTCCCCCTTATCATTTCCAACCTCATGTCTTTAATTAAGATCTATTTTATATTTAAGCATTGCTGCATATTAATCCTCCCAGTCCATGAGATCGACCCTGGAATACTTGTCCTACTTCGTACGATCCATACACTGGGTTCGTTGTTATTTAGGAAATTATTACATGTTATAAATAAAAAACTATCCCTTCCTAGTTTTGCTACTCTGTGGATTTCTATCTCTTTTGATAGTTGTTTAAAGGGGTGTAAAACCAGCGAACAAGTTTTTGGCTCCGTTGTCGGGGACTGAGAAAGATTTTTCAGCGTTTTTGATTATTTATAGTTTAGATCTTTCTTGTTACTTTTGATCTTGTTCTCTTTCTGTCTTTGCATTCTCCAGGTTTAACAAAATGGCTGCGAGAAACCTTCGAGCTGAGTTAGATGAAACTTGGAGCGGATTGACTATCTATAGAGAGAACTAGAATATGAGATTTTCTTGGTGAGCCTAGTGGGAGAAAGTGAGGAAAGATTATAGCAGATTGATTATCTAGAAGATGAAATTATGTACCAAAGATATGAAGCAAGACGACAACGGGCAGGAATTGAATCTTGGTACAACAAATACATTATCAAATCTGAAAGCACCTTATCTCCCAGGGAAGACCTCGAACGCTAAACGAATTGCGGAGATCAAGGGAGAAATCTGAAAGCATCTTAACTCCCAAGGAAGAGATTCATCCAAAGGAAGAGCGCATCGAGGATGAAGAGCTGACGAAGAAGGATGACGGATAGGACAATCTTATCCCAATCTCGGCCGAGATCATTCCTATCTCAACCGAGATTTCACGACAAAGTGTGATCTCGGTCGGCATCTCGGCCGAGATCCAAGATATCTCGACCGAGATCATTCCTATCTCGGCCGAGATTCCTGTGCAGAAGGAAAATCTCGGCCTCGTCCATATAAATCTCGGCCGAGATTTCCTGCATGGCTGCCCGAGATTCCTCCAAAGTCGTCCCGAAATCGTCCATCCTACTCGAGGTGCGCCTAAAAGCTGGAGGACAGTGCCAAAGGCACCTCCCAAGGTCAGATTGAAGCTTCTTCCTCATCAAGGGAAGTTTTCAAATAAGTATGGGGTAACCCACAAGACTATCCCATACCATCCTCCATTGCTGGGAAGAGTGGAGATCTTCCATCAAGACATGAAGAGAGTTCTCAAGAAGAAATTTTATGAGTCTTGTGAAAAGTGGTTGCAAGGACTGGATGAGTAGTCCAAGGTTTTTGTTGTGAGGTGAGGCAACCACGGATTTGGGTCTGGCTAAAGACCTTAAACCAAGCGCTTCTCGGAAGGCAGCCCGAGGTAAGAGTGTTTGTGCTCTTGTGTTTTTGTTTTTGCTTTTGCTTTTGCGTTTCTGCGCGTTTTGTTTCTTTTGTCTTTTCAGGTTTTAGGTAATAAATGAAGAAGAGATGCTTGAAGGAGTTTGCACAGCCGCTTGTTTGCATTACCACTTCCATTTGGATGTGTCATATCACTGATTTTTACATTGTGAGTATTCTTTTTCACTTCTATTTATTCTTCACATTGGGGACAATGTGAGTTTTAAGTATGGGGTGGGATACCCGCAGTCTTTTAGCATGTTTCTTTTCTTGTCACACGTTTCCTTTTAGCATGCATAAAAAAAAGTGCTTCTAGGAATGACATGACCCCTATGAGGATATTGTGCTTGTGAATTAGCCTTTGCTTATTAATTTTGAGCTCAATTTGATTTATGGAATATTTGGGATTTGAATACTTTGTTTGAATTTTATGTGATTTATGAAAATTACCTTGTCTTGTTGGATTGAGTTTGAATAGTTGAAGCTTCATAATAAGTTCTTATACATTGCATAGGGATGATTTAGGCAATTCGACTTCATTCTTCTTCTATCTTTATCATGCTTAGCCCCTCAAACATTAAATCTCTTGTCTCCTATCCGGGAATTAGGAATGTTTAGTTTCAAGGTGTGTGCTGGAAATGTTGATATGAATTTTTCGAAGAAGTTTAAAGGATGTGAAATGTGATGTGATGAAGAAATATAAAAGCTTATAAGGGATTGTTGGCTATGAAAGATGAGTAACTCGGTACCATTCACAGAGCCGGGTGTTTGTGCCTTGCCAAAATCTGATTGGTTTTAAAAACATTCCCTTAGAGTTGATTTGATATGTGCATTTTGGTGTGAGGTACGTGAAGGAAACTGAACACCAAGGTTTCGGCTACTGTGCA
This sequence comes from Fagopyrum tataricum, assembly GCA_002319775.1. Classification (NCBI taxonomy): domain Eukaryota; kingdom Viridiplantae; phylum Streptophyta; class Magnoliopsida; order Caryophyllales; family Polygonaceae; genus Fagopyrum; species Fagopyrum tataricum. Next base: position 8,119,944 of record CM008281.1, read on the forward strand.
CCAATGCCTTTCACTCAGGAAAGAAGAAAAGAAAAGAAAGAGAAAGAAAGAAAAGAAAAGAAAAGAAGCAAATCTACAGATTATGCAAGGGTGGTGAATGTTGAGTTGAAAAGATGAAGTGTGTTGTTTTTTCTTCCCGGATTAGCACCACGTGACCTAAAGTACATCCTACCCTTATCACATTTCTTGGCCTTTATTTGCTAAGTCCTTTTGATCTATGTATACATGTATTTCACTTGGCAGGCTTAAACTTGAATTTCTCATGAATATTAGATATAGTGATTTTGATGATGAACCTGAAATTTTTGTAAAGTATGATTATCCTTTTTATGCCTATTTCATTTGATCTTGATTGAAATATATCTTTAGCTATGAAACTTGCACTATTGAGGGTGATCATCTTTAGAAGCACTACACGTTTTTGTTTTTGTTTTGCATAGATAATTCATGTTATCTTATCTTAGATTTACTACTTGCTTGAGGACAAGCAAAGATAAGTATGGGGTATTTTGATAACATGATTTATCGACCTGTTGCAATCATGCATTTAGTTAGATTTCCCCTTTCCGCATTCATGTTTTAGCCTTAGTTTGTGCCATTTATGCTTGTTTAGTTCTACTTTGCAAGAATAGATGTCTACACACGCTATTTGTGGCTTCGTAGGTGATTTGGCACATTTCGGAGCTAAAATGACGTATTTGAGGATCAAGCCTCAAAGTGGACGCGTTAGAGCGAGCTACATGCACGGGAAAGGGTTAGGAATCGAGCTAAAGACACGAAGGAACGAAGAATGGCCTGATCTCGGCCAAGATCCACCTGATCTCGGCCAAGATCCACCTGATCTCGGCCAAGATCCACCTGATCTCGGCCGAGATTTGTTGATCTCGGCCGAGATTTCCGAAGCCCCGATGAACTGAGCGTTCAGTTGCCAAATATCGGTCCCGACAGGCCTGATCTCGGCCGAGATTTCCTGTTCGGCGATTTTATCTTATTTTTGGATCAGTTTTGGCCCAGCTCGTCCTTTGGAAGGTTGTTGGCTATAAAAGGGAAGCTCTAAGTTATTTCTAAGGGTCCGATTTAGTCCGTTTTAGGGTTTGTTTAGCCCTAGTGGGTGGAGCCGTCTCCTTCCCTCCCTTCCTTTCCCTTCTTCTTCACCATAGTTCTTCATAGTTTAGATTTAAATTCAAGACTTCTACATTCAGTTGTGTTGAGAAGAGATTGTTGGATTCAAGATTTGTCAAGATTGAAGGTTTTCATTTATTGAAGTTAAGTTCTTTTTTATTCCTCTTCGTTATTTATTTATTTATTTATTTGTCTTTCTTTGATATGATTGTTATTGGCTAGAACCTTGTGGTTCCAAGGTTGACAGGGATTTGTTTATGCCTTTGATTATGATGGTTTAGATTGTGCTTTGTTTTGGCTTTGAATTTCTTGAAACCCTAATGGTTGGCTTGGGCTTGTACATAGTTAGAATCCTTCTAGCTAGTAACCTAAGTTGAAATTGAGACTTACCCGGTGATATTCCTTCTTAGATACATGAGTGTTTGATCATAGGTAATAAAGGTTTGTTTTGACTTTCAATCAATAGTGACAATTGATTGCGATATTGTCCAAAAAAAACGCACTCTTTCAAGAGTTACTGGGTTAAAACCACCCTCACAAACCCTAGCCTCCATGGCTTCCAAATCAGCAACACCAAACGTTCCTCCAACGGCCTACCGGCCTTCACCACTAGTTACAGCCTACCTGATGCGGGGATAATCCTGCTAGGACTCGATCTAGGTGCAAATGACTCCGTTGAACCCAAACTAGAACCAAACGTTGAACAAGAAACAAAGAAAGACACAAGGAAATAACGAAACTCAAAGAAGAAAGAACCAAGGAGAGAAACAAGAGGAAGAACCTTGATTCTGAAGGATCAAGACCCAAAACTCCGTCAATCCTCAACCCAATCCACGCTACAACCTTACACAAGCCTTCTAATCAAGACAAGCAAAAGGAGGATGCGAGTGAAGGTTTGAAGCACCAATCTCGGGATCAACACAAGCAAACTCAGCCAAGCTAAACAACTCACAACGATATTCCAACCAAAAGCTCTCTCTCTTGATTGATTTTGTGTAGAATAAACAATGTCTTTGCAAATGAATTAACGTTACTAGAAAAGAAACTAAGGTGGCTATTTATAGACACTCCTATCCTAAAAGAAAAAGGTAAAAATAGAACCAACAATATAATTTAGGAAATTAAAGAGAGCTCCCTAAATTATAACAAAAACACAAGTCTTTCCTAAATTATAACAAAAATAGGGTTTCGGTTATCTCGGCCTCCATCTCGGTGTCGTCTAACAATCCCGGCCGAGATCCGGATCATGTCACACCTGGCGCTTCGCTCCCTGCTCCGTCCGTCCGCTCCTCGCTCCGTTTGCTCGCCGTCCACTCCTCGCTCCGCTTGCCCGCCGTCCGCTCCTTTACCGCTAGGGTTTTGAACTCCATCTTCAAACTCATTCCTAGGACATTCCAACGTCTGCATGGCCGTCGTATTTGGTACGTTCGGAGCTTGTGTAGGACCTTGTGTAGGGATATGTCCTTGTGTAGGACCTTGTGTAGGGATATGTTCTTGTGTAGGTTCTATAGAGGATGGTCCTCCATCATACTCCCCCACTTGGAGAGGATTCGACCCCGAATCACAATCTTGGTCATCTTTTGCGTCAAAAGGGCTCAAATCACCTACATTGAAGGTAGGGCTCACACCATATTCGTCCGGCAGCTCTAGCACATAAGTTTTATTGTTTTCTTTTCTTCTTGATGCTCCAAACCTGAAATTCTACATAAAATTTCACTCGCTCCTTCATAGGCAACGGTGTAGAGTTAGTAGAAGTTAGAGAAGTTGAAACACCAATATACTCATAAGGATACAGATGTATAGATGAATGTGAGATTCTAATGCAAGCAAATGTGATATGTGCTAGAACTATAACCTCAAAGATAGGATATCTCCCCTTCTTAGCTCTAGCTAAACCCATAAATAAGCCCATAATAGTGCATTCCCAAGGGGCTGATGGAAACTCCAAAGGGATGCAGAATTCGTGTAGTATATGCCTAAACATGCTCATAAGACTCTCCAAACATCTCTTAGTCATGTACACTACATTCCCAAGTAAATATGGCCAATAAACATTAATGTGCGAATCATAATAAATATCCCTCTCTTCCACAACTAAGGGCCTAGAGAAACACCTAAAGATGCAAATACCATCAATTCTACACAAGAATTCCTCAAACAAGTAGAACTCATTCTTAGATCCTTTTAGCACACATTTCTCTCGAGTATCACCAAAATCAGCATCAAAAACATGTAACTCCTTAATATTCACCATGCTTATCACCATAAAATTCAAGGTGATGACTAATATATGCTTCCTTAAAGAAGAAACAACAACTCTAGCTTTAAGAAAACACAAGTGAGGTGGCCAAATCTTAAAGACCCTAATCAATGCATGAAAAACATCATCATATGTAGAGTAATTAAGACATGCTCCTTTTAATTTCTCATGAAATAAAGTATATGAGTTACCTCCCTTTATTATGGCTAGTCTCTTATCCAGATGTCTTGGAAAATCGTCCAAAGGTAGGTACCCATCTTAGAAGCAAAAAGGACTTTAGATGGTTGGACACTAAGAACTTGGCCATTCTTTTCCTCCAAATGCCGTGAACCGTTCTTCCTCCTCTTCCCTTCTTCTAGCTCCAAATCAGATTTATGGTTCGGCTCATAGCTTTCAGAAACTTGGATATGTTCCGGTTGAAAGGCACCTACAAATACAAGTATATAAACAATGCTTGAGTTGAAATCATAGAAAACAAATTTATCATTCAAGTACTCAAAAGAATGGTTGGTGAAAACATCCCTTAAGTACTTTTCTTGTGTATTTGATGAAGTGTTGTTCATAAAAATGCTAATAGAAGAAACAACAACACAATCATACATGTAACAATCAAACACACAAGTTGACATAGGCATGAGTAAACTAGGTGGTATAAGGGTTGTTTTCCTAGCTCTAATCCTCAACTCATGAACAACTAACTTAGGAACCTTAACAAGCATCTCCCAAGTTATATAAGCATCTTTCAAGTCATATCTACCTATAACAAACTCCTTAATATGCATATCTTCTAAAATGCTCCAGTTTAAGGTAGGTAATAAACTAGGAAATCTCACATCTACATGTGCAACTTCATCCTTAATGCTTTTCCTATAAGGATCCACCAATGCCGGAACTCGAGATTGCACCTCAGAAGTCTCTTTTGGTTTGATCCTAGGGGTTCTAGGATACCTTAAGTGTCGATTTAAAGGCACAATAGGGGGTAAATCCTCATGTAGAAATTGTAAAGAACAATCTAAAGATGAATGCAATAAATTAGAGGATATGTCACAATCAAGATCAATAGTTAACTCTAACTCAGATTTATTCTTATTCAACTCTAGATCATTCATGTCATGCTTATGCTCATCACACTCAATAATATCATCACACACAAATTTAGTTGCAAATAACTCGATGCCATCTATTTCATGCTCATCACATTCAATGTTATCCACTAAATCAGATTCATGCTCACTATCATCTTCACTTTCATAATGCCCTACATGATTGATAATCAAAGTTTTCTTATTGGGACATTCCCGACTCATGTGACCCCTACCTTGACATTTAAAGCAAACAATGTCCTTAGTTCTAGGTGAGGGGTTAGAAGTACTCCCTCTATGACCGTTTGAAGGCTCATTCAAAGGTCTTGTTTGTGTAGCTTGTGTAGGGTTCCTTCGCACATTGTCTTGTGTCGGGGTGCTTGTCCGTCTCTCTTCTCGTTGGCCCGGCGGGTCTCGGCTTGGGCCCGACGGTCGGCTGTTTTGTCTCCAAGCTCCATGTGCTCCATATGGTGGCGTGCCATCTCGGCTTCTTTGCTTGGACTTTCTCTCCACCTTGATGGCTATGTGTAGCAATTGCTCCATGGTGCTATAAGGATACATATCAACCTCGTTAGATAAACTTGAATTTAAGATGCGTAAGTACCTTGCCATAGTGTTTTCCTCATCCTCGAGCACGTTAGCTTTCATCATGGCCATTTTCATGGTTGTGTAAGCTTCTTCGGCACTCCTGGTTCCTTGTCTCAAGTTTTCTAGCCGTTGGCGTAGCTCCCGTGTATGGTGGGGTGGCACAAACCTAGCTCTCATGAGGGCCTTCATGTGCTCCCAAGTGGCTATTGGCGGATCCAACGTCCTTACACGTTTTTTGACAAGATTGTCCCACCAAACTAGAGCGTATCCCTGAAATTCCAAGGCTGCTAATTGTACCTTCTTGACCTCGCCAAAGTTATAGCATGACCAAATTTGCTCGACCTTTGTTCCCAATCCATGTATACATCTGGATCACACTTTCCTTCAAATGTGGGAATCTTGATCTTGACCTTGCCTAGGCCATCTTGCTCTTGTGGTGGCCGGAAATAGTCTCTATCTTGACCTCGCCGAGGTTGTTGATAGAATCTCGGGTACTCTTCCCACACGTCCTCTTCATTGTGTACGTCTTGTGTAGGCTGAAAATCATCAACATACGGAGGTACATTAGGCACATTGTGTATGGGATTAGTATGGATATTACCTCGTGCTAGGGGGTTGTGATGGTGGTTCTCTTGTGACGCCTCCCTTTGCACATTTGACGTCCCGCCCAATTCGAACGTCGATCTCAGCGGCGGAGTAGGAGGTTGTGGCGTACGAGCCTCCATGGCCTCCATTCTCTTGGAAAGGCTTTCCATCGAGTCGGAAAGTCTCTTGAGTAGGTTGAACATCTCCGGATGTATTGGCTCACTACTAGCCTTGCTCGGACTCCGTGACCTGGACATGCTTTAAAAACAAACGATGAACACGGAAAGAGTGAAAGATTAGAATAAAACCGTAAAACTTCTCGCTTATGTATCCCTCTTCTCTCTCGTTGGTGTAGATGCAAGCTTCTTGATGTAACCGGTTTGCAAGGATCAATACGACCTTAATTGATACTCTAGGCTACACAAGCAACTCCTTGTCTTAAGAGAGTAAGATTGACGTAAAGAGAAGGTTGAGTTTTGACTAAAACTAACAAGACTTTGTGTTTGAAACAAAGATTGACTTGAAGAAAAGACTCTCTTTTTTTTTTGTGTTGACGGAAATGGAAGAGGTGAGATGTGGTGTTGTCGTTGGATGCTTGAATGGTAGGGGAAGATAGAGCCGATGTGTTGTGTAGAGGTGAACGGTGATGTTTCTCCTTGTAGCTTGACTGATAACTTCTCTCGGTCGATGATCAAAATGTATTTCTTTTTTTTTATCTAATGCTTTGCACTAGTTTGTAGGAAGATCAAAGGTGGTTGACCGAAATTTTAGGAAGTGGTTTACTAGTAGCTACGTTGTAGGAGAGATGGATGCAGGTAGATAATGTAGTTGCTACAAAATAGGAGATATAGTAGCTAGGTAACCACTTTTTTTTTTTTTGTACGTTGAATAAAAGACTAGGAGGTTGCTTAGGCTATAATGTAGGAAGTGGTTAATAACCTATAACCGTTTTTTTTATATATATTTTTTTTGTTTTGTGGCCGGCTACTCGATGATAATGCCGGAAAAGGTAGGGAAAATGGCTTTGGATCGGCTAGCTTCTCTTCTCCAACCAAAACAAACACCAACTTAGACTACCACGACTCAACAAGACAAAAGGAAAAACGTGAACGAAACTGACTCTTGAATCAAAGGCACCAACCTGGCTCTGATACCAATTGATACGGGGATAATCCCGCTAGGACTCGATCTAGGTGCAAATGACTCCGTTGAACCCAAACTAGAACCAAACGTTGAACAAGAAACAAAGAAAGACACAAGGAAATAACGAAACTCAAAGAAGAAAGAACCAAGGAGAGAAACAAGAGGAAGAACCTTGATTCTGAAGGATCAAGACCCAAAACTCCGTCAATCCTCAACCCAATCCATACTACAACCTTACACAAGCCTTCTAATCAAGAGAAGCACAAGGAGGATGCGAGTGAAGGTTTGAAGCACCAATCTCGGGATCGACACAAGCAAACTCAGCCAAGCTAAACAACTCACAACGATATGCCAACCAAAAGCTCTCTCTCTTGATTGATTTTGTGTAGAATAAACAATGTCTTTGCAAATGAATTAACGTTACTTGAAAAGAAACTAAGGAGGCTATTTATAGACACTCCTATCCTAAAAGAAAAAGGTAAAAATAGAACCAACAATATAATTTAGGAAATTAAAGAGAGCTCCCTAAATTATAACAAAAACACAAGTCTTCCCTAAATTATAACAAAAATAGGGTTTCGGTTATCTCGGCCTCCATCTCGGTGTCGTCTAACAATCCCGGCCGAGATCCGGATCATGTCACGCCTGGCGCTTCACTCCCTGCTCCGTCCGTCCGCTCCTCGCTCCGTTTGCTCGCCGTCCGCTCCTCGCTCCGCTTGCCCACCGTCCGCTCCTTTGCAGCTAGGGTTTTGAACTCCATCTTCAAACTCATTCCTAGGACATTCCAACGTCTGCATGGCCGTCGTATTTGGTACATTCGGAGCTTGTGTAGGACCTTGTGTAGGGATATGTCCTTGTGTAGGACCTTGTGTAGGGATATGTTCTTGTGTAGGTTCTATAGAGGATGGTCCTCCATCACTACCGGCCTTCACCACTGCCGGAGCCCTCTGTTTCGGAGCATGATTGAACATCATTTCCACTAACGGCCTACTGGTTTCTTGCCAGAACCATCCTCTATCCTTCTCTTCCGGCCTACCGGCCAACACATTTTTCAGATCTGGCTTGAATTAGTGCCGAAAAAAGAAGAAGAAAGAAATTGTGATAAACCTTATCTCAGATCTATCGACTTCGGTTGATTGCAGGATGAAAAATCTGCTATTGATCCAACATTCGACCGAGATGAGAACCATTTTCATCATCAACAAAGTTTTAAAACCCTTACGTTGTTTGAATAAAAAAAGAAGAGAAGTTTGGACAAAGGAAAAATAAATAAATATCTGTCTATCAAAGCAAGTGCTCCCCAATCCATCATTCTCTCGGGACGTTTCGACCAAAACGAGTTCGACGCCATTCTTGCCCTCAATCGATCGATCCTTCATTCTCTCGAAAAAAACGAGCTCTCCTGCAGACCGCCGTTTTTTTGCCCTCAATTCTTCTTTCTATTGGGAGGTTTCTTTTGCCCTAGAAAGTTTATGTAAATCAAATAAATATGAAAAAAGATATAATTAAAAGTAGCCCATTTTTAAGTCCTTTGGACTTCTTTTTCGGGTTTGTTTTAATTAAGCCCAAAAAATTAAACGATGCATCACTTCTAACAATTTTTTCTCTTGTTTTCTTTTCTCTCTTGAAAAAAAATACAAGATAAAACAAAAAACATTCCAGTTTTACAATTTTCTATCGTCAACAATTTTACGAATAATCTCATCCTTATAAACCTATTTTCTTTTAACAATCAAAGTTACACACTTTTATATGTCAAGATCTCGTGTTTTGCAATGTCGTCTCCTTAGTCTGATGTTGTTTTAGGTGGCGTCTTGAGTGATTTGTCTAGAAGGGGGCGTGGATTTGTGATCGACTCCTGAAGGCTCTGTTGCAAGCCCAAATCTGAGGTGTCCACAGTTGTTCCCCAGGCTTCCTACCTGTGTACCCTCTTTGAAGACGAACTTTGTGCTCACCGCTCCCGTTGGACTGGATCATCCTACTTTCTCTCGAAGACTTCTTTGCTGTCAGGATTTCATGATGTATTTTTTTGTGTTTCTTTTTCTTTTGATGTTGTTCTTCATGACGGTTAGTCCGTCTGCCGATCTTTTTCGGCCTTTCGACCCACTAGACGGCGTGTCGTCTAGTGCTTCGAACTGCTTTCCCTTTTCAAAAAAAAAAAATAGTGACAACTGATTGCGAGTCCTTAAAACCCTTTTAAAAACCTTTTTGATTTCTTTCCCTTATCTTTTCCAACCTCCTGTCTTTAATTAAGATCTATTTTATATTTAATCATTGCTGCAGACTAATCCTCCCAGTCCCTGAGATCGACCCTGGAATACTTGTCCTACTTCGTACGATTCATACACTGTGGGTTCGTTGCTATTTAGGGAATTATTACAGGTTATAAATATAAAACTATCCCTTCCTAGTTTTGCTAGTTTGTGGATTTCTATTTCTTTTGATAGTTGTTTATAGGGGTGTAAAACCAACGAACATTAAGCAAAGGTTTAAGGAGTAGCAAAATACAACGAGGCCTCTTTTCTACGAAAACTTGGACTATGATGTAAGGCACTCTGAAATTGAGTAGCTCTTTAGAAAATATGGAAGGATTGAAAGAGTAGACATGAAGTCTAGTAAATATTGTCTAGTCTTGTTGAAGCTCTTCTTTATATGTGTAATTGTAACCAACATCAGTGATAACTACGGGCCCTGTGGTTGTTCACAATAACCCCCTCATCCTAGGAATATTTGAAACTTATATTTGATCTTTTGACTTAATTAAGCACCAAATTAGATTAAATGACCTACTTTCCATCTAATTTGTTGAGTAACCAATACGGTATAACATATTGGTGGGAGAGGATTGAGTTTATATAATACCCCGAATCTAGGAACTCGGGATGTCACGTGTTAGGACCTTACAATGGGTATCGACCCTAACTTGACAACAATTTTACTAGATCTTACAACAAGATACAAATGTAAATAAAAAAAATGGAAAACTTTTAGAAATGATAGCGACATGAGTACACAGAATGATGTAGGCGTGTAAGACAACTACTAATATCCTACTAATGTTAGCTAGCAATTCTAATATCGATTAACACTATTCTAGCACATTCACACATCAAAACGGTAAATAAACACACAAAAATAATTTCACACATATTCCAAATATTATCTTTATTAAGGTGATTCAATCTTATAGTCAACTTACTGGGTGGTACGAAGTTCTACCGGCATTCGCCTCTATCCCCGTTAAACAAGCGGACTGAAGCCCATGCATCTCCCTGTCTCACGTGTGGACTGGTCGCATAGAGCCTCTCAGTCAAATGGCAGTGTTGGGAACTGATGTCATGACCCGTATTCATACACTTGGGTCAATAATGTAAATAAAGTCATCCTACTCAAGTTATAATTAATAACCGTCAAACATACACCACTAAAATAACGCACACCAGTATTACGAAAGGCTAGCTAAATAAATCCATAAAATTTACCTCAACCTGATGAAGATAACTCATTTTAGCACGAGTTTTGGATTTACAATGAAGCAAATTTCATACTAGACACCTAAATAAATTTCCAAAATTATAACAAGTACCTAACAGTCGCATATAGTCATTCAACGAACCCACTCGAACCGTGTGACCCACACCCTCACAATGTTTTTATGGTTGTGGATACCTGATAACATGATTTATCGACCTAGTTTAGTCATGCATTTAGGTAGATTTCCTTTTTCGCATTCATGTTTTAGCTTTAGTTTGTGCCATTTATATTTGTTTTGTTCTACTTTGTAAGAATAGATGTCTACACACACTATTTGCGGCTTTGTTGGTGATTTGACACATTTCGGAGCTAAAACGACGCATTTGAGGATCAAGCCTTGAAGTGGATGCATTGGATCGATCATACGTGCACGGGAAAGGACGAAGGAATCAAGCTTATGGCATGAAGCGCATAGGAGCATCTCAGACCTGAATCTCGACCCAAGATCCTTATTTCTGGACGAGATCATCTAAACAAAGAGAAATCTCTGGCCAATCTCGGCCGAGATTTTCACCTGTTCAGACCAAGAGTTTCCATGACGCTGAATAAATTGAAGATAGATCCAAAATCTCGGGCCCGATCAACCCGAGATCCTACCAAGATTTTCAATCTGCCCGAGATTTCTTCCCTGAGTGTAATATTTTATTTTCGGACTTATTCCTTTTCGGCCCAAACCTTTTGGCAGACGTTTTGGGTATAAAAGGAAGCTCTAAATACATTCAGATGGGAGCCCGTTAGCGCCCGTTAGAGTGAGATTTTACCCTAGAGAGGGGGAGTCGTCTCCACCCTGCAGTCATCTTCACCATTGTTCTTCTTAGTTTTCCATAAATTTAGATTAAAGATTCCCACTTTGTTATTTAGTTTTGTTCAGATACACTTGGTGATCGAAGATTTATTTCTTCTGTTGGATTTACATTCATGAAAGTTGAGTGCTTTATTTCCCTTGTTATTTCCCTTTCATGAATTGTTTGTATTCCTTAGAATTAATTGCTGATTTTGATATGATGATTATTGGCTAGAACCTTTGTGATTCTAAGGTGGATAGAGATTTGTTTATGGCCTAGATTATGATGGATTAAATTGTATATTATAATTGGTTTATAATTGCTTGAAATTCTAATGGTTGGTTGGGAATGAATCTAGGTTAGAACCTTCTAAACTAGCACCTGAGTTGGAATTGAGACTTAATTCTCCGGTGATATTCCTTCTTAGATAGAGAAGTAGAATGACCATAGGTAATAGAGGTGAAAACATTTATTGGATTGAGTGTGTCTGATTACTACCTGAGTTAGGTAATTCCCGAGACTTACTCGGTAAGGAGTTACTTAGTCCTTAGTTAGAGAATCTGGTTTGTGTTAAATTTCCTCAATAGATACCTTGAGACTTACCCGATAATAGGTATTTAGGATTAAAACTAGATGATCTTGCGACTTACCTAGTAATAGTTCATCACTGGAGAAATGTTCATCCCTATTGCTTTTCTTACCAACGCTTTGCAATTAACCCTCAGTCCAAATACTATCAACAATGATCTTGAACCCTTAAAATCCATTTTTTCCATATACTTGATTATCTTTTATTTGCTTTATTAAACTGTTCTTGATTGAAATTGACATTCAATTGAGATCAACACAAAAACCTTCCAAAAACATTGATCTTCTTTCCCTTATCTTTTCTCTTCTATTTCTTAGCTTAGATTTATACTATCTTTGATCATTTATTGTAAATTAAACCAACTAGTCCTTGTGTTCGGCGAGGCCGGACTTTTCGGCCCGGTCGGGCTTTTCGTCTTGTCCATATCCGCCAGTTTTTGCAGGCGGACGGGCTGGGACGGTCGGGACAACCCAGGGTGTATCAGGTCTAGTTGGAACACAACCTTACAACCCACGATTACTTTGTCTACCACAAAGATAGAGTTCATGGAATTGACAAAAGCTACTAAAGAGGGAATTTGGTTGAAGGGGATTGGTTAATGATCTAGGTATACATCACGATCAGACTATTGTATACTATGACAATTTGAGTGCAATTTGTTTGGCCTAGGATCAGATTCATCATGAGATGACTAAACATATTGATGTTAGGTATCATTTCTTGAGAAGTAAGAAGATGATCAAGGTGAAGAAAGTAGGGACTGTTGATAATCCTGTTGATATGTTCACCAAGCCGGTATCTCGTAGCAAGTTCCAACATTGTTTAAACGTCATAAATTATTGAGTACTCAAGGGGCACATCTGGATGGAGAGAGGTGTTGCTCTGGGCATTATTAATGCATCTGGTATCTTTGTGAGGAGTCAAGTCAAGGTGGAGATTTGTTGATATGCCTTGAATTGGGCTTATCTTTTGTTTGGACATTTTCTGTTTGACCCAGTCTTATACTTAGGCCTAAGTATAAACTTAGAGTTTTGTTCATATATATATTGTAGGGTTCCATTTGTCTCCTATTAATAGATCATCCTCTCTCATCTGCATTTTAAAACTCCTCAATAAAATCTCTCTAGAAAGTGGACGTAGCAATTATTGGGTGAACCACTATAATTTTGTGTGTGTTGTCGTTACAAATTGCGAGAGAGAGTGTAGATCATCTTATTATTTATCTCTCCAAGCGTTGATGACAAAATGTGAGAGTCAAGTCACTTATACCTTTCATATTCTTCAAAATGCGAGACTCAAGCATAATTGTCCCCCACATTACATGATTTACATTATATTAAGAATTGATTATTATCAACTGAGATTTTATATGTATGTTGTGGTGATTTTGATTCTAAAACTCTTTTATTAATCTTTGATACTACTTAAACTTGGTTACTTGTGAAGTTACTAATTTGGATCAAGCAGCGAACAATTTTTTCCCTCTCTCTTATTGTTACGATATTTGTTACTTTTCTAAACCAATCGGCTGACCAGATTGTTTCTTCTCGGCTCCGTATTTTTGATTTCGTTATCACTTTTCTTTCCTTTTTTGCTTATGTTATTTTATTTATGGTTTCATTATTAATTTGTCAAATCATCTCGCCGTTTTCCATGAGATTGATCGTGACCTTATTATTACAATCGGGTCTTGTAAGTATTTGTGATATCTAAGGCTCATGTTTCAACTCTCATCATCAGCTTGGTGCAATGATGCCCTGACTTTATCAGTAGATACTAGTTTATCTAGTTTTGTCATTTGCTCCGTGAAGCAAATAATGTTGCGGACCATCTATCTAGTTTAGCTCTTGGTTATCAACATTGATGTTTTTATATTGCTTGACTTGCCGGAGGGTGTTTCACATTTCTTACATAATGATATAAGAGATAGGGTTATCCTTGTGTGATTACTTGTTAGTCATTTTTATTATTAGTAAAATACATTTAAATTTAAATTTAAATTTATTAAAAACCTTGAAATATATGAAAAATCTCAAATTAACGGAATTTATTGGATGTGGGAGCCTGGATGATTATTAACTAATAGAAACAATTTGGATAATTTCCGGTAATGACATAGAAACAATTTTTTTACTAGTTTACTCATTTCTAATATTAATAACAAAGCGATGTATCTACACAACATTAAAATTACATTAAAATTACCAGACGTTGAAGATCGTCGTAGTACGCAGTACGAGAAATACGCAATCGAAGGTCGTTGACGCTGAAAACTATTCCAACATCCAAACATTAAACTTAAATTTATGGGCAAAATTTTACATGAATACCACAAAATTTTCACCAAACTCACAAGAAGAGTAATATCTGCGTCTAGTAAATCCAAATTGCATATAAATAACCGTTCAAGAAAGAAAGATTATTACGCGGTAGGTAGTAGTAATTTTGGACACGGTAACTTAAGAACCGAGACAAAAGATGAGAAAACGCGTGGATTTACTGATTCCTCTGAAATCCGAATCCTCTAATCTTACTTATTCCTTCCTTAATTACATACTTCACCGGTTAAAACAAAATTAGGAAAGCCCTTTCCCAATTAAATTAAAAAAAAACTTGCAACCGTGTCTGAGCCGAAGCTTTCCGAATTATATTTCTTGAATTCTAACAACACGTATTTTAATTTGGTTGGGAGAGTGACCCTTTCAAAGACTGTCTTTCTTCCATCTTCTCCACACATCTTCCTCTCTCTTTCTTCTTCTCTACTACTTCTTTCAATTTCTGCTCCTCCAAATCAAATGCACTCCTGAAATAATAAATACCACACTACCCTATCTTTCCACCATTATTCTTCACCATGTCTTCTCGACACCGCTGTCTAAACGGCGCCGTTTCGATTCTCTTCTTTTGCCTCTTCATCCTCTACTCTCCGCCCCTCTGCTTAGCTATAAGGACCTTATCAAGATCCGAATCCGGACTTCTCCGATTCTCCGAAGCGCCGGACTACCGGAACGGCGTCTCCTGTCCGCCTTCTTCTCCTTCTTTCTTAAAGCCTTCCAATGACTTCGCCTCCGTTTGCGATCCCTCGCTCGTCCACGTAGCCATGACGCTTGACTCCGAGTACTTACGTGGCTCCATCGCCGCTGTTCATTCTGTTCTCAAACACGCCACCTGTCCCGAGAGCGTCTTCTTCCATTTTGTAGCGGCTGAGTTTGACTCCGCTACTCCCCGCCTGCTCAGCCGAGTCGTTCGATCTACTTTTCCGTCTCTTAACTTTAAGGTATACATTTTCAGGGAGGATAAGGTCATCAATTTGATTTCATCTTCTGTTCGTACTGCGCTTGAGAATCCGCTCAACTACGCGAGGAACTATCTTGGTGACATTCTTGATCCGTGTGTTGATCGGGTTATATATTTTGATTCGGATCTGATTCTCGTTGATGATGTATTCAAGCTATGGAACATTACTTTACAAGGAAATCGAGTCATCGGAGCACCGGAATATTGTCACGCCAACTTCACAAGCTACTTTACTCGGACTTTCTGGTCGGATCCGGATCTTGCCGGAGTCTTCTCGGATCCGAGTCAGAAACCGTGCTATTTCAACACAGGTGTGATGGTGATTGATTTGGTCAAATGGAGAGGAGGCGATTACAGGAGGAAGATCGAGAACTGGATGGAGATCCAGAAGAAAAAGAGGATCTACGAGCTTGGATCTCTTCCACCGTTTCTGCTTGTGTTCGGAGGGAATGTGGAACCTGTTGACCACCGGTGGAACCAACACGGACTTGGAGGTGACAATGTGAAGGGAAGCTGCCGTGCGCTGCACCCGGGGCCGGTTAGCTTGTTGCACTGGTCCGGAAAGGGAAAACCATGGGTCCGAATCGACGGAAAGAGGCCATGTCCGTTGGATCATCTCTGGGAGCCGTACGATTTGTACAAGAAAGGAAGGAAGGGGAGCAGATTTCAACGCGACCGGATTCAATTAATCCTTTCCGATTGGGTTCTGTAGATGCAGGCGGATTATTCTTCGATTTAATTGTTTAATTTTTTTGTGGATTTCATATGTTCAATCTTTGGAATTAGGAGGTTCGATTCATTGTTAGTTCGTGTACAGATGATCCTGGTGGAGTTATGCTGGAGGGTTTTGATCGACGGTCGGTGGGAGATGAACGGGGGCATTTACTTGTATCGTTGAAAAAGGGAAAAAAAAAAAAATCATAAAAAGGGTAGTATAAAATTGAATTTAATTTAATTAGTGTGCAATTATAGATTGTTTTGTATGGGGTTCCATATTTTGGAACAAATTTTGGAGAATTTCCTTGTTCTTTCCTCTGTATGTAGCAGCAATTCTATTGTTCTTTTCCAGCGAAAAAGAATAATTGACAGTTGTTCTAGCTATCATAAATTCTCTCTCTATAATTTTGAATTTCCTTTTTCGATTCCCACATTCCACTGTATTATTGTGACTCCTTATTTGATATTATTAAGTTCTTTTCATTGCTCATAAAAGCCCAAATGACAGAAAAGGTTAAAAATGTACTAGATGTGAGCTGTGAAATTGAAAGCAAAGGAATCCAAAGCTAAGATGAAATGTGTGGTGGGTGGGCAGCGTGGGCAGTGTGAGCTGTAATGTAAATATCAGGGAGTGCTTATGAAAAGAGAAGCAGGTGTCATGTCGAAACTAAGTGCGTATAAATTGGGTCGGAACTTGGAGGTTATATTAAGATACAATATGATGATTGAGAGGGCGCTTGCTGTGTGTACATGTATTAATCAAGTTTATGACTATTTGTATGACGAGTCACGTTTAAATGTTATGCTGTGAATATTGCTACTATTGTATGACGGGTCAATACATTATACGAAGACTAAGAGTCTTTATCAAGCCAGATGGTGTCTTTAGAACATGCTTCCTACTCTTATATTTACTCTCCTCCCAAAGTTACATTCAAAATCGTCGTATTACGATCCAAAAAAAAAAGTTCTACGTATATAAATAATGTGAGACATTGATTACACAGCGATATATTTAACATCTATGATGTAGAGAGGGGTCGCGCACTTGGAGGACTTTAGCACAAATTTGGAGTGCTTATAGACAGACCGTCAACGCAATTTAAATTTTTGTTAAATTTGTCAAAAATTCTAAATATTACCGTTTAATTTGAACATTAATTAGGATTTATGTGTATATATGAGATGCATTCTAAATAACTCTCATATCTCTTTACTAAGACAAATCGCTTGGCTCTTGCGCAAATGTCCTTATAAGACGAGAACGATAAAGTTAGTCTTCCATGCATTTAACGAGAATAAGTACATTGATCCAACTTAACTTCTTTACATTTCAGAATATGTTTTATAAAATATTTTATTTTCATAGTAAACTTGTTTAAGATTTGAAATAATTTGTTGAAAATATAGTTTTGGGATTCTTTTTAGGAAAATTTGGATATTGTATACTTGTAGTTATTGAATATCTTATTATGCATGTTTTTGTTATTAGTGAATATTTATATTGTATAATCTAATACATGCTAATGAAGTAAATGTAAAGGGATTATTAAATGGATTCATTTCGAAAATATTTAACTAGATCACACGCGCTATGTTGACACATATTATATTCATTTGTTTAAGACGTGTGGCTTCTTCAATAATAGAAAAAACTTTATTAGGTTGGAATCGATTTATGGGAAGAACGAAAAACATGGTGTTGATCACCAATAGATCGTGGTCAAATAGTATGAAATTATGTAGAACTTTACAGCATGTGAACGATACGGCAAACCGAGGAAATAAAAACAATGCGGATCCCGAGTTGGTAACTTCAAGTAGTTGAGAAATGAGGTCGAAAAAACATGAATGTAAGTTTGAGATTAAAATGGTGCTCAAAAGAGGATAAGAATGGATAGTAAGGGTCATATGTGGTGTCCACAACCACACATTTCATGGGGACTTGGAGAGGCATGCACACTATGTCAGTTGACATCCACACACTATTGAAAGGCGGAGCGTGAAATCGGTTTTGACATTAAACCGATAAACACTTTAACATCATTGCATTTGGATGACCTAGAAAATGCCACCTCCATTCTACAAATATACAATGCAGGGTTGAAGACGAGGATGGAATGTTTCGAAGAAAGAGGGTCAATCCAACAAGCACTTCATACGCTAAGAGAACACTTTGTCAATGTTAGGCGGTATCGGATCTCGGACGAAGTCTCCAATTTCTTTCTCATGTACCCGGACTCGAGACATTTATTGAGCTTGTTTCCTTACATCATCATCACGGACATAACTTGCAAGACCGATGAGTAAGTATGATTTTTTTATTTGTATTTGTACTATATCATGATGTCCTGTACATACCATCTGAATTGATCCATTTTAATTTTCAATTTGGGTTTTAGTTAAAGGTACAAAATTCCATAATTGGATATTGTTGGAACCCCGAGCACAAAGAAGACATTTGTAGTAGTATTTGTTTTCATAAACAAGAGTTTAATGATCACTACGAGTGGGCTCTAGCAAGACTTCAATATTTGTGCAACAACAACATACCGAAGGTTATTATTACATATCAAGAATTAGGTCTTATTAAGACATTGGGTCTAGCATTCCCAAATGTTAAACATATTTTGTTCCAATGACATATAAACACCACCATTGATCAATGTTTGTGGCCAATTTTGAAGTCAAGAGGAGGGCAAGCGGTGTTCACAATGTATTACCATGCTTTGTTTGAGCCAAGGTCCAATAGTTCTTATAAGTGGCGTTTGGCGGAAATGAAGGCCTAAAGGCATAATAACAATCATATTTGAGATTGATGGACTACCTCGAGGGGACATGCCTCACACTATACAAGGAGGCAATTGCTTGAGTTTGGTGCAACTTATATCACCATTTTAACACGCTAACATTAAAGCATAAGTAATTACTTCTTTTGAGTTCGTGGAATTGTAATGAGATAGATATTTCATTTTCAATTATGAGTCCGCGTATAGTTGGTTGAATTCTACATTGAAAACAAGCATCGAATGTTTTCAACTAGTGGTTGAAAACATTAACTAGATGATCAATGATCAAATTTGAAAGATAATGGGGTTTCTTGAGAGTTCACGGAAGGGGATTCGAATGAGTGCTCGGATCTCAATACTTAACTAACTCCCCAACACAGGCACCAACGATTGTTTCACCCTTATACTAGACAACTACAACATGACCTAGAAGATTCACGATGATGGATGGGTACGGATCAATATTGGAGGCTTGCTTACGGTGTGTCATGTATGCATGACTTTATTATTTACATCTAGACTTAGGACACTAATAAGTTTGGTTCAGATTCAAATATTTAGAAGCAATTTTCTTGGAGTTCGGAATCCGTTGGAGATGATGTCAACATGGTTCACAATAATCCCCACATGATTACACTTAATACGTTCAAGGAAATAATGAAAATATGATTGTTAGATGATGACGTGCTAAGCGAATTACATCGACATATGAAGACATTGTGACTCCCGACTCAAACACTATGAGAAAGCCAACACATGTTAAAACTTAGTGAAGGTCCATTGGAAGATGATCAACAAAGAGAGAGACGAGTTCGTCTGAGCACGACAAAGGTTCCGATTTGTGTTTCACTTCACGTAGTCGTCCACGCGATCGCCAACTTGGTTTGGGTTGTGGTTGAGGATGCAATTTAAGGTACAAATGTGGCCCTGGTTAGATTCATATCTTCATGTTACCGTATATACTAGGTTCACAGGATGTGCTTAGAGATGGTTATTGGATATCGAGTGATTGCATTGTTTTCGGGCTTCACGGATGATGACTACTAATTGACTTTTTGACTAGATATGGAGATGGAGTTTAGAAACAAACAACCAAGGATAATAGGATTATTTTTAATCAGGTTCCATGTCAAGGATAACAAAATCAACTAGCACATACACGTCTCTAATTTTCATTGTAGCATCTTCAACGATACCTACAAGGTTAGTAATAACACAATTTTTATGTAGAGCCTCATCGTAAAATGTTATAACTCGTCGATTCTCAATGTTTTCAAATTGATAAAGGAAGAAGACTAACTTTAGCACCAATGCCACATAATGCAATATATATGTTTTAACTCGTTTTCAAGAAGACTAACATTAACACAAGTGATAGTAGATTCAAAACGACGATAAGTGTGTAGATCCAGAATAGATGCAAGTGAGAGAAAAAACAATTATCATTACTTGATAAAAAGAATAAAATGTAAATTTATCTTACCAATCGAAGATGTAATATCGCATTGCACCTTCACATCATTACATCGTTCTAACTAGAAGTGTTTCTTAATATCCGGTAGATATAAGTGAGGATCTTGGTTCCCCATGCATAGGTATCAATCCACTCGTGGTCTCGGACCAAGTCAATCATCCGGGAAAAAATATTGTTGGTCGTCTTGTCTACCAACAAGGCCGTCCAATAAAAAAGTGGTAGGTAAGTTGATGCAGAAGTGATGGAAGGCATACGTGGAATGTGAGACCAAATGTCATTTGAAGCAATCTATCCTCAACTAAGCAACACCGGACGTATGTAGAGCCTCACCATCGATAGGCAAACCCATGATAACAACTAACTCATAGAGCATGATGGTCTGATAGATGAAAACTACTGGTGGGTTCCATCACTCAATTAATGCCTTGATGATAGAGTGATTGAAGCCAATGAAGCTAAAAACCTCTAACTTGGTGAGACCACTATGACTTGTCAACCCAAACCAGGAATTAAGGTCAGTGGTGACTCGTGCCCAGAAATGCAACCACTTGATGACCTCAATGTGTATGCGGACCTTTAGGGTCTTCTTTTGCTCATTTATATGTCAAGAAAGTTCTATTGGTTAATAAATAATAAACCATAGATTGTAATATTAAAACTATTCGAATTTTGAAAATCAAACCTAGAACATTAATACATTTCTAGCCCTTTGGTGGAGATAGGACGTTAGAAGCTCAGTAATGGGTGACGACGAGATACCTGTTGGGAAAAACCTCCCACTTTCGTGTTGGTAGGATGAGAAATATGGGACTAATTAAGTCAATGACTTAATTAATACAAACTCACTTTTATTTTATTTATGTGGAGAAGGAATTTTACAAGATTTTGTGGGCACTCTCACAACTTGTGTTTAGCTTTCTTGAGCTCTCAATTTTTGTGTGTGATGCAAATGTACAACTTCTCCACCTATTTATAGGGGGAGGAGAGAATTCTAGAATTACACAAATTCCTAGAATATATATTGGAGGAATATTCTAGATTAGTTCTAGACTAATCTTCTCTATATCCTTCTCATCTTTTCTCTTAATTTCTAGATCTTTCTCCATAATGGACTCCTCCTATTTTGGATCTTAGCCCATTGGACTTGTATCCAATTTATTGGATAACCCATTTATTAAAATGGGCTTGATTAAGGAGGGACCAACAATACCTACATCCTCATAGACATCATCAGTCGTTGGGTCAAATAAAAAAGGGACAACCGTTGGATAGTGAGAAAAATCGATAGGGGCAAGGGCTATATATGGTTGTGATAGAAATAAGGGATTGGGGCTATATATATATATATATATATATATATATATATATATATATATATATATATATATATATATAAAAGCAGGGCCGGCGAATGAATTATGGAGGCCCTGTGTAGTTTTAATATTAAAAATATTAATTTAATTTTTAAAAATAATTTTATAAAATTTTATCTTTTATGAAATATTTGAAACTACTAAATCTATAATATAAGTGTATATTATATTATTTAAAGTAGAAGACATAAGTTTGATGGGTTGTCCTCACGTTGATTTTACTTTTTCTGCAACGAACTAATGCGCAAACTCGATTTAAATTTTATTCATTTGTATCAAATGAATCGAAACAAAATATTTAAATTTTATATATTTGATAAATATCATAAAAATCCCTGGCATGAAACAAACATTTAACTAAAAAAATTGATATATTATAATAACAACTATAAGCATAAAATGGCTTTTTCTACAAATAATTTAACATTTGATATATAAATAATTATATCTACAAGCATAAAAATGACTTTTTTTATGTAAACCAAATAAGTAATTTGTAGAAATTTTATGATAATACTTTACCATAATCATATATAAATAAGTTAATATTTTATAGTATATTTATGTCTGAAATATTATTTTTATTCTAAAATTATTTTTTAACTAACAAAAAATGTTACTTTAATTTCAACACGCTAACTCTAGAAATTCAAAATAATAAAAAACGAAAAATAAAAGTAAGAATAGATAGGCCCGATTGCAACTCGTAAAACTTGTTAATAAATCAATCTTATATATATATTATAGGAGTAGCACTCCTTGCCACGTGTCACGCAGAAAAATACTAACTGCCACGTGTCATTTTAGTATTTAACCACAGCCTACTAAAATATTAATTAAGTTTATTCATTAAAAAATTATTTAACAAAATATTAAAATCAAATCTTAATTAAATCCACCAAAATATTAATTTAGTATTTAACCACGTGTCATTTTATTTTAAATTTTAATCTCAATAATTTATAATTTATTTTGAAATCCCAATAATTAAAAAGTATTGTTTAATTATGTAATTAAAATCAATTATAATCGGGAAATAAAAATAAATAAAACTATTTAATTAAATTCGAAATTCAATTTAAATACACATTTTAAAATTGGAGATTTATAAAGATTTTTTAATCGGAATTCTTAACCTGTCAATTTAAATACACATTAAATCCACCAAAATATTAATATAGTATTTAACCACGTGGCGCGCTGTGGATCCAATATCTTAAAATGAAGCTCCCACAATTTTTCTCCACAATATCATTTATTATTAAATCCGTAAATAATTTAAGTTTTTTTCATTGTTTTTGTTCAGATTTTTAAATTAAGTAAAATTTTAACCCCCTTAATTATTTTTGTAACTATATATTTAAGTTAAAATACAAAATAAATCTATCAATTTTTAACGCCACAAAATATTTTTTATTAAATCCGTTAATTTTTTTCACTTAAATAATTTTTAAGTCTCTACAAGTTTAGAAATATATTAGATTTTCATTTTTTTTAATTTTCTATAATTGGTTTTAATTCGAAAATAAAATAATTTTTTATTAAATAATTATAGGAGTAGCACTCCTTGCCACGTGTCACGCAGAAAAATACTAACTGCCACGTGTCATTTTAGTATTTAACCACAGCCTACTAAAATATTAATTAAGTTTATTCATTAAAAAATTATTTAACAAAATATTAAAATCAAATCTTAAGTAAATCCACCAAAATATTAATTTAGTATTTAACCACGTGTCATTTTATTTTAAATTTTAGTCTCAATAATTTATAATTTATTTTGAAATCCCAATAATTAAAAAGTATTGTTTAATTATGTAATTAAAATCGGAATTCTTAACCTGTCAATTTAAAT
The DNA here is from genome assembly GCA_002319775.1 of Fagopyrum tataricum. NCBI lineage: Eukaryota > Viridiplantae > Streptophyta > Magnoliopsida > Caryophyllales > Polygonaceae > Fagopyrum > Fagopyrum tataricum. The sequence continues at coordinate 8,143,137 of CM008281.1, forward strand.
ACACATTAAATCCACCAAAATATTAATTTAGTATTTAACCACGTGGCGCGTTGTGGATCCAATAATTTAAAATGGAGCTCCCACAATTTTTCTCCACAATATCATTTATTATTATATCCATAAATAATTTAAGTTTTTTTCATTGTTTTTGTTCAGATTTATAAATTAAGTAAAATTTTAACCTCTTAATTATTTTTGTAACTATATATTTAAGTTAAAATACAAAATAAATCTATCAATTTTTAACGCCACAAAATATTTTTTATTAAATCCGTTAATTTTTTTCACTTAAATATTTTTTAAGTCTCTACAAGTTTAGAAATATATTAGATTTTTATTTTTTTTAATTTTCTATAATTGATTTTAATTCGAAAATAAAATAATTTTTTTATTTTAATTATTTTATAAGTACTTTCCATACTCTTAAATTTAAAAAAAACAGTTTTTTTTTTTAAAAAAATCGGATTATAATAAATTATATAAATTTAAACTCATAAATAAATAAAAATTTACTATATTTTTAAAATTTCTAGACCCTAAAAATTTTTAAAATTTAATTTTATATATTTTTTTTATATCAAAAATAAAAATTAATCTTTTTTAATTTAAAAAATAAAAATTATATAAAAAATAATTCTATTATAAATTTATTTTATATTTTAAATCCGTTATCTTATTTAACTCTTTAAATTCCAATCTTATCAAGAAAGCTTCAACAAGCTTATAAAAAAATAAATCTTTTTTAATCCCTAATTATATTTTATCCGTAATTTTATTTGTTTTATACTTAAATCCGTCATTTTATTAACTCTTTAATTTGCAACAACAATTGAAATACGATATTTGATTTTAGATTGGATAGAATTAACAATATATGTTTCTTTATTTTGAAAAATACAAAATTCATAGAAAGATATAATTTTATTTATTTATTATTATTTTATTGAATCAGCTAACTATTATTTTTCAAAATTTTTATATTTAATTTAAAAAAAAATTCTTTATTGAATTGTATTGGTTGATATTTTGTTTCGGATTTCTATATAAACTAAACTTCGAACTAGGGTTTACATATCATATTGGAGATCATATTCAATACCAAAAGTAGTTTAATTAAATAACTCATGAAAATAATTTTTTAATTATATTTATAGATTTTAATTTAAAAATCTAGAAAAATAAATTTAAAACTAATTATGTATTTTTACTTACTTAAAAAAATAATATAATGAATTTTTAGTTATTTATGAAATAGTTTAAGTTATTTGTCTATATTGTTTTCATTTAATTCGAACATAAATTTAATTTAATTTATTATATTTTTTATTTAAAATTCAAAAAATAGCTTTAAATTTATGTTTTTATATTTTTATATTAAATTTATAAAAAATTCTTATGTACCATTAATTAGTTTTGTATAAAATTACTTAGTAAAAAATATTAAAATGGTTATAATTAGTTTTAAAATAATTTTTTTTTAATTTATAATTTTATTCTTGAATATATAATGAAATATATTAAGAAATGTTATAACGAAGAAACAAATTACGATGACGGTACCAATAAAAACCTTAAAAACTTGTGGATATCAGAGAAAAAGTTTTAACTTCAAGATGCCGAAGGAAAAAATCATTTAAAAATATACATTCATTTTATATCCTTTATATTATATTAGTTTATTACAATACCTTTAAAAGGCATACTAAAAAATATTGAAGAAATAATTTCTAATATTTTCACAATACTATATAAGATAAACTAAAAATAATTTTAAATAGTATAACATTTATCATATTAATCATTTAGTCTAATCATTTAATATATTTAAATTAATTTCCTCAATCTTATTGGATAAATATGTGATTATTATGTACATTACAGTTTACAAATAAAATATATTTTTTTAATAAAATATACCCGCACAAGGTGCAGGAACTAAACTAGTAATTATATAAAAATGATTTTTTTTTTATCTAAACCAAATCAGTAATTTGTAAAAAATTTATGATAAAACATCACCATTGTATATAAATTAGTTAATATTTTATAGTATATTTATATCTAAATTATTATTTTCATTTAAAATTTATTTTGTAACTAAAATTATAAGTAATAATAAGGGAGAAAATGACTTTCTTCTATGAAGGCCCCAATTGGTAAAATAATTGCTGTTGACAAGAGTTGAACACGGGACCCACAAACTAAAACATTTCAACAGCCCCTTACAACCATTAGGCTATACTTGCTTTGTAGGATTTTTTTAACGAAACTTAATTATATTTATTTCTGTTCTATAAAAATCAGCGGAGGCCCTCTGAAAATTTGAGGCCATGAGCGGTGGCTCACCTCGCACACCCTCAGAGTCGGCCTTTATATAAGTATATATGTCCTGCATGACAACATCCAACTGTGTCGTAGAAATGTGATCAAGGTGCTACTCCTCGTAAGACTCGGTATTGTTTCGAACTATATGCTAATAGAGAAGAGTAGTCATATGTACCGGATGAACAACTCCATCAGACAAAGGAACGTGAGTATGACTTGGAGGTGGAACTAAAGTGACCATCTACAGTAGAGAAACCGATACCGGTTATTTTTAAAATGGAGTCGCTCAATAGGCCAAATGGTCAACAATATGAACAATTGTTTGCACCATAACGACGTGTTGGGCACGAACGGCGTCGACCGAAGCCGTTGGTCGTAGCATACTAACCTCCCTGTGACACAAGCTTTACAAAAATGATGTGAAAAGGGGGGTGAAAAAAAAACGTAAAAAATGCAAAATAAACAATATTCATTAATAAAAAAAAGGAAAATAAATAAATAATACGAATCAAAGTTTGAAAAACAAAAGAATACAAAACATCAAAAAAATTGAAATAAAAAAAAAGAAGAAAATAACATAAATCAAAGTTAAAAAAAAAACATCAAACAACGAATAATAGAAAGAAGCAAAAGAACACAAATAAAGCTTAAAAAATGCAAAACTTTATAAACCGCAAAAACAATCATAAACACACGCAAAAATAATATTGAAACATAAAAAGCAACAAACAAATAATATGAATCAAAGTTTAAAAAAACAAAAATGACGCAGTTTGACAGTAAATCGAATCTCTTATACATAGTTTTTGGATAAAATATAGTGTGTTTATTTTGTAACGTCCAAGGATGATCGACTGGAGTGAGAGTGTGGGATTAGTAGACGCCAAGGCTAAGAGGAATTTGTCCATGTGGCATGTGCCCTAAACTTGGTGCCTACTCACAGGATATTCCTTATTTTGTTCTCCTGTTTATTCAATATAAATAGCTGCCGCCAGCATCAAAGTAAAGTATATTGATAGGATTTTTGTAGTTATTGAAGCAGGATGGACTCTGATGGTCCAACTTCCAACTCTGCCAGCCTGGATATCAGCTGTATTTTTCATTTTAAATTTTCCTTTTTGTCATTTCTCTTTAATATATTTCTCATCTAGACAAATAGAAGCAGGACGCCGGGCAATGACACGAAATGCACGTGGTGGTGGAAAACTGTGGGTACGTATATTTAAAAAAAAAACGGGTACCCACCGGGCAGTCCGGCCCGCCTGGCCGGACGGGTACGGCACCCCCGGCCGGACGGGTACGGCACCCCTTACAGGCCCGCGAACCGGGCTCGGCCCGGCCCGGGTCCGCCAAAACGGGACTTTTTTTTGAAAATGCCCGGCACGAGTCCGGACCGAGCCCGGATATGAACAGGTCTGCCGTTAACCGAGCAAACGCCCCTCGAACATAACCGTTCCCGGAATCGATTCTTTCATCACTTTTGACATGGCTCGTCACCAATCTTAAAAATTATTTTAAGATTTTGTAGTTTAAGTTTCAATATGCCATAATATTAGTTAACTTAAACTTGTAATAGATTTTATATTGCATTAAAATTAAGATTATTTTAGTTACATAAAAACAAGGACCATCAAATACGATAGTCTAGTAATTATTTTTAAGTAATAACTTTGATTATAAGTATTGTTAATTCATTCCTTTTTTTAGTATGTCAGTTATTATTATTATTAAACAATTTGTTTGTTAAATTGAAAAAGCATGCGTGTGCATTTTTAAGCGGAATAAAATCAACCTTGGTAATAATACGATTAAAACACAATTTGTTTGTTTTAATATTTACACTTAAAGTACTAAAAAAACTGTGCTAATCGATTAACATGTACCTAATGAAATAAAATCAACCCCGATAATTATAATACCACCAATTAGACTACCTCTTGTAAAAAATTTCACCGAAATACTCTAGGTTAGAATCACCCATCAATTACCGCACAGTCGATAACAAAGTGGGTAAAAATCGATTATACTTACACATCTTCTGGTAACATAATTTTTTTTTAATGATCTACTGAGTTAAATTAGAGTAAAAAAAAATAAATTTATAATTATTTTTATTTTTACACACTTGAGATAAATACTAATCTTGGTGACAATTTGACACTTCCATTTTCAATTATTGTATTTTAATTTACTGTTATTTAAAAATGTTAATCATTTTCTTTTTATTTTTTGACTCTCTACTTTCTCTTCTTAAACCTGACTAATTATTACGGGGAGCCCGCATGGCCAAACGACCTTACTTGCTTGACCTTTCAACTTGAAGAAACTACTATTCCAGAGCCTCATCATTCCTTTGTACGATTCGTGGGGTTAGGTTAACTTATTCCTCAATTTCTATTCAATGACCCTAAGCTACTCTACTTAGTGTGTTATGGAAAAGTTTAAAATAAATTTTGTTCTTCAAAAACCTTCTAACTCCATTAGCCTATCATCCCTCTTCAAAATTATGTTTTTGCATTCCAATTTTCATTAGACCTCAAACTTTAGCTTTGTTAAATTTATCTTTTTATATCCGTCGGGTCTAAGGCTTGGAGGGGATGCACGTCACAAGTGAACTTTACACACAAGTTTTCGAGATTCCATCCTAAAACCAATTGTTAATAGGCAGAGTAATCATTGGACTTATATGCTAGGTTCACATTACTTATTATAGTCGATGTTGGACACAATAATTCACACATCTCAACGAATTTCTTCATCGTATGAATGAATTAATAAGATGAAGCTTTTATTCCAACAACAACAACATAACATAACTCTAAGCTACAAAAATTATCAACCAATGGTTCAATACCACATAAGAGCACCAAGCCAAACATAATCTAAATATAGCATTACATGAGAAAGAACTATGAAACTCGTACTTTATAGATTAGCGTAACTCCAGGAGCACAAACTTTAATGACTCTGTCAACTGGGGTGAAAAGAATTTGTTGATGAGATCCCGAAGCCAAGTTGTGACAAGGAGAACCCACAGACGTGCATGAACTTGTTGAGTGAAGCTAGATCTAACCCGACGTTCCAAACACTATACTTCCTCTCAAGCACGAAAGTTGCGTCTCCGGCTCCTCGAACATAATGCGTCGTCGGGGCATCCCGTATCCTAATGAATTTCTTGTTTGGAATTTCTTGTCTGCAATCTCTACCCGTGCCCGGAAGATACCTCTACTCTATTCTCCCTATGTTATGGATGTTCTTTGGCTGGTATCAAAATACACCTCCTAATTCCTTCTTTATTATTCAAACGTAGTACCTGAACACAAAATCAAAAGGAAAATTAGAAAGGATCAAGAGATAACTACATACGATTAAATCACATATGAAGAAATTTCTTTTTTAATAGATAATTGCATACAATAAAATAAACTAAGGAAAGATTTATAAATTGATTGGTAGGTAGGGAATACGATTTTTAAAGAGTATCGTAGAATATTTGTTTTATAAAATCTTTCATTTTGGATATTAGAAGATTTGATATTATTTGCAAACTCTAAAAATTAGATAGGTAAGATTATGATCAAATTTAGTTAACCAATCCGACGAAGTCAAAAGAACGTGATTTTAAAACAAATGATCAATCTGATTCATTTTATGTCTTTTTTTTTGATAATTAACATGAAAATCAAAATCGGTTTCAAAAAACTGGATATAAAAATATTAATTAACTAATTTCATTATCTTTGGTAAATCTTCAAATTAGTTAACATTGAAATTTTTTTTGATGGGCTTCAAGAATTAAGACATTGATAGATGGACCGAAGTCATTTCCGTTAATAGATATAACATTGTAATGCTAAAATACCCAAAAAAAATATCCTTAAAATAGGCCCATGTACACTTAACTACCCTTAAATGCGAAATTAGCAGATAACACCCATAATAACCATTCTTAATGCAAAAAAAAAATTTCGTCTCTATTCCCATTAATGGGCTCCACTTTCTATTAAAATATTAATACTTCTTGCTGAACCATGGTCCGACGGAGTTTGTAATATAATGTGGACCTAACCGGTTTTTTTTTAAATAATAAATAAAAGAATCAAACCTTAATGTATCGATGGTTCTGACAAACATGGAGGTTTACATGAAGACTCTAATACCTTTAACAGATTAACGGATTGCCATGGTCTGATAGACATAGGTTTCACTAGTCCTGAGTTCACTTGGAGTAATGGGAGGACAACCAATCGAGCAACCTTCAAAAGACTAGATCGAGTTTTTGTGAACAAGGATGCTTGCCTCTCTTTGCCCGACGCTACAGTTCGACACCTTGCAAGATTTTCATCAGATCACTCTCCCCTACTCATCGTCTTAAGCAGGAAGTCAAAAGAAACAATAAAAGACGTCCTTTTCGGTTTGAGGCAGCTTCGATGAAGCATGACAATTTCCGACCAATGGCGGAAGAGTATGTGCTTCTAATTGTGAGGTAAGGATTTCTCTCTATTCACTTCAGAAAAAATTACTAACTAGGAACCGGGAGATTTTTGGTAATATTGATTGTAAGAAACATGTAATTATGGATCATATCTTGAAAATTCAGAGTGATCAGAACTATACTACATCTCAATTTCTTCTTGACAAGGAAGAGGAGCTCATAAAAGAGCTAGAGAAGGTACCATATCAAGAAGAAATTTTATGGCTTCAGAAGTCGAGGGATCAATGGCTATGTTGTGGAGATAGAAACACTAGCTATAATCATATGTCAACGGCCATTAAAAGAAAGAGAAATAGAGTGGATGGCCTTTTTGTGATTAATGACATCTGGGAAGAAGACAACAACAGATTGGAGGAATATGTTATCGAGTTTTACAAGTCCCTATACATCGTGGAAGTCAGTGTTGGCCCGGTGGTCAGTTTATCAGTGTCAACAGGTTTCCTAAGGATTGAGCAAGAGACTTAACAGGTTGAGCATTCCGGTGTCTTATTCCGAAGTTTGGAAAGTTGTTGGTGATATGGGATCTTACAAAGCTCTAGGTCTTGACGGTTTTCAACCGATCATCTACCAGAAGTGTTGGGAAATCGTTAGCCAATATGTTCGCATGGAGGTACAAAAGTTCTTTGATTCACATAAACTTCCTACTCGCATCAATGATACGCTACTGTATTTATTGGCTAAAGTGGGCAACCCTGAGAGGATAACCCAATTTCGCCCAATAGCGCTTTGCAACGCCCTCTACATGATAATCTCTAAGGTTATGGTCTAGATACTCCAAGGCATATGGAGGACCTTGTTGGACCGACACAAGGCAGTTTGATCCCATACAGATTAATACAGGATAATATAGTGCTCATGCAGAAAATTGTTCATTCCATGAAAAGGAAAAAGACGGGAAAGAAATGGATGGTTCTTAAATTAGATTTAGAAAAAGCTTACAATCGAATTAGATGAGACTTGTTTGCTAATACTCTTAAGGAGGCCGAATTTCCGGTTAATTGGGTTGATATGATAAGGAATTGCATACAGTCTACAAGGATGAGCATTAATTGGAATGGTAAGATTACCGATCAATTTACACCTCAAAGAGGCGTTCACCAAGGGGATCGCTATACCCATATATCTTTGTTCTATGTATCGAACGGTTAAGTCACCTCATACACCACGCAGTCGAGCGGGGCGAATGGATCCCTATTAAGTTATCTAGGAATGGTCCTCCAATTTCTCAACTTTTCTTCGTAGACGACATCACACTCTTTGTCGTGGCCTCGAGTAAAGAGACGAGATAAATCATGAAGGTGCTTGATTTGTTTTGTACTTTAACCGGCCAAAAAGTAAGCATATCAAAGTCAAGAATTTTTGTTTCTTTAAATTTAAGTGAAGAAGGAAAAAGGAATATGGAGAACATTAGTGGTATTCCAATGACTAATGATCAAGTGAACTACCTAGGGATGCCAATCCTACATGGTAGAGTGAACAAGGAAATATTCTCACCCTTACTTGACAAGATCAATTGAAGACTCACGGACTGGAAAAGGAAGTTGTCGAGTCTAGCCGGAAGAGTCACCCTAACCAAATCAGTGCTTGAATTGGTTCAATCCCGGATTATGCCATGTCGACCATTATTCTACGTACCCAAAGGAATATGTGACAAGATAGACCAAGTGTGCAGGAATTTCATCTGGGGAGGTAGTAGTGACAACAGAAAAATGCATACCATTAACTAGGAGGAGCTTTGCAAACCGTAGCACAAAGGCGGGCTAGGCGTGGTCCCATGGAGACCATGAAACTGGTGCAATTGTGGATATGCGTAGTATTTTATGGGTCAGGGTTTCATCTCGGCGTGGTTCCCATGGAGACCATGAAACGGGCTCGGCGTCTTACACTTGAAAGTTGTCTGTAGATGGAAGCCAACAATTTCTGTTTCATTTGGGTCAGGGTTAACGAATATGAAATTGTGGATATGCGTAGGATTTTATGGGGCTTTATCTTCTTCTCAGACAATCAACAATCATCAACCAAGTAAGCGAATGATGAAATTGAGGGCATCTATTGAGGGCTACCTGAACAGAAGAGTACTACCAACAACGAGAATCCGATCACCGTGAATGTTGATTCATTGTTGCTTCTCTATTCAAGCATTAAAGGTTATGCCTTTTTGCAGGTTGAAGCCAGCGGTGGAAGGTGGAGAAGGTGGCCCTTGAGCACCGTGAATGTTGATTCATGAGCCTGAACAAGAGATTTTCGAGAGCCCAAAATAAAAAGGACAGTGCAAAAATGGTCCAGAAAAGATTTACTATTCATTCCCCATACTTATATAATATAATATATGTATATAGGATAAGGATACTAAGGATATGGTGAGATTTCTGGTGGATTAAAATCGACGATTGGACTCAAAAATGCATAAGTTCATTCTTGTTTGCCAAGTGCCTTACTTGGGTAAAATTGTTCTCCTTCATGGCTCTACTTGTATTGATCTCCGAGTTGTGTTTCTTCCATTTTTAATAAGATAGGACAGTTGACACAACCAACACCACACATCTGTAACACAAAGCTCTATAAAAGAAAAACTACACATGTAATCAGTTACAGAAAAAATGAATAAAGATCACTTTCTCTCTCTTCTCAAATTGGTTTCTCTCCTTTCTTCATGTTTACATTCAATATGAATGTTATTATGGTATCAGAGGGTGAAGAGGAAACAACCTCATGAAAGGTAGAAGGAGAAGGGGTAGGAAAAAGGTTAAGAACATCTTGAGGAGGTGAGTGATGAAAAGGAAAAACTTCTTCATGAAAAATAACATCTCTACTGACAAAGACCTTTCTAGTATCCAAGCTAAGAACCTTATAACCTTTTTTTACCAAAAGGATAACCAAGGAATACACAAGCAGTTGCTCGAGGCATAAACTTGTCACGGTTTATTTTCTGAGTGGAAGCATAGCATAAACAACCAAAAGACCTGAGCTGAGAATAATCAAGTTTTTGGTTAAACATAATCTGATATGGGCATCTTTGTTGAAGTAATTGACTTGGGAATCTGTTGATGAGATGGGATACAGCGAGGACACATTCACCCCAGTAGCACAAGGGCAACTTAGATTGGAATAGAAGAGCTCTAGAAGTCTCAAGCAAGTGTTTGTGCTTCCTTTCTACAACACAATTCTACTGAGGAGTGGTTGGACAAGAAGTTTGATGAAGAATTCCTTTAGATTGTAAAAATTCAGAATTAGCATGACTTGAAACAAGTTCCAATGCATTGTCTGATCTGCTGGTTTGAACTTTCTGATTAAATTGTCTGTCGACCATCTCAATAAAGGCTTTAACAAAAGAGAAAGCATTACTTTTTCATTGCAGTAAATGGATCCAAGTGGCCTTGCTGAAATCATCAACAATGGTTAGAAAGTATTGAAAATCATTGCAAGTAAGAGTTTTGTAAGGACCCTAAACATCAATATGAATGAGATGAAAGATTGATGATGTTTTGATTGAGCTATTAGGAAAAGGCAGTCTAGTCTGTCTAGATTGTGCACAAATGTAACAAGTAGAGATATCAGACAAATCATCCTTCTCATGAATGAGAGAAAGAGTCTTAAGTTTGTATAAAGGCAAGTGACCAAGCCTAACATGCCAAATATTGTGAGAAACAAGTCCTAAGATTTTATTTGTGGCGAAATGACATATAGTTTGAGATGGAAGATATCTTAGAACTGAATTGCTGGAAGTGTCTTGCAAGATGTACAATCCCTTTCTCATGTTACCAAGAGCCAGTGGCCTCTTCATTGAATGAAGGGGCCTGCAAATAGCGTGTATTTTTAGAAAATTGAATAACGCAGTCGTATTGTGCAGCAATCTTGGCAATAGATAATCAGTTGAACTTGAAAGAAGGCACATAAAGCACTTCTATTAGTACGAGTTCACGCAACAGCTGAATACTTCCTTGAATCTTAATCTTAATCTCAATCTTTTCTCCATTTGGTAGAATGACAAGATAAGGTTGTTCCAGTTGAGAATAAGCGGCAAATAAAGTCAAATCATGACACATATGAGAACTAGCTCCACTGTCAATGATCCAAGAATGACTCAAGTTTGCAAAAGAGAATAAACCAGCATGAGTATATATAGAGTGATATGACGTTCCAGACATGAAATCAGTGGCGGAAGTTGAACTGCATACAACATGTGAAGCAGTAGGAGTGGTTTGTAATAGATTTAACAAACGAGAACATTGCTCTGCAGAAAGACCAAGGATTGTAGAAGTAATAGCGGAAGCATCATTTAAAGCTGAATTATCTTGTTCTTGTACAATTGAGGCATATTTGTTTCTTTGTTGACGTCCAACATTAAGAGTATCTCCTGGAGCATTTTTTGGAGGATAACCTATAATCTTGTAACATCGATCAACTGTGTGACCTGTTCTATTGCAATGCGTGCATGTATAAACAGGTCTCTTGTCATAGCTCGAAGAAGATCGATCTTTATTGGACTTTTCATCAACTGAATGTTGTCTGCTTCGTGAGGCATAAAAAGTTGTTGATTCATCACCAATATTACTAGGATTTGTGATGGATCTTTGTTTTTCTTCTTATAATAACATTAAATAAGCATGAGGAATGAAAGGTAGAGGTTTCATGAGTAGAATCTGGCCTCGAATGACAGAATAACTGTCATTCAATCCCATACAAAATTGAATTGATCTTTGGTTTTCTTCAAATTTGGCTAAATCTTGGTGAGTGCCACAAGTTGTACAAACAAGAGTTTGTCTAATACTAGCAAATTATTCCCAAATTATCTTGATTGTTGTGTAAAAATTAGAAATCGAGAGATTTCCTTGAGAAATTCCAGCAAGTTCCTTTTGAACAGCATATAGTTGGGTACCACTTGATTGGCCGTATCTGGTTTCCAGTTCCAACCACATTTCTTGAGCAGTATTGCAGTAAATCAGACTTTTTCTAATTTCTTGATTTACGCTATTCAAGATCCAAGCCATCACAAGATCATTGCACCTTTCCCATGATCTATATATTTTAGAACTGATTTCAGGCTTTGGTAGACTACCGTCAATGAAACCTGATTTGTTCTTGGCAGACAGAGACATTCTAACATATCTTTTCCATTCATTGTATCCTTTTCCATCATAAATTTGTGATACAATAGGTAAGCCTGGGTGATCCGAAGGATGTACATAGCATGGATGACTGTGATCTGAGATTCCTGTCCATGGATTTGACAAAAAATTCTGTTGGTTAGGTGGTGTTGAACCGCCCGGTGTTGAGCCCCCTGGTGATGAACCGGACGATGATTTTCCAGACATTCTGGTAGTGTTTTGGTGATCGAAAGAAAAACCGATCTGATAGTGTTTTGATGGAAATAAATTAAAAATCTGATAGAAAGAAGAAAAAAAAATGAGAGATCTGATGGTGTTTTCTTTCTCTGATACTTGCTATGAACCAAGAATTCCAAGCTCTTGATGATAACCATACTTGAGATCTAGTTAAACTTTCTTAAGGAAAGAAGCCCATTGGATGCAAATGGGTTTATAAAATCAAGCATAAACAGATGGGAGTATAGAAAGGTTCAAAGCTCGCCTAGTTGTTAAAGGCTTTACTGAAAAAGAAGGCATTGACTACAACGAGACTTTTTCTCCTGTGGTTAAAATCACCACTATTCGAAGCCTAGTAAGCATTGTTGTGAAGAAAGGGTGGCCTCTATTCCAACTCGATGTAAACAATGCTTTTTTACATGGAGAGCTACATGAAGAAGTATACATGAGAGCGCCTCCTGGTTTATCTACTCAGCATCAGTCCACAGTTTGTCGCCTTAAGAAGTCCCTCTACGGCCTTAAACAAGCTTCTAGACAATGGTATGCTCGACTTTCCACTGCCCTAAAATCCACTGGATACACTCAGTCCCTCAACGATTATTCTCTCTTCTACAAGAAAGATTCTTCATCTTCCATCTCTGTGGTTGTCTATGTCGATGATATCATTGTCACAGGGACAAGTATAAGTGAGATTACTTCTCTCAAGTATTTTCTGAATAATGAATTCAGAATCAAGGATTTGGGCTTCTTGATTTTTTTTCTGGCCATTGAATTTCTCCAGGTTCCAAATGGACTTGTACTATCTCAGAGAAAATTCCTCTCTGAAGTATTATCAAACTTTGATTGCTCCACTTATAAGTCCTCTTGAGCTCATCTTCTGAAGGCGAATTACTTGAAGATCCTACCATCTACAGACAGCTGGTTGGCAAGTTAAATTTTTTAACTCAAACTAGGCCAGATATTTGCTTCACTGTGTAGTTACTTAGCCAGTTTATGCAGCAACCACGAACTTCTCACCTTCAGGCTGCTCATCATACTCTGAGATATCTCAAAGGCACTTCCAATCTGGGAATTCTATTGAAAAATGACTCAAACTTTTCACTTCTGGCTTACTGTGATGCTGATTGGGCCTCTTGTCCCAATTCCATAAGGTCTGTAAGTGGATTCATTATATTCCTTGGTAATAGCCCCATTTCATGGAAGTCTAAGAAACAACAGAGTGTATCAATGTCATCTGCAGAAGCTGAGTATCGATCAATGAGACGTGCAACTGCTGAACTTGCTTAGCTCAGCCGCCTTCTACATGAGCTTGAAGTGCCAAACATTACTCCTATTCAACTCAAATGTGACAACATGGCAGCCATATACATTGCAAAAAATCCCGTCTATCACGAACGTACCAAACATATAGACTTGGATTGCCATTTCGTGAGAGAAAAGCTCCTTAAGGGTCTTATTTCTCTCTCCCATGTACCAACTCGACAACAGCTTGTAGACATTCTTACAAATTCTTCCCGGACACTTGCATCATTCCATTTTATCCAAGTTGGGGGTCATTAGTCACCCTCCAACTTGAGGGGGTAATAAGATAGGACAGCTGGCACAACCAACACCACACATCTGTAACACAAAGCTCTATAAAAGAAAAACTGCACATGTAATCTGTTGTGATCTTTCAACGAGTTACTTCAGAAATAGAGAGAGAAGAGAAGACAAAACGTTTTGTGGTTTTGCTGCACAAACCTTGCAGCTAGGGTTTTCAATATACTTTGGTGGATAATGAATACAACCCTAAACCTATCTATTTATGACCATAAATAGATAGAATCCTCTATAAATAGATAGAGTCCTATAAAAAGATATAATTCTATAAATAGATAGAATCTTTCGCGGGGCTCCACCCCCCGCACCCCCTGTCGCCCCGGACCTATTAATCCATGGGCCCAAAATATGTTTCCTCTGACCCATTGTATCAGTATACCTAGATTTATTGTCTTATTATAACAATCTCCACCTATACAACATAATCTAATACAAAAAATAGGAAACACACATACAACTCCAGGATCTTGTCACCAGATCCTCCTTGTTTCTCTTGACAGGGGGCTTTCTCACTCATCTAATAACGAGCGACATGAACCAAATCCAAGCAATGCTTTAATTTGTCTGCGGTAACCGGTTTGGTCATCATATCAGCTGCATTATGAGAAGTGTGCACCTTCTCCAGGATGATCTCACCAGAAGCTTCTAGTCGTGCCTTGTACCTTATGCCTTCTTTCTCTGAGATGCCTTGTTTCTTCTTGAACACCCATTTGCATCCTATTGCCCTCTTACCTGCTGGAAGAGGTGCCAAATCCCACGTCCTGTTCTTATGGAGAGATTCCATCTCCTCAGCCATAACACCTACCCATCCTTCTTTCTCCTGACTATGAATAGCCTCTCGAAAGTTGGATGGATCATCTGTGCCAATGACTAGAGCATAATTAACCATCTCCTCAAAACCATATCTTATAGGGGCCCTTGTGATGCGTCTGCTTCTGCCAGAAACAAAACTCTCAACCTGTTGTTGATCTACATCATGCTCACCACCTGCAGGTGTAGGTGTGCTAGAATCTGAAAGCTCCACCTTCACCGCTGATCTGGATTCAGTCTCTGTAACTGTAGGTTTCCCAACTTCCTTGGCATGTAGAAGCATTTCCTGCTCATTAAATACAGCATCTCGACTGATCATCCGTTTCTTTGCAATAGGATCCCAAAACTTGAAACCCTTCACACCTTTCTCATAACCCAGAAAAATGCACTTCTTAGACTTTGCATCCAGCTTTGTTCGCTCATCACCTAGAATCAACACATATGTTGGACTGCCAAAAATCTTCAAATTTGATAAGTCTAAATCAGAACCAGTCCATACCTCCTCTGAAACCTTCCCGTCAAGAGAAGTCCGGGGTGATCTATTTATCAAATAGACCGCCATGCTCACTGCCTTTGCCCAGAATTGCTTTGGAAGCCCTGCATTCAATCTAAGACACCGCGCTTTTTCTGCAATGGACCGATTCATCCTCTCAGAAACACCATTCTGTTGTGGTGTTTTCCGCACTGTATAATGTCTCTGAATGCCATGCTCACCACAAAAACTCTGAAACTGAGAATCCGTGTACTCTGTCCCATTATCCGATCTCAGATACTTCACTTCCCCCCCTGTCTGATTTTCCACTTCCGCCTTCCATAGCTTGAACTTGCTGAAGACTTCAGATTTATACTTTAGGAAATACACCCAGACCTTCCTTGAATAATCATCAATGAAAGTGACGTAATACCTAGATCCTCCTAGTGATGACACTTGAGTTGGTCCCCACACATCAAAATGCACATAATCAAGAATTCCACCTGTGTTGTGCTGACTTGTCTTAAAAGACACCTTGGATTGTTTTACCATCACGCAAAACTTGCAGAAGTCGATCTTACAACTCTTCACACCATCCAGGAGACCTCGCTTGTGAAGCTCAATCATCCCCCTTTCGTCAATGTGACCCAAGCGTATATGCCACAGAGTTGTGTAATCTGTCTCAGAAGCCACGGCTGCAACTCCACCTACAACAGAACCCTTTCACATGAAAAGTCCCCAAGGAAATCAAATTTTTCTTTAGAGCTGGAATGTGACGCACGTCAGTCAATTTTCGAATCACACCATCGTGCATCCTCACCTTTATCTGCCCAATGGCAACAACATCACAAGCCTTGTTGTCTCCTAATCGGACGGAGCCAAAAGTTCCAGACTTGTACGTCTCAAACCAATCTCTATTCGGAGTCATGTGAAACGAACATCCCGTATCCATGATCCATACATCTGAGTAGTTGCCTGACGTCACAAAGAGCATATCAGAATCTGCACCATCTGAGTCATCTTTCTGCACCACGTTTGCTGATCTTGAAGATTCCCATGGCTTCTTATCTTCGTACTTCTTCTTCCTGGCAGGACAATCACGTTTGAAGTGACCCTCCTCCTTGCAGAAGTAACAAGTTACTGGCTTTTTACCCTTGGACTTAGACCTGGATTGCTTGTTGTTTCCTTCTTGCTTCTCTTTCGTCCTCCCTCTATCCTGGTTGCCTCTAACATACAACCCTTTGCTTTGAGAATTCTCATTGGTATGTTGTTGTCGTTCGGCTTGTGAAAGCAACGCTGTTGACACCGTATCAAGACTTATCTCGTCTTTCCCACACGTCAACGCCATCACCAGATTCTCATATGAAGAGGGTAGAGAACATAGCAAGATCATAGCTTTATCTTCATCTCCAAGTTTTACATCAACCCGAGCCAAATCCCCAATAATTTGATTGAAAATATTCACGTGTTTCACCAACTCAGAAACTTTCACCATTTTCAACCCATACAATCTTTGTTTGAGATACAATTTGCTAGACAAAGATTTTGACATATACATTTTTTCCAATTGGGTCCAAATCTCTTGACAAGATTTGAGATCAATAATGTGGTATATTACCTCGTCTGCCAACCAGAACCGAATGACCGACGCTGCCTTCTCCCGCATCTCCTCACATTCGTCGTCTTTCAACGACTCCGGTTTTGTCTCCTTCAACGCCTTCAACATCCCCTGTTGCGTTAGCAAATCCTTAACTCGTCGCTTCCAAAGACCGAAGTTGCCAGTTCCGTTGAATCGCGGAACCTCAAATTTTGCAACGGAACTCATCGACAACCTTGCTCTGATACCAATTGTTGTGATCTTTCAACGAGTTACTTCAGAAATAGAGAGAGAAGAGAAGACAAAACGTTTTGTGATTTTGCTGCACAAACCTTGCAGCTAGAGTTTTCAATATACTTTGGTGGATAATGAATACGACCCTAAACCTATCTATTTATAACCATAAATAGATAGAATCCTATATAAATAGATAGAGTCCTATAAAAAGATAGAATTCTATAAATAGATAGAATCCTCCGCGGGGGGCTCCGCCCCCCGCACCCCCTGTCGTCCCGGGCCTATTAATCCATGGGCCCAAAATATGTTTATCCTGACCCATTGTATCAGTATACCTAGATTTATTGTCTTATTATAACATAATCAGTTACAGAAAAATGAATAAAGATCACTTTCTCTCTCTTCTCAAATTGGTTTCTCTCCTTTCTTCATGTTTACATTCAATATGAATGTTATTAATTTTCAGCTTATATATATGAATCTAATAATTTATATCTGGAACACTGTTGAAGAAACTTTTTGTTGGAAACAAACTCTGGGTGCAAAAGGATGGTGATCCTTGTGCTGCTAAATTTTAGTAGTGAGTTCCAAGCTGAAGAAGACATTTGATAAAACTATGTTGCTTCTGAACGTTTCTCGAGTTTAGCATGTTCTTAACTAATCTTCACCGTTTTTTACCTTTAAAGTGTGCTTGATTACTAGGTTTTATAAAGATTTGAGTTGCTTTTGAACAGAACTATGATAATGTTTCACAATGCAGAAGTTTGGGGACGTTTCTTGAACACTTACTTGTGTAAGTCACAAAATATAGACAGCTTCATTTAGAATTTTAGGAGAGCTTGCACATAATATTGCTACCTATAAGTTATTTGTATACATCAGACCATGAGATTATCAGGGAAGAGAGTCATTCTGAGTTTTGTAGAAATGTAGCATTTGAGTATTTTATTTGAGGATAGAAAGTGTCTATCATTTTGTAAGAACTGGGCAGTTTTAGTTGACTCTTTCCCTTTCTATATGGCATAGGCTTTACTTATCATACATGAGTGAAGGACAAGAACCTGTCAACTTTGTTCACACTGATACATTCATCTTAAATGATGTCTTCCCTTCAGTTACTGCATTTAACATAGCATGGGCGCAATTTCCTTTCTTCAAGAAGGTGACATATTATTATAAATATTATATAATGATTTAACGGGTTTTTAGTTCACTAGGATATTTCTGTTTTCCAGCATAGTTCCTATTTTTGTTACCTACTTGTGGACTGATTTTACTTTAGCATTTTGGGTTAGCTTGAAAATCTTTCTTGCATTTTTTTTCCCACTGCAGAAAATCTTTGTTGGTTGCCACTGGGATATTGGTAGCAGGTGGAACAGCTGCTTACATGCAATGAAGATTTACTTATAAGTAAACTGATTCTTCTGGTCATTCTAATGGGCCTGGCAAAGTGAAGGAGGATTCATGTAATGATAGTGTCAATCATAATGTAACAAACAGGAAAAAATCAAAGAGGAAGCCTCTGAAATCACTTAAGGTCTTAGCTGCTATTCTTCTTTCACAGATGGGCAGTAACGGTTTTCGTGAACTTTTAACTTTGGCATCTATTGTGGTAAAAGACAGACTTTAAGTTTGTTTTTGGAATATTGATATACTTTTATCGTAGCTTTCCATCATTGAAGTGATTCCTACCTCATTGTTGTGAAGATTCTTTTTTTAATCTATTCAACCCCTCCATTGCTATCATTTTTGTACAGTGCTTCAAGAAAAATATAACATCTGTCATATTCTCGGATCAAATTTATTCAACATATAAGAAATGTTCCCTTGAGGCTATTTGATGTGATTTTATATTAAGGCAACAATATTGGTCGAATACAAATCAAAGGATGACTAGGTGCCTTCTAGTATTTGAGGAAAAATGTAACATCTGTCATATCCTAGAATATTGATACTTTAGTGCTTGTCTGTTATGATTCTCTCATGCTTCTTTACATCTTTAAAATGTGGGAGAGTTTCCATTTGTTCTTTTTCTCATATCGTTTTCTATATTTCATATATCTTTGGCCAATTATCTATTGTCAATGTTTGGTAGCTTGTTGTTATGATGAGATGATGTTATAGACTCTTATATCTATATTGTTTCTCCAGATTATGGCATATTACAAGATATCACATTTTGATTGTCGAATTTCTAACCCCGAGCAACTGATTGCTAGTGATGTACCAAGATTTTGCTCTGAGCTGAGTCAAATGGTGCAAGATGATCTTATTGCTGTTACTGATGGCATACTTTACACATGGCGCCTATGTTCATATGCAAGCTCTATATATGTATTCTTGATTGTGGTATACTTACTTGTCTTTCAAATGATCTGTTGGACTGATAGCAAGAGATAGGAGTAGGTATTGTTTTAGTTACTGTATCTTGTGAATTTAGCATGCGTGATACTTTTTCACTAACAAGAGATAGGAGTAGGAATTGTTTTAGTGAGGGTGATTGCATCAAGTTTTCAGACGTCAAGGTATTAAATTATTTCATTGCTTTTGTTAGGATTGTACTCCATCTTTGTGATTATGCAATGGCGAAATGTTCTCTTTGCAGGTTGTTACGCCAACAAATAATCTTCTAATCACAGGTAATCTTGAACCTCCATATATGCATAATGCATGAACCAGTAACAGTAAGGATTCTTTGTTCATTGTCGTGCACCGTGCCTTTTCAAGATTCCCGATTTTCCCCTTTGCATTTTTCTCTTGTCGCAACTTCGGCCTTTAAGCCCTGAAATAGAGTCCATACTTGCCCGATTCATGGAGAACGTCGGCGATGATGGAGGCTCTAGGTCAAATTCGCGGCCAAACAAGCTTTACGGCATCCCGGAAAACTCACCGGTGGTTCATGGGCCCATGAAATGCCCTACCCTTGTCTCATGAAATGCCCTCCCCTTTCAATGGCTCGTACAAAGCAAATCGGTAGAGGATCCACAGGAAGAAAGACACCGAGGAAGCAAACCGCTAGAGAGTCCACAGGAGGAAATGCACCGAGGAAGCAACTCGCCACCAAGGTTTCCAGGAAATGGCCCCTACTACCGGTGGATTGAAGAAGCATCACAAGTTCCGTCCCGGAACTGTGGCATTGAGGGAGATCCGTAAGTGTCAGGCCGGTTAGCGGCCTAAACCATCTTTTTTAGCGACACATAATGACAAAACACAAGCAAGACAGTATTTATACATAATTCTATAAATATTTCATGGACGAAGATTTCCAGCCCTTCTTGGTTGGGCTTGCCTTTCCCCTAACTTGTGATAGAACTACGTTAGCCTGATTGATGTCTATGATATCAACTATAAAAGAAAAAGAGGTATTGCTTGCCTCACTGAACCTAAGGAGTTGAGTGCTCCTTGTTGTTCGGATCGATCTATAAGCGTAAGCCAAGCAATAGGTGGAGTTCCTTGCATGTCTTCAAGTGCGATAGGAACTCGCCATATAGAAACGACTCCCTTCCGTTTTGCTCGAGATTCAAAATATATAGGTTTAAAGTGCCTTGCATCAGATGTTGTTGCCAGGGTTGGCACATTGAATTGAGAGGTTCGACTTTTTCTTCCAAAAAATAAAAAATAAAGGCATATAACTCGAGGGCAAGATAGGTCGAACGTTGTTTTCGGGGAGCTGGATATAAAGAAAAATGGCTCCTAGTTAAAGGTACAAGATGTGAGAACAAATTGGCGAACAAGTGCGTAACGTGTGGGAATGTGCCGAATAATTCGGCCCAAATCATGAAGAAAAGCGAAAACATGTTGTTTGATAAGCCTGCATAGTATTAGGTGGTTGAGGGAACAAGTCGTGCATGATCCCAATTCTTTTTGCCAAAGTTGGGGTGAAGAGTCTCTCAGCCGAAAAAAGGGTCGTCCCCCACTCCAGTCCTGGGCACAAAAAGAAAAGGTATGATAATAATCATACAGCTTGTCTGCCATTACTAACCCACTTACTAGTAAGATATCTCATTCTGACAAAAAATAGAGAATGCTTACTAGTTACCACAATGACTCTTGCTCCCGAGCTTATCCTGACTTCAGGGGATTCAGTAGCTTAAAGCTTCTCGTCAGAAAACTTTCATTCCAGAGGTTTGTTCCTGAGATCGCACAGGATTTGAAGACGGATCTGAGGTTTCAGCTCTGTTGCCTCCGCTCTCCAGGAAGCATCCGAGGCCTACCCGGTAGGTCTTTTTGAGGACACCAACCTGTGCGTTTTTCATGCGAAAAGAGTCATAAATATGCCCAAAGATATGCAGATCTCCAGGAGAATTAGAGGCGAGAGGGCCTAATTGATTAAGTCGGCAATCTGATGAAATAGGGATTACAATTTTTTGTTTTCTAGTTGTGTTGAATATGGATTTCTGGAATGTGTAGTTGTAGATAAGAAAAAAAATCATTCGACTAAGTACTGTAGTGGTCGTAATTTGATGTTTCAGGTTCTCTAAGATTATCAATCGGAAGAAAATTTGACCTAAATATTTAGCTTGCTTTGCGTATTTGCTTTTATACTAAGTATACAATATACTCAAATATGATTATGCGGAGAGATCCTCATCATGTGATGTCTATCCGTCAATTTGGTACTTGGATTACTGTTGCAAGGGGAGGGCATTTAATGACACAAGGGTAGGGCATTTCATGGGCCCATAAAACCACCGGCAAGTTTTCCGGGATGACACAAAGTTTGTTTGGCCGCGAATTTGACCCGGAGCCTCCATCATCGCCGATGCTCTCCATGAATAAGGAAAGTATGGAATTTATTTTAGGGCTTATTGGCCGAAGTTTCGACACGAGAAAGACGAAGAGAGGAAAAATGGGGATTTGGTTCATTTTTTTAAAAAAAAATAAAAACCTGGTTTCGCTATTATACGTTAACGGTCCATGATTTAGAGTAGGATTATAATATAATAATAAAAAGTAGGCCCTTTTAACGAGAAATGGGATGAAACAATATGGATGTTATTCTGTTAATGAAGTCGTTATAAAGGGTAATTTTCGATAATTTCGAATTTAACTGGTAGTTAGTTGTAAATGATCTTTATTTAAGGGGTGATTTTCAGTATTTTCCTTATATATATATATATATATATATATATATATATATATATATATATATATATATATATATATATATATATATATATATATATATATATATATCAGGATTCGGTAGGAACAACCCTTAGAATAGGGAATATGGACTCCTAAGAGTCGTTGGATTAAAATTTGTACGTTTCTGATGGAAGGTGCATAATAAGCTTCCCAAGGTGAGAATGATATGATTGTTCACTTTTCATTATTCATTCATTAAATAAGATACAAATTAGGAAAACAAATTTCTTATTTTTGGATTATCCCAAAAATAAACGTTGAAGCAATTTATCGTTAATATATTTGGTCGTTAATATATTTTATAGAGAAATTTTATAGAGAAATTTTATCGTTAATATATTTTTTAAGAAATTTGATCGCTAATATATTTGGTCGTTAATCTTCTTTATACTTTACTAAAACAGCCGTCAAAATGCTGACGTGACGGCCTCACGATTTTTTCCCTAAATCTTTTTTTTACTAAATTATTTAATAAACCATAAAATCTTTTTTTACTAAATTATTATTTTAACCGTAAAATCTTTAGCCATCAAATCTTTTACGTTAACTGACAATAAAACCTAATATTCTCTTGTACATTATAATTTTCACCCTATATATTTCTTATTTTCTTTCGTTTTATAATAATTTTTTATTTTATTTTTTTAATAAAAAAATTTAGCCATCAAATCTTTTCATTTAAATTACACAATTTTTTGAACGATTTCACGTTACTTTTTTAAACGTTTATATCTCACATCGACTAAATGTAAGGTTGATAGTTTGAGAACATGTATAAATAGAGGGGGTGGAAGATCAAACAAACCATCTATTTCTTGGTTTTTTGGCTAAGTTGAAGTATAATTTTTATAATAACGGATTAGTATCCTTGATGTGGGTTATTGACCTATTATTTGGGTCGTTAAATTTTGCTATCCCACATCATAATTTGAGAACTTCTATAAATAAGGGTTTAAACAAGTATAATTTTATTCATAACGGATTAATATCCGTTGTGGTCCGGGTCAACCAACTATTTTGGTCTTTTGGTTAAGTTTAAGTAATTTCATTAAATGGGTCGTTGACTTTTTGTAGGTCATCTTCATTCATAACATATATCCGTTATATGGATCGTTAACCAACGACTTTTTGAGGGTTTGAAGATTAAACAAATGATAAATTTTTTTGCCTTTTTGGTTAAGTTGAAGTATAATTTTTATTCATAACAGATTAATATCCGTCACATGGGTCTTTGACCTACTGTTTTGCGGGTCGTTTTCCTACTGTTTTGTGGGTCGTTTTCTATCCCTAGAGGGGTTTGAAGATTAAACAAATCATCCAATTCTTCTCCTTTTTAGCTAAGTTCAAGTATAACTTTTATTCATAACGGATTAGTATCCGTTACATGGGTCATTGACCTACTTTTTGTGGGTCGTTAACTATTTTCAGATTTTGTTTTGGCCTTTTGACTAAGTTCAAGTGTTATTTTTATTCATAACGGGTTAATATCCGTCATATGGGTCGTTAACCAAATGTTTTCAACGATTTTGCTATCCCATCGATTATAAGTAAGAATACAAATTGAAAACTTTTATAAATAAAAGGTTTGAAGATTAAACAAATCATACATTTTTTTGGTGTTTTGACTATGTTAAAGTAAAATTTATTTAATAACATTTTATTTGTTAAAAATCTTATCATAAATTTTATTAAAAAAAAAATTCATATTCTTAGTACAATCATATTTTTAAGATTAATATTCAATACCTAATATATAAACATTATAATAAAAATTGTTTAAACAAAACCCGCACAAGGTGCGGGCAATGAACTAGTATATTTTATAGAGAAATTTTGTTCGTTAATAAATTTTATAAGAAATTTGATCGTTAAATTTGTTAGGATTGGTCGTTAAAATTTGTTTTGGTAGTTAAATTATGATAAAAAAAAACATTTTAACGACCAAATTTTCTCTATAAAATTTTAGCGACCCACAAAATATTTAACGTCCAAGATTTAACGACCCACAAAATTTTAACGATGACTATATTAATTATATATAAAACATTTTAACGACCAAATTTTCTATATAAAATATAATAACGACCCAATATGAAAATACTTTAACGATCAAATTTCTTATAAAATATTTAACGATCAAATTTAACCAGCATATTACAAATTTTAACGACCAAATGTAACGAACAATTCTAAATAATTTATTTTCATATTGGGTCGTTATTATATTTTATAGACAAAATTTGGTCGTTAAAATGTTTTTTTTAATCATAATTCTATAGAGGTAATATAATATTCTGTAACGGATCCTTATATATATATATATGAGTTAAGACCGTATAAGAACCTCTCTTGGAGTAGGAATATGAACTTATAATAGCCGTTTGATTAATACATATGAACGTATAAAATTTAACATTGTGATATTCACTCGTGATAGACTAGGGATAAAAAGCAATTGTAAATTTGTAACGCTTCGTTACAAAATAGTAATATTATCATCATCAACCACATCATTGGCATAGATAGGTGAGACTCCATAATCATTCGTAACAAATTAAAACCCCACATCATTACAATTTTCATTTACAATAGTATTTATTTGTTGTGTGTTAATGCTCATAAATTTTGTGTTTATAAAAATATAAAATTTTGTCAAAGAAAATAAAAAAATTGAAATAAAGGCTACAAAGTTTATTTTTTGAGATCAAAACTTGTACTAAAAATTGTTGTGCAACAAATTCACAAGGACCCTGAAGCCCAATTCTGATTTCATTTCAAGGGGCATAAAAAAATAACTAAATCAGTTAGTCCATTTTCTATTCTCCGTTAACTATAAATTATATAAAGTTGGTATAATGGTCAATAAGATTTATGTAATTAGAATACGTATTAAGGTTTTTGAAAAAAAATCATTGGGAAAGCCTTATCTTTTTTGTCTTTTCTGTTTTATAAAAGTTTTAGAATCTCAACTTCTTCCTCGAACTCCTTCTCTCTCCTCCATCGTTTATTCTTCAATCTACCTTCTTATAAACTCTTCTTTTATAGTTCTTTTTTCTTGTCTCCGACGATGACACTCTAGATTTTCAAACCATGTTACGAGCTAAAATCTTACTGATTCTCAACTCTAATTTGACATCCATCTAACTATATCTTACTACATAACACACAAATGGTATAACAAAAACATTTAAATATACAAAAAAATTAATAACATAAAAAGTATGATCAACCTAATTACTAAAAGTCTAGTAATAAGGTTGAAATTAATTCCAAATTTGTACCCTTTTTTATGATATTTTGACGGATATTTGTGATTCAAGTCTTATTAAATGAAAGATCCAGATGAGAAAAGTCTCGTCCTCTTAGATCTATTGATTTCGTTGAATGCGTAATTATTCGCATTATGAACTAATAATCCTTTTTTTTTTCCAGTTTCGAAACAAAGAGGATGAAAGGACGTTGAAGATAAGAAGGTTTATCGGACGACGACCCGTTTTTATAGGATTTCAACTTCCTGCATTTGGGAAATTTTGGGTGTCGCTGCTCATGTCATTAATTTTTTCGTTAAGCTATATTTTCAAAACTGCCACAATGCGTTACACTTCTTAAATCGGACACCGTGTCCATAAGGATTACAAAATTATATATAGTGTAATCGTTGAGACAAACGTCGTGGAGGTAGGATATTGCGGGCCCACAACGGGACCCCGAGGGTAGGCAGGACAAGTTAATGTAATACCTCATAGAAATACAAAAGCATTGGGGAACTTGTCACGTGCAATCCGCCATCCCCCAACTCCTCCTAAGAAAATCCCCAAATTCACCGCTTCTGCTTTCTTCTGCAACTGTCTCATCTTGCTTTTTTCCTTTGGCCATGGCTTGATGCTCATCTCATCCCTTTACAACTTTCTTGCTCCTTACTAGTACAATGCAAATCATTTCTTCCTACTTCGATGGTCTCCATCTCCACTAATCTTTTACAAAGGTACCCATCATCTATTTTCTTCATTTAAAAAAAAAAAACTGAATTCCTGATTGGTTTCCATTCTTTTCAATAGAAATTTTCAACTTTTTTTTGGTCTTCATGGTCCTAATCGAAATGGGTATCTATTTTCTTTTGTTTTCTGGTGTCCTTTGCACTTGTACAATCATGGGATTATGCGGAGAACCCACTTCACTTTAAACTGTAGTATTAGATTTGGGGAAGGTCAAAGATAAGATAAATCTATCATTGAGGACTGATAGTGGTGCTTCACTTTCTAATTAGGGATTTTGATTTGTGTAGTTTCTAGAAACTTAAACCCAGTACGGCAAAACCCCACAAACCAGGATTTTATTTTTACAATGACTGTGAAAATTGTGGAAGGAAAAGGACTAGTAGTACTAAACTTTGATTAAAAAAGAAACATTATCACATGGAGGTGCCTTCCTCTATCCTTCTTCACTTGCTCTCATATTTTATGCCCTACTTTTTTGTCTTAACTTGTTGATCTGCCTCTTCATCTTTTAGCACCTCTCTCATTGTGGGGATCCCTCAATTATTGTTAGATCCTTTTAATTTGGTAGTTTATTAGTGGTGTTTATCTCTTTTTTCTGATTGCACTCGTGTGTTTCAGCTTAGTTCTGTGAAAGTAAACCCAATCCTAAATCCTAATCTTCAGGAGGATTTATGGGTGAATCATCAATTGATGCTCCAATGGCCGATAACCCGGTAAGCCCTTTTATTCTCTCTTGCAGAAAAAAGAAACACTTTGCTAGATTTGTTCTTAAATTGGTGGTTTCTTTGTTTATCTTGTAAAGCCTAGTTTGGTAACATGATATATCTTGTTTGGTTTTGGTATTTTGTGGTAGTTAATGTCAGATTAGGTACTGGTTGAAATTAAAGCTAGATTTTTACCCCCTTTTTCATGATATTTGATGTACGTTTGATCTGATTCAAGTCTGATTAATGTGCAGATGGAAGATCCGGATGAGACAGGTGTTACTGCGCTTCAAGTCTCGGTCTCGTTTGGTAGATTTGAGAATGATATGCTTGCTTGGGAGAAATGGTCCACTTTTCCCACAAACAAGTACTTGGAGGAGGTTGAGAAATGTTCCACTCCAGGTTCTGTTGCCCAGAAGAAGGCTTACTTTGAAGCACACTACAAGAAGATCGCTGCTCGAAAAGCTGAGCAAGAAGAGCAGGATAAGAAAAACGAGGATGGGGCAAGAGATCCTCTGGATTCAGAAGTTCAAGTTCACAGGGGTTTAGTGGCCGAATTTAGGGAAGTTGAGAATGCATTGAATGCCGAAAAGCTAAACGATCCGAATGACGTTAGCGGAATTGGGTTGGAAGATGAAGCGGCTAATTCAGCAAGTGACATGAGTAGTGATCAAGCGGATGAACCTGAGATTGCGCTTGCTGTGGCCAATGAAAGCAACACTTTGAGACCATTGATTGATGCAGGAAAGCTAAGCTATCATAACTCTGTTAGTAAACTTGATTTGGAAAATGAAGTGGCCAATATTGAAAGTAAGATGAGTAGTGATCAAGTGGATGAAATGAGGGATCATCTTGATATTGCTGATGAAAGCAAGGCTTCCATGCTATTGATTGATGCGGAAAAGCTAAACGGTCAGAATTCTGTTAGTGGAATTGAGTTAGAAAATGAAGTGGCCAGTTTAGCAATTGAGTTGAGTAATGATCAAGCGGATGAACCCAAGGATAGTCTTGATTTGGTCAATGAAAGCAAGGAATTGATAACTTTGATTGATGAGGTTAAGGACGTGTCTTGTTGTAAACTACTTAATATAGAATTACATGAATCTAAGGATAGTCTTGATATGATCAATGAATACAAGGATCCAATAGTGTTGATTGATGAGGATAAGGATGAATCATCTAATATAAAAATTAGTTCACTTTCACTTGAATCGGAAGGGGTTGCTCTGGCTAAAGACAAAGTGGCCCCTGCCCCAGGATCAGAAAGAGAAGAAGAGTTGCCTCAACACATAGAAAATATATCAAAGGACAAGGAAGAAAAAGTGAAATCAGAAAAGTCTCTAAATTCTCGGAAGGTAAGCAGACACATTTTAGCTTTTAGGATACTATTTAATGTGAATATTTTTCTATGATTTTATTTTAGCTTGTCATGTTTTGCATTTGGTTTGTTCCTCCAGGCTACTGCAGCGAAGAAAGCAACCAACACAGCTGTTGTAAAGAAAAAACCTGGTGCATCCACAACCAAGTCATCTCTCTTGTCCACCCCCAAATCATCAAGGCCGGCATTGTCAAAATCCACTATGTCCGAGTCACGTGTCTCGTCTAATTACCATGGTGCAACTCCTTTGATTAATAAGAAGCCTGCTAGAGCAGAAAGCAGACGAGCAGCTCCGACGTCTCTGCATATGTCTCTCAGTTTAGGTCCTGATCGTGCTGCAAATTCTGAACCTCCTCCAAGCAAAACCATGAGGAAGTCCGTGTTTATGGAGAAAATGGGAGATAAGGACATCGTCAAACGAGTATTTAAGGCATTCCAGAGCGAGTTAAACCAGCTTTCTTCCTCCAGTCCAGACAAACCGAATTTGGCAAGTCATGTAATTCATTAACTGTTTAACTTCATAGAAAAGAAGAGTTTGTAAAATTTTCAGTGTCTATAATTGAACTTGTTTGCAGATCCCTGGCATCAAGGCTTCTACTGTTGGAACTCCGCAAAAGGAAGTTGCAGGGTAAAGCTCTTTATGCATCTGCCAATGTACTAAAGTTTATATGTTTTTTGTTTATGCAATCTCTTAACTGAGTGTTAACTGTTAACTACTCTGATGATGTAGCACTGCATATGTACTAAATTCATTTTCTTTCCATTTATCTTAATTTGCTTATACTTTTAGTTACTTATCCTTTTTTTGAAATCTACAGGGTTAACAATCTAGCAAAGAAAACTCCTCAAAGTAGTCAGTCAGGACTGAGAAAGATCTCATACCCAACCAGGTATGTAATAATATTATACACATATGGCCCTTGATATCATATGTGTCGAAAATAATTATGACGTAGAATGTTGTTTAATCTTCTCATTAGTTAATGCAGAAATGGAAATAACTTAATTTAATGCCTTTAGTCAATAGAAATGAAACAACATGATAGAACTCACATCGGGATGTCACTATTAGGAATATTACACAATATTGGAATAACTTAGGGACCATCGGAATGAATCCACGGCCAACTCTTCCACTAAGCTACCAGATGAGCCGAACACCCATGCTGGCCAAAGGCACAAGCCTTCTTACAAATTCAGATTCATAATTGAATTTCTCCTAATTATGCCTACTGCCCTTATTTATAGGATGCCACTCACTATATAGCATAACTTATCTGAGTACATTCCAGATATCTCATTACCCACAGTTTGATATTTTGAAATATTTCTATGTGCAAAACACAACATTCCTTTTATTTTTGTACTGAGGCATTCTGTGGAACCAGCTTGTTCCTAATCTTCCCTGTCAGTTTACTATATGAGTAACAGTACTCTCTTCTCTGTATTTTTATGTCATGAAACAGGTCCCCGCATACTGCTGTTGGTGCCGATCAAAGGAATATTAAATCTGTTACATCAAACTATGGATTGAGGAGTCGTGATAAGGCAGACAAAAGAAAAGAGGTACCTAGTGCACTATACTTGTTCGTTTCAGGCCAACAGAAGATCTTCTTTCGTGGGTCATCATTGCCTTGTGTTCTAACTTGTAATATATATATTTGTGCCTGCTTTCTGCAAAGTTTTCGAAGAAGCTGGAGGAAAAAGCCAGCAGTAAAGCATCTGAAAGAACTCAATTCCAGTCTAAAGTAAAGGTATGAAACGGACACTATTAGTGGGCAACTTTTCCTCTTATTTTTTGAACTTAATCCCACAGGGTTGGAGGGTTGGTTTTGAAGGAATTGTTTCTTTAGCCTATATGTTAAGGGAAGTTATTTAATTGTCTGCACTTGGGTTTCAAAGTATGTCATGTCTATTTTAGCTTAAGTTGTTAAAAAATTGTTGTAAGAATCCTTTTATGGAGTATCCATGAGTTGAGATGGAAAAGCTGTGGTAATGTATACAAAGTCTCCAGCCAAATTGACGACTTATGTTGATTGTATACAAACATGGATCACTTAGTTTTATTTATGCCATCCATGGCACTATATGGAAGCATTATAGTGAAGCCAGGATTGGAGAAGGGACAAGAATTCCTCCAAATACTGTTAATGACTAACCATTAGTGATACACGTTGTGGGTGCCTTGGTTCTTATTCTTTTCATTGTGGTGCAGAAGGAAGCAGAAATCAAAAAGCCGTCACACGACCCTTCCATGAAAGCCAAACCGATCTTAAGGACAGCTAAACCAAAAAGTCCTTTAGATAAGGTGCACTCTTGATCCTTTTTTCAAGAAAATTGTTGTTTCATCTGTGAATGTGAGTATCATGTGAGAACATATTGATATGTTGGCTTCAATTCAGAATTATCACATATACGTTTCTGGGCCCTCTCAAAATGCATTGTCTGATGTTTGATGTTGATATAATCCTTTTGCAAATTTTGATTGAAAGTAACGCATCTGAATGTGTTCTTATGTTTTTTTTCTTAAAATTATGTGAAATTCCACGAAGTAGAAGAGTGGTAAATGAGGCTTGTGAAGGTCAGTTCCCAGAAGGATCATCAGAATTTTCCACTGTCCATTTGGATCCGGCAGGTAACAATGAGACAGTACTAGCTCGAAACAAAGGCAAGTGCAAGCACGATTTGGCCAGAGTAAATAGTCCCCTTAATGGGTGAGGAAGTTAGATGTACAAAAGGAAAATAGATTTGGTTTCAGTTTATGAAATTCATATGCCATATGCTATTAGTTTGCAGGCTTGATAATGGTTTATTATGGCATGGGAAAAAGTGATGTTGAAGATTGAAAAAATTGCTTTATTGCAATCACGAGCTTGATTATCATCGTTAATGGTCATGTGATAGCAGGTGCAAATATTGACAGTTTGTAAAAGTTGAAAATGTTCAAAAGCCTATCTCAACAAATTCTAACTGAGACTTAGCAGCAGCAACAATCAGTGACAATGATGAACAAACGACACTCACTCACTATGTGCATTTCAGTGTCCAAACAAAACAAAAACAAGAAAATAAAAATGTCTGTACTGTAACTTCCTGAACCTGGTAATCTATATACACTATTACATTCAAATCTCAAGGGTCATCATCTGAACTGCTACTGCTAGACTTATCCGACATGAAATTTTTAGGCAATCCAGCAAAGTTCTTATGAAGCGCATCCGAATTCGTTGACCCTGATCCTGAACCAGACTCGGGTTTGGGTTGCCTCTTTTGTTGCACAGTTCTCGCAATCTCTACACATGCTAAATCAACCATGCTCAGAAAATCCTTTACAATGGCAAACAGTTGGAGTGGGCTCCTATCGTTTGAAGATCTAGCTTGATAGTAATGTGTAGTTCTCTTCACCTCCTCCATAACCCTACTATGCTCTTCTTGTACTTCTTTGATCTCCATTTCTGCCGATACAAGAAAATTCCTCATCTCCTTCAGAAAACCTCCACCTTCATCAACGGAACTGGAATTAGCAACTAATTCCGTAGCCTCTCCCACTCGACTCGCTAGAGAACCAAGACTGCTCTTGAAAGCATCATAGTCTATGTTTGCCGACTTCTTTACATGTGAAAACTCTGAGCTTAGGCCTCCGACGACCGGAAGCCCTAGCCTTAAATACTCCTTCTCCAGTTCTTCCTTGGCGGATGAATTCTCCGGTTGAGGAGAA
Source organism: Fagopyrum tataricum (assembly GCA_002319775.1). Lineage (NCBI taxonomy): Eukaryota > Viridiplantae > Streptophyta > Magnoliopsida > Caryophyllales > Polygonaceae > Fagopyrum > Fagopyrum tataricum. Next base: position 8,174,945 of record CM008281.1, read on the forward strand.
GAACCAGAACCGCCACTTTGTCTCCCTATACTCCTGCTTCGCATTAGAACACATCTCTTTCCTTCATTCCGAACTACCTCATGGACAACAAAATGTAGCAATGTAGACTTGCCATCGCTGCTCTTGTAATCGGAGAGTTTTCGTAATGTCGTAAGGTTGAATGACTTTGCATTTCCCCTTGAAGTACCGGCGTTTAGCCGGTTTCCGGCCTTAAGGATGGCTTCTAGAAGCTTCAAGAATATTCCGCGGCTTTTAAGCTCGCTGCAGGCTAATTCCATGGTTTGCAGTGAGTCCTTGAGGTTGTGGATCTCAGAATCGTAGTTGAATCTGAAGAGCATTTCGTTTGCACGAGTGAAGGTCGTAGGAACAGCTTTTAAGAGGCTGTATAAGAAGAATTCTGCATCAGCAAGCTTTGAAAGATCACCATTGAATGCTAGGATTTCGGATGCTTCGTCTTTTGTTGGGGCGATTCTTGTGAGCTTCTCTAGGGATTCGGCGCTCAGGCCTTTTCCTTCAAGCAAACCTTCGATTAGATCGTCTCGAGGAACTCCAAGTGATTTAATCACGATCGCAACGTTTTGAGATTTTCTTTGATCTAAGATGAAGATTCTGGCGTTGTTAATGGAGGATTCACCGCCATTGTCGATTGAGTTTTCTTCCTTCGAAGGATTGCGCTTGTTTGCCGCGACACCGAAAAGAGCTTCCATCATATCGCCATTATACCTGATTTTACCAAAAACACAAGCGAAACTGAATTAATCACTGAAGACATCGAGGTTTTCTTAACTAGAATTCGAATGAGAATCGGGAGATTGAACTTAACTGGAAGGATCCTCTTTCGACTTTGTCCCAGACATTGGAGTGATCGCGAGTGATGTTAACCTTCTCCCAATGCAGCGGTTTGAGCTTCACATGATCGCTTCCAGAACCTGCCGCTTCAGATTTCTGCACTTTCCCGCCTGGAGGCGGCGGTTTCGGTGGTGGTACCGCTGATTTTGAAGGCGGAGGTGGTGGAGGCATCTGAGAATTCGTCACCGGAATCGGAGGAGGCGGCGGCAGAGGAGCAGGAGGAGGTGCAACCTCTGGCTCCGATGGAATTTCCATTGGAGGCGGGGAAAAGAAACTGCTTCTCTGGTTAACGGCTGTTTCTTCGTGACGAAGTTGGCCATGAGAAGTGGAAGATCTTGTCCTTGGAACAGCGGCCGGCTGGGAACTGTTACTCTTGAGCCTCTTCCAATACATCATGTCTAAGCCATCCTCGTCGACGTAACCTTTACCGTCGCCACTGTCGAACCTCTTCAACTCCGACCGAGTTTCAGAGGCAACCACCGGCGGAGGCCTACCATCTCTTCCTGCTCCGGTCTCATCCCGGCGACGCTTCCTGGAGAATCTAGTTAAGAGGAGGAAAAATACGGCAGCGATAACGAACGCGCTCACAGCGGTTGCTGACACGGCTGTGACGATCGCTTTCTTTGACGAAAGAGACGGCGGGCTCGGCGGATTTATAATTGGTAAAAATTCTGGCGGTTCTGCTGGCGCCGCGTTTGGTACAAATTCTGGAGACTCTGCCGACGCCGGGCTTGGTGCAAGCTCCGGAGATTCTGCCGGCGCAGGGTTTGGTGCAAACTCTGGCGGCTCTGCCGGCGCAGGGTTCGGTACAAAATCCGGCGACTCTGCTGGCGCAGGTGGAACCACCGGCGGTCTCGGTGGAGGCGGGAAAGGGAGTGGGTAGAAAGTTTCGATATTGCGAGGAAGATTAAATTGAGAGGAAGAAAGATTTACATGTGAAAGAATCATAAATAAGAAGAGAAGATAGGTCCTCATCATCTTCTTGTTCATATGAATTGGATTCAAGTGCCCCCACAAAATTAAAGGTTGGTTTTGTGTTTTAATTGTTTGTTGCTTGTATGAATTCTAGCATTTGGACATGTTCTGGTGTGTTTGGAGAGGGAATTGGAGAAGGTTTCAGAGAGGGAGAAGAGAAGCAAGCAAGAGAGCTTGACTTTTACAAATTTGAACCCAGCCATTTGTATGTTTTTGTCTGATGCTATATTACCTAACTGCCCTCCTCATGAATTAAAATATTTTGGCGGTATGAAAATTCATTTTCTTGAATAGAAAAGTGTAATGTGATTTTGGGAACAATATTCCACCCGAGAAAAAAAACTATAAGAATAATACTTGCAATTATTCTTATAGATTTTTTCTCAGGTGGAAGAATTGTTTTTTGGTAATATTTTTTGGAAGAAATTATCGCTACACGTAACTGGAAAATGTCATTTGAAATTACGCAGGTGTAACAATGGCTGAGATCATTCGGAATTCGACGTAAACAATTTCAACCATTTTTCCATTTTGTGAACCCAAGACTAATTAAATAATCATCTGTATTCATATGAGAAGGGCAGTTTGGGAAATATGAAAAATATAATGCTTAAGAAATATAAGGTGCAGTTGCGTGAGGTATGTATGGTTGGAACGGTTGATTTTCCTTCCGAGTTCCGACCCTTCACTCTTATCCCCCGGTGTTTGTCGGACGCATTCCGATGAGTCGGGTTGGGTGATCCGGTAGCACTCGTGTTTCGTTAGGACGAACAAGGTTGATATATGATGTGTTTTGGGTATAGGTTTAACAAGGTATCGTCATGTTTTTCTAGTTACTCTAGTTTGATGTTTTATAGCCTTCTCTGAAACAAAGAGTTGCTGAATATAGAAAAAGGTCAGATCCGAATTCATCTGAAGATGCAACAAGTGATTGTATTTGCAACAAGTGTTGACAATAAATTAGCCTACTTTAGTGGTTGTTTGTAATTGTAATTAACCCCTGAGATTATGTAAAGTTGAAAAGGTCAGAAAGCAAGATAAATATATAAATCAAAGTCTGACCCTTTCTATTGCAAATCAATACAGATTTTGGCATTTTGTTTGGTCAACTTCAAGAAATTAGGTTTATCATCATTACTTTAAAGTTTTGGCTTTTATATTCAGATGGAATGGAACTATCTTGATAGAAAGCGATGCAAAATTAAGCATATGTATATATGTAATTGTCAATGTCATGATTGTTTTGGTCATTTCACATTAATAGGATTAATAAAATATAGATTAGGTCGTCGGTGTATGAAGAATGGTCTTCATCCCTCATTACTCGAATAAAAATATAAACAGATTTGATTGAGAAAGACATTTATCAGTAGATTGCACACTAATGGAACGTCCTAACCAATAGCAATAGAGTCTAAACCGTGTTGTTGTTTTTGAAAGGCAGTCTAATCCCAAAAGGACATCCTTTGGTTGATTGAATCTTGCTATTTATTTTAGTCGATCCAAGTTTATGTATTATTCTGATATGTTTTATAATTTGGGTGAATTATGAAAATCGTCCGTTAATTACTGAAAATCACCCTTGGTAACGGATTCGTCAGGAAAAAAAAAAAAAAAAACTCCTCACATTTCTGTCCAATTTTTTGCTTTTCACTACTTTAGTTTTTTTTAAACCATGAACCGTTTTAATAAACCATATTATATTGAAACTAAACTGGATTTTTTAAAAAGAAAATGAACCAACTCTTTTCGCCAAACGGCTCGTCATCTTCTCCCATCAACCAGACGGAAAAGGAAGAAAAAAGCTAGCTCCCGATTTCTTTTGGCGGCGAGTTTCCTGCGATGCTCCCGTGCTTCTAGTAAGGTGTTGTTTGAAATAAGAAGGAGAGCAAAGCTTTGATTTGAGCAAGGAGGATGGTTTCAAGTTATATTGGAAGAGTTGGTTCATATGTTTTTTTAAAAAATAACGGTTCAGTTCGAACATAATATGGTTTATCTGAATGGTTTATGGGTACAAAGAAAAGTACTAAAATATTGAAAAAGTAGGCCCAGACCCATTAATGAAAAACTGGACGGAATTGGAAGGGAGGTGGTGTGTTGACGGAACTGTTATTAAGAGTGGTTTCTAGTAATTATTGAAATAATGGGTGATTAGTTACAAATGTCCCTAATTAACGGCTGATTTTCGATAATTCACCCTTGTAAACTTGCTTGTGGGTGTAAATCGTACCCAATATGATTGTATTACAAAGACAAACAACTTGAAGAATGAGTTATAGAAGACAAATGAACTGAGAGAGGAAATAAACTTCCACACACGCACACCGTCCTGGCCAACAAGTTTGGTCTAACATGTGTTTAGTTACTAGTGAGGTGTTGATCTCATTTTGCAAGATGTTTTGAATAATTTCCTAAATCGGGCCGTTGAAGATTGCGGATTAACAATGTTGTTCTTCCGTCACATCCATTGTAAGGAGTATAAGCTGATGAAGAAATGGAGCAAAGGAGATTCGAAGTCGAGACCAAATGGAAGGAAACTGGCTTGGAAGCTTTTGCTACTTTTGAAGATTCGGGTTTATGTTAATACTGAAGTTTGTTTTGGTTGAAGGTAGACCGAAATTCTTGCAAGCTGGTTGTTTCATTTAATTAGACAACGCCGTTCGAAGCTGAAGAGGAGATATATAAGGTTAATCGAGAGTTAGACAACGCCGTTAGCGCGGAGATGTTATACCTTTACAATATTCGTCGTGACATAATTGTTTTCTGAAATATTAATTTTATCACAAACATAGTAACCTAAACGTGTAAACACTATTGGTGTACATTTTATCCTCTATCCTTTGTTTTGTAGAATAAAATATATGATTTGAAAATTTATTCAAAAATCAGAAGATTTTGGAGAGCTAGATTCATCAAGAAACCAATTTATCTACAAGAGCCGATTCCTCGTGTAACCTCGAGATTGTTTGCTACCACTTTTCCCCATTTTCACTTTTTAAGCATAGGTTTCAAACAATATGAAAATGGAGCACTTGAACAAGTATAAAACTATAGTCTATGTACGCAACAAAATTTATATTGCTAGCTTTATTACTGGTAATCATTGGAGCTAGTTCCCAACTTCCCTATGTAAAACACTAACAAACATGATGTATAGCAACACTAGGATTCTGGAGACGATCTCCACTGTTGAGTCTGAATACAATAATTAAATAAACTGATATTTTTGTTTACCTCCCATACCCTCTAGCTTTTAGCTTGACAACTAGAAGCATGGAAGCCATCTAAATCACTCTTCTATGATGGAAGCTTCATATAAATTATGAGCTTCAAGTTCACGGCGTCTTTCAAAGATACATGCCAACTCCAACGCCTAATATAGCAAATATGTAAGAAACTTTCCAGCTTGTTTCTTCTTGTTTTTATGTATGCCACAGATTACCTTAGGCTTCTGTCTCCTCTTATTCAAGGTCCCCGCTTAGGGGTCATAACGATTTACGTTTGTCGTTCAAAGCCGCTCCCAACTTGCATATGTAGCCATTCTGGAGATGACCCTCTATCGTACTCTCTAGGAGCTTGAGAACCATATGCTGCTGCTACTGATGAAGGATCGAACCCAGCTGGCTGGGTGAACTGAAGGGGCCAACAAATACATACATATCATCAAATCTAGTCTAGCAATGCATCTATAGATTCATAATCCTAGGTGTAATTTTGCTTGGAATTACAGCAAACATGCAAATAGCTCAATCAGTATCAAGCATCCCTTTCCAAAAGTTAATAATAATACTTACATCTTTTGGGGGATATCCTTCCATGCCAATGTTCATTCTCGAGTTAACTGCTTCAAGTTTCATCGAGAGAAACTGCAGCAACCAATAAGAATGAATTATTTTGTACAGTACATCTCGTATAAAAGATTTCAGAATTTGATAAAAGATGTGGAAGAAAACTCACCTCAACCTGTCGCTGTAAGGACTGGATGTAATTAATTATCTCATCAAGCACCAGGGCTTTGCCAATAACCTGAGACAACAATAATAATCAAACCATGAAGGGTGTAATACATCAAGAAACAACAAAACAAACAGTAAACTGAACCTTGAGAAAATTGGAAAGTAGCAAACCTTGTTACAGCCAGGGACAAGATCCTGAAGAATTTTCATCCTCTCACTTATCTTTTCTCTTCGTGCCTAAAACAAAAATTACCATCACATGTAAGTCACTTGTATCTTTTTGAAACTGTCAGCGACAAAATAAAGAACAGAAAATTAGGCTACTACTAATTTGGAAAGAGTTAAAGTTACCCTTTCTGCTAGGCTGTGGCTATCAGTAGCTTGACCTCTTCTTGCTCGCACATGGATATAATCCTTTGGTGGCTCGGGTTGGGATTTGGAGTCTTGGTCTACTGCCTTCCCTGAATTCTCTTCGCCATCAGCTTTGGGATTTTGATTTTCATCCCCAGATCCTGAACTTTTGAGTCTCTTACTGACACTACCATTCTGCTTTAAACAAAAAAATACAACCTCCATCAGAATCAAATCTCTGTTAAGAAACATACAAATGAAAACTCAATCATAAATCTTCAGTTCTATGGGCATATACTCCCATCTGCTTAATAAAACAAAAATGGAACCTCCATCCGAATCAAATATCACTTGCTGGAGGGATGATTGTTGCCGAACTATGAGCCTACCTTTGTTTATTTATTAGTTGTATTTATCCTTGTGTACTTAAATTTAAGGCGCTTGTCCTAGATGATGCTTAAATTTCCTTATTAATGAGTTCAGGATATACAACAAACAGTCTCCAAGTTAGGTATATGCTCTTTCCATACAAGTCATTCATGAGGCATACAAGTAGGTTGGGCGTGGACCTCTGGCTGTTTGTGTATCTCTCACAAGTCACAACTATTCGATTAATATGCATGAAGTGAACCTTACCTTGGAATATGATCACCATTCACCACCACCCATGGAGACTAATGAAATGCATTTACCAAACAAAATAAGAAAGATAAAAAACAACTTGAGCACGGGTAGATCATTAACAATAAGTGAGCATATGTAAAAAAAATCTACCGAGCGAAGATACCAATGTAAAATCTATAACATCAAAGTTAGAAAATGATTCCACAACAGACTGCATCAAAGCGTTAACAAGGCCATAATATTCAAGATTAGGCAAAGAAATTATAGCACCTGAATCGGCAGTCTCACAAATTCGAAAGCCTAAATAATAATAAGCCCAACGAATATCGATAAAAATAAAAGAAGAATTGACATCATAAAGTCGTCTTGGTTTACAGCTTCAAATCTAGAGCAGAATAGATTAGCAACGATGCCGAAACCCGAATATCAGAGAACTGAGAAATTGGAGCAAATTTGAAGTTTGCAAGAAGAAATGACATACCACGCCATTTGCACTGCTAGTAGAAACGCTCTTCGCCACCGTCTCCTCCGAAGCATCCTTCCTCTTCCTCGAACTTCCGCCGCCTCTCTGGCTCTGCTCTTCTCCAATGGAATTGTTTGCAGAAACATCTCGATTGGCAGCAACCGAATCCTCCCCGGAGAAATGGCTCAAATCTGCAACATAAGGCGGTCTCCTGAGTTCCAACCTACCACCAGCGCTCGATTCGCCGCCACCGTTCATCGGAAAAGGCCAGATCTCGGAGAAATTGTACGGACCTCCGTTCGCGGACGAAAATGAGGTATCATTAATAAGCGTGGGCGGATCCATCTCCGAATATCTCCAATCAAGATCCGAGTTCAATCTAGTCAATTATTTATCATCGAGAGCCCAATTCCTTTGAGTGTCTTTATAGAAATTACAGTTTGCAGTTAATATTGCAGGTTACGTGGACTTGGAGAGTTGGGGATCGGGGAGTGGATCTCCGTCGACGGCGGAGGTTGGTGGTCGCAAGCAGCAGTAGACGATTGATTTGCTGGAAGAAAGAGGGAGAGTCCTCGGGAGTTGAAAAGAAGTGACTTTTGAGTGAGGTATTCTCGGAGTGTCCAGCGCTCGAAAAGAAAAAGGGAACCAACCTCTAAATCTCTTTTTATTTTCTCTTTCTTGTAAAACAAAGAATTGGGTGCGGTGCTCCACTACACTGCCGCCCTTCAATAAGAAGGTCACTTGAACGCTTTATAACCGTCCGATCATATTTTATGTGCTTCATGCATTTAGGTTGGAGCCCACACGATGGATGATGTGATGGGGATTTGACACGTATGATATTAGGCGAGAAAAGTTCTCTACTCTATAATCGGATGAATTCTTTTGGGATTCCTTCGAGAACAAATAGGTAATCTACTAAACAAATCGATGACTAGGACCGAGCTAACATTAGACAGTCGAACGAAAGCCAACAACAAACAAAATTAAGAAGGCAGACAAAGGATATCAGATGATAAAAATCAAAAGTAAACTTTGTTAAGCTCAACTTTAACGCGTCATCAAATAACCCCGACCAATTTACCTTTGGCTTTATCATTCGTGATAATAATGGCAACCCTCTGGCTCACAGAAAAGGGAGATGTAACGCGGATTCAGTTTTTGAGGCAGAAGCTTTCGCTCTGCGGAAAGGCCTACAAAAGGCCAAACAGTTAGGGATTTCGGCTATTGAGATTGAAGGGGACAACCTGATGCTGATCAATTCGATTAACCACATTTGGAAACCTCCATGGGAGACAAACATGATCATTTCAGACATTTCCGCCATCATCTCAAGCTTTCCTCAAGCAAGCACCACTCACATCTTCAGGAAAATCAACACGGTAACGGACAGACTCGCAAGACACGGAATCTCTGTCACTGATGATCAGGAAGATCTCCCAGACGATGTAGTTGTACTCATCCGTAAGAATGTTGTAGGTCGGTCGGTGTCCAGAATCTAACCTACCTATTATGCCTACTTTGTATAAAAAAAAGAGAAGGTAATCAACTAAAACAGGATTGATTAAACTCATTTATCGTAATCACGTTAATCCACCTCATTATTTGTCAATTATCATCACCATACTATGCCATATACCGTTCTCACATTGAGCTATTTATGAGAATTATAACTATTATTTCTATTTTTAATAAGTATATTCTTTAAATATTTTATATTCCATAATTATAATATACAAATAATATTTTCATGTATTATATACTTTCCTTTTTATATCACATTCATTATATAAATTTAATCTACATTATTATTAGTCATTAATTTATTTGTTTAAATTTATATAATTTTATCTTTTCATGTGAAATTGTTTAATACATTGATTACAGTATCGACTAAAATATATTTTATTTCATTCTAAATTATCATATTTAGGTGTATTTATTTCCTATTTACATTATTATTATTATTATTATTATTATTATTATTATTATTATTATTATTATATTAAAATTTTTGTTTTTTTTTGATACCAATACATTACGTAGATGATAAAACTGCTTAACCTTGTTAAGCAGTTTAATATATAGTTGACTAATGAATTTGTAATTTTTATTAAATATATATTTTTTTATGAGTTTATAGGTATATTATATATGAGAGAAAGTAATTTACCATAATCTTCATAAATTTTATGCACTTAGTTTATTCAAATGAAAAAAATTAAGTTATAATAAATTATCATCATCTTTGGTGGGTTCGTGTTCTAAAACACCTCCTTTCTAGCTTTTTCATAAATTTTAAGTTATAAGTTGGTAATATACTAAAGTAAAAGGTGATATTGGTAAATAGCCTTTTGAGTTGAGATGTTTTTAGTGCTTGTCTCCTCCGATAACCTTATAACAAAATGTTCTCTTTTTATAACTTTTGGTACAAGAAACTGTTTTATAAAAAAAATACAAGATTTAAATAATCTACAAGGAACATTCAAGAAACACGTGATGTTTTTTTATAAGAATCTACAATTAAATATATCATATAATACTAAAACAAAAGTGATTGATGTCACATGTCATCACCACATCAAATTTCGACATATGTCATCTTTATATTCAGTCACGTAAAATTTTAACGTGTTTTTATGTTGTGCCACCTCATTATTATATTTTTATTTTAAAAATATTACATTGATATTAACGAAGATATGGATATGTACATCATAATTTATTATGAGCTTATATATTTAGAAAGAGAATATTATAATAAAGTGAAACTAAAAAATATAATCAAAAATACAAAAGATACAAAATAGAAGAATCATTATAATATATATCATATTTATACTCTACTTACCACTAATAACTAATAATTATACATGATATTTATAAGAAAATACTAAACTATTTATTTATGTACCATTTCTTAAATTTTTATATATATGGTTATATACGACCATATTACTCACTTAACTATTTGTTTGTATATTTATACTTATGTGTTTTTTACAATAAATTTTATAAAATGAGTCATAAATTTAATGTATTTTAAAACAATTCCGTAGATGAGACGAGAATTAAGCTTGAACGTAAAATTAAAAAGGACAATTAGTTAAACAAAATATTAGAGATGAATCAACACTAAAAAACTTAAAAATAGATGATAACACCTTCAATTTTCACTAAAACTAAGTCTCTTATACGGACCATTTTTAACTTTTCTTTTTCCTCACTATTTTGATGTTTATGAATCCCTAGGATTAATATCTTAAAAAATCATTTATTTTTCTTATAAAGTGAAATTATACAATATTATTTGGCTATGTTTCATGGCATCTAAAAATAAATGTTTTTGTGTTAGAATGATGATATTAAATCCTTTATTTAATACTGGGGTCTTCGAAATCAGGGACGATGGTGATTAATTGATTATGAATTAATTAGTGAAGAGTGTGAGTAGTTAATGATTGCTTTGATTAAGAATTAAGTAAATATTTGGTCCCAAAAAAAGTTTAAACCTTTTTGAGTCCCAATACATCTTAGCGGTGCTCATTTGTAGGGGAAACAGATAAGATAACTTCAGAATTCAGATGAATATTTTTATAGGTGATAACTAGTTTAGTACACGGTGACGGACACGGTGACGGATACGGATATTTATAAAATATATATATTTTTAAACTTTTTTTATTTTATATGTATTGATAACGAGAGTTAAATTTTAAAATAAATAATAAAATAATAGTATAACTATATTATATTATATTTTAAAATATTTTATTAAATACAACATTATTTGTAGTATTTTGTGCCACTTGAAATTGTCAAATAAGAAATTAATACAAAATGGTGTCATAAGACTATAAAAATAGTAATAATCAAAATTACGTGGTCTACATTATTCAAAATGAGATAACAGAAGAATGTATATACTATTATTAAAGACAAAATAAATTATCTTATGTGTCATTTTATTATTAACTCATGTCACATGTAATTTTATCATGCATTCTCATTTTATAAATTTTACTAATAAATTAATATACAAAATTACGTGGTCTTCTCTTGATCTTGCTTCCAAACATACAAGGGGGTGCATGCATACGCTTTCTCTTATGCATAAAGAGCTCTACTCGTTCTTTATTGCTTGAACATGTGATCATGCCTCCGAGTCCTTATCTCCATGCATGTGTGCCATGAGGTACGGTACAAGTCGAAATTCATGTAACTTGACCCATCTTCTGAATCTATGCATATACCTCCTCCTAGCTCTCCACATGATCATATGCTTTGTTGATCTCATCATCCAGAATTGTGAAGTTAAGCTGCTAGATGCTCCTACATCAGTGTCAGTCTAAGAATTTCGGTGGTCTTGGGTTTCGTGATATGCGTGCTTTCAACCAAGAGATGCTTGCAAAGCAAAGGTGGAGGCTTTTCACCGATCCACGTTCCCTTATTGCTAGATTGATGAAAGAAAATATCATCCTCATGGCTCTTTTATTGAGGCCACAATAGGGTACAAGCCAGGTTATATTTAGAGAAGTTTAATTGTTATGGGGAAGAAAACTTCTTGTCAAAGGTTTTGAAAATGGTGCTTCGGTCTCGGTTTGGAAGACCCTTGAATCCCTAGGCCACTCACTTTTAGGCCTATTTGCCGAGCTGCTACAACTCTAGAGGATTTGCGTGTCATTTATTTGATCGAATGGAATTGTGGTGTTTGGAATGATGCGTTGATTAGGGAATTCATGATGGACGTCGACGGGGAGGAGATCGTAAAGATCCTTTAATTAGTTGCGATATGCAAGATAAATATATTATGTAATAAGTATTAAAGGAGAGCCCTTCTTTGCCACGTGTCAGCACCAGATTTAACGTAGTCTAAAAAAAATATTTTAAAAAGTTAATTATTTTAAGTTGTTAATATAAATTATTATCGAAGCCCAACAAAATCTTTTTAAAAAGTTATTTATCTAGATTATTAAAAAATGGGTTTAGAACATTAATAAAATTATTTGTTATTATTATCATTATTAATATTATTATTTATATATATATATATATATAGTTAGTTAGTTATTAAGCTCTTAACAAAATATTATATATATAAATTTTTATTTTTTAGTTGTAAACCCTAACAATACGTTTCATATAAAAGTTGTAGGCTCCACCTTCACATATCTAATTAGCTATTTTTTTCATATAGAAAATTTACTAATTTTACAGAAAATCTTCTATTAAAACAAATCAGCCACTTCACCTATTTATTCATTTTGTTTGAAACGAACTATTAATCAATCAACCTTTTTCCTTTTTTAATTTTGAAGAAAATGCTTCTCATTATTTGGGAACCCAATTTACATCCGTAAATAGTTCACTCATGCCAATTCTAATCAGTCAAAATCTTTGATTACCTCAATAACCAAAATATTTGATTATATAATTTGTAAAAACATATTTTCTATTGCATATATAACAATTATTAGAGTAGTTTAATATCCTATCCTTAAATTGTAAATAGATGTTACTTTTTATTTAATATTTTTTATATAACTTCTATCTAATCCAAAAAATAGAAATTTGATATATTATGTTTTATCCATCCAACTATATCAATTAAAAATATTTATTGAATTGTATAATATTTTTGTAAGTATTTAGAATATAATAAAGTAATATTGTACATATTAAAGAAAAAACATTTATCACCATGTTTCATGATCATGAATCTACAAAACTAAAACTATTTTAAGAGAGATTTTTAAAAAAATATATAATTAAAATCGTGATAATAATTGTGATTACATTATCCGTCTATTTATCTTCCAAAATATACATATAAATTAGTAATTATTATCAATTTATTAAAATTAAATTCCGCACAGGTATTACACTAGTTGGTTTTATGGGAAGGGTGGGCTATTCGACTAATGTACAAGATGCGGAAGTTGGCAATTCCAGTTCAATACACAAGGGTTCGGGAAGCTAGAGTAAATAATGGAAGGTGGATATGATCCCGAAGATGAAGAATCTCGTGTGGCGTGTTTGTAAGGGATTTTTCCATGCAAAGAGAACTTGGTTGGTCGTCATGTCAAGCTTAACTCATGGTGTGATGCTTGTGGAAGGCTAGGGACTCAAATCACGCTTTGTTTGAGTGCCCAATGTGGAGGGGGTGTGGAAAGGTTTTCCTAGGGCGATGAACATGAGAGTCTTTAAAGGAGTGAAGATTGAGCCAATGAGATTACTTGAGGAGATTCGAGCTATTGTTGACGATCACTGTGCGAACCAAACGAGGTGCATGCGAAATTGGTGGGTACTTCTAGTTCTTTACAGTGGTTTCGTCCTCCTTCGGGAATCATAAAACTGAATGCGATGCGGCTATTAAATCCGATGGTGTATGTGGGGTTAGGGTGGTGGCTAGCTTGGACTTCGGCGGGTGAGTTGTTATTGGCATCTTCCAAGTCTTTGCTAGGATATCCGGGACCGGGAGTGGTGGTTGCGGAAGGTTCTGCTATGGTCTAGGCTCTTCAATTGGCCCATGCTCATGGCTAGCGATCCATTCTGTGTGAGACACATTCAACAACTATGTTATCTATAATGAGGAAGAATGAGAAGGCGAGGAGAACACTAGGTTATGTTGTAAGTTGCGATATGGTGAGGGATTTCGATTTGTGCAGTTGGGAATGGGTTCACAGGTCACGTAATTGGCGGGGTATTTCCTTCTTCGATCATTCATTTTTCTGCTTTCGGTTTTCTCCCTACGGAGTTGAGCAATGTGATCCTCGGATGTTGAGTTGGCCGAGTAAAGTGATTTTTTTTTTTTTTTAAAAAAGGCAAAATGTCACTCTCTTACGAAAAGTAATTTATTTAAATCACATATGGAATGGTGGGTAGATTTTGCATGAACTTCATCTACAATGGGTGGTGATCACTGATCAGTGAAAATGAATTATAAAAAAAACATCAAACACGTGTTAATTAAGTTTAATGACAAAGTGTAGGGACCCACGTGATATTTCTCAAGCTAGTGGTGTCCGTACGACAGCTGTTAGTGTTACAGTTCTCCTTCTGCCAGCTGGCACTTGCCCACACCCGCATTATCGTTTTGCAAACCTAATTCAAGAGCATGCTATCTCTACATACCCCTTGGATACTCTTTTTTTTTTTTTTTTTTTTTAATATTTATTTTTATCATGTTCGACTCCAACGAACATATTTGATGTGTCAAGAGGCCGAAAATCGACATATGGATAAACCGTCATGCAAATAGTGCAACAAAAAATAGGGAAACACAATAAATAGCACAAGCAAATAACTGAAAAGGTAATACATTTTTTTTCGAAAAAGATCAAGACCAAAAAAACCACGGAAAAAGGTGAAGAACATTCGAAACTGACAAAACATAGAGATAACAAATGATAGATGGACTAGCGCAGTGTTTTTCCGCCATGAAGAAGGATAGTACAAACTTACTTTACTACAAACCCTATTCGAAGGATATCACACTTCACGCAGAAATGTGGATCAACACGATCATAAAAGGTATTACTGGGTTCTTTCTTGGTTGTTCTTGCATAATGAATTTTCAACATAAGTAATAAGTTTTCCATTTACTACTTTTCCTTCTTTACTACAGTTCGGATTTCATTATTAGGTTTATCATAACCTCGTTGATTGTTATTAGAAGAGGACATCCAGACTCGATCACACTTACTTAAATAAATTATGGTGCATTAATGTTTAAAATAGTTATGAAAATATATAAATGAATTCGAGGGTAAACTTGAGGAGATAATGCAATTATTGTGTGGAATAAGACACAAAAGGCCCACAAAGTACAGGAATTGAAACTTGTTATAATGAAAGCTGGTGAAGATAATATGATAGAAGAGCATTGGTGAGTGTGTGCCAGCTTATTGTTGTGAACATTACGATGCATTATTCCCTTTGTCATATCCTCACACAAATTCTTACTTGGCCCCTTGCCTCATCTACATTGTCCATTATTTTTAATTTGGCTTCTATAGTTTAATCTAGCCTTTTATCTAAGAATAACAAACTCTCATTGGGATCAATCTACTCTTGACTCATTTTAGTAGAATAACTGGTCATTTGGTATTATCTATATTCATCCAGTATTTAGGTAGATGGATTTTTCTTTTTAAACTATATATATAATTTTTTTAAATATATTTTGTAGTTTTATGACGATATACGTGGTGCGACTACAAGTCAAGTTTCTTTCAGATCACAATATTTTTAGGAAAAAAAAGTTACGTGTCGGTTTTTCATACGCTGACTTACAATTGCAATGCGCATATGCGTTAATTAATTTTTTTTAAAGTAGCGTAAGTGAACAAAGATGACGTACAATTACAATGCACATCGAAAATACGTTGGTAATTCCGGCGTCATGTATTTTGGCGATACAATGTAAAAATTAATGGATTAACTCAACTGTATACAACTTTGAGTATGGTGACATGACATGTGATTTGGCGCCATGAAGTGACCTAGCGTCTTGTTGTCTTCGCGTGATACATTTGCATGCCCGTACGTCCCTCCTTATTGTCGGTCAAGAGTCATGCGTGGTTGCGTGTAAAGGTCACGTGTATATTGATAGTTCGTGGTGTTCATTTGAATTTTTTTTAAAAATATTTAATTATATTTTAACTACAAAATAATAACTTTAAACTTTCATGTAACATATGGATCTTGGACCTCTTGGTAGATCTTTCGCTAAGTTGCAAACATTTAGTTTACAAATGGATCCTCAAAAAGAAGATGAAATTGGTTGTTTCATTAACAAGTTTATGACTCGTATGGTTATTCAAGAATTTAAATAAAGGCATGGTATTACTACTTTGACACGTATATTCGGATAACTCGGGTTACTTTTAGGTCGTTGATTCCTCTCTCATTAGTTCCCCCCCATTGATCTGAATGTGAAGCTTATGCCCAATACGAGTCAAGGGGTATCGTAAATTTCTCTAGTACTCATAATTACTCGATTTTTTATGTATGTCATGACAAGGTCATATTTCTTTTGTGACCGGGGAGTTGAGTATGTATACTACTACTACTACTAGTAATTCGAGTACTCACCAAATGACAAGCAATAAGGCATATGCTAAAGTACTTAACGAGAACCATAAATTATGGTTTGTTGTATGGCGATTTTCCTTCAGTGTTGGAATGATATGTTGTTTTTAGATTACCATCATGGAGACCAAGCAAACCCCTTACTCTTTTAACCGATGATTGTGGGTGGAACTTTTTAATAAGCTCGATCTTAGTTTTATCAACTTTAATCTCACGATGTCCCAAAACAATGTCTTTCCTTACCAAGAAGTGACGTTTTCTCCAATTAGTGCTAATGGGTTATTGTGGTTGGGGTTAATGATAAGAATTATGCTTTTCCTCCCTTTTCCACCATGAGACCAAGCAAACTCCCTTTTGATTAGTTTTTGTCTAAAACCTAGTTGTTAGAGTGAAAAAGGGTCATCCGGCTAGCGCCGGGTGTCTCGACTCGATCGAGTTAACCTTCTTCATCCGAGCAAGTCATTGACAACAAAACTCTACTCGATCGGCTGAATCGCTCCGCTCAAACTGGCTCGACTGAAGTGTATCTTCTTTGGCTCGAGCAAAACTCCATCTTTTATTTCCTCTTGGTTTATTTTTACCTGATTTTTCTTGCATATCTCTTCTAAATCTTCTTTGAAATCTCCTAACACCTGCATAAAACTCACAATAGAAAACATCAGTTTTATTTAAACAAAAACTAATAAAAAGAAAAGAAAAACATACCAATGGGTTGCCTCAACGTCCTTGTTGAAGGTCGTAGGCTCGACCAAATTTCTTCCCAACCGGGATCTAGGCACACTATTTTCTCCCAACATTGATCCATACAACAAATCCTTTTAGTGACTCATATCTTTAATCCTTTCCATGGCTGCACTAGAGGTCTTCTTTTGTTGGCCATAAAACTCATCTTAGACTTTTTTTTCTTTGGAGACTCATCTTCCTTGAACATTTATAAGGCATATAGCTCTTCAATTTCATCATAACTTGAGCTATCTTCATCAACAACCTTCATTTCCGGTCTTGGTGATGGAAATTATTTGAAGAAGTACCTCACTTGTTCTCCCTCAATATTGAAGATAAGAGAAGCATTCTTCACATCTATTTGAGTACCGGCTATGGATAAGAAAGCTCTCCCCAATATTATAGCACATCTTTCATCCTCTTTGACATCTAGTACCACAAAATCGATTAGTAAGATGAACTTTCCAATCCTTATTGGAACATCCTCTAGAATTCCATTGGGGGTGATTGAACTTATATCCACCATGTATAGAATCATCTTGACCGATTTTGGGTCTCCAAGACCTAACTCTTTAGTAAGAGAGAGAGAGAGAGAGAGAGAGAGAGAGAGAGAAATCAATTTTACACTTGCACCAAGATTACATAGTGTATCCATGGAATGTGGTCCAAACCCTACATCAACCATGAATTTTTCGGGATCTTATTATTTCTTCACCTTTATCATCTCATTTTGGTGATTGATGTGGTAGGTTAATTCACTCGTCATGGCCACTTCCTCAAGTTCATTCAAGCTCTTCTTGTTGGACAAAATCTCTTTTAAAAACTTCCAATAAGATGACATACTCTTGAGAGCTTCAACAAAGGGAATGTTCATATGCAACTTACTCACTTTTCAAGAATCTTCCAAATTGCTTGTCAAGCAAGGCCTTGTCCTTCTTTTGAGAAAAAGGAAGTGAAGGCTTGGGTATGGCATAAACTAGTCTTTTTGGTTGGACATCTTTCTTTCTAGCTTCCTCCTCACTAACCTCCTCTTCGTTCATTTTCTCCTTTCCTTTTCTTGCCATAACTGGCTCAATAGGAGGTCTTGACTCTACTTGACTTCCACTTCTTAGTGCTATTGCTTTGCAAGACTTCTCTTGGACCATTTTGCAACTCTCGCTTGGATTTGCCTCGGTATCTCCCGGTAATCCTTTGTTTGGCTTGCTTGAAGATGCCTGAGATGTTCTTTGTTTCTCCATCATCTTTTGGTCTTTCTATAATGTTTCAACCTTCCCAAAGAGTTTCTCCATCATTTGCTTCAGCTCAACTTCCCAACTCGGTACAGGTACATATGCTTGTTGCTCCCATTGGTACAGTTGTTGTTGCCTTTGGTTGTTGTATTGTGGTCTTCTTTCATATCCTCCATTGTTGGCATAGCAAGCTTGTTCTTCCTATCCTTCCAAACTCCTACAATAAGACTCACAATTAGAAATGGTATGATCAACATTATGTCAATATTGACAAGAAATAGTATTAGAAGAAGCGACTTCCCTTTTAGCTTCTAAGAGCCTTTTCAATTCGTCCACTTGTACTTGAAGGGCATCCATCTTGGCATCGTGCCACCTCTTCATTCACCTTGTATAATTTTCTTTGGCTTGAGTATCTCTCGCTATTCTTAGCTTGTTTCTCAATGAACTCCCAAGATTCACCAACATCCATCTCTACAAAAGTCCCACCGGATAGAGAATCTATCTTGTCCCTTGTTTGGTTTTCTAGCCCCTTGTAGAACAACTCTAGTAGTACCAATTTCGTCTCTCCATGATGAGGACAACTTGATACAATTGCTTGGCCTTATCCTTAAGAGAAAAAGAAAATGATCTTAATTTAAGATCGGTTTGTTCAATACCTCTAATTCTTACAATTTCGAGCAACTCATTGAAAGTTGAGAGATGTTGATGTGGATTTTCACTCGGTCCTCCAACAAACTGGGTTTGCATGATCATTTGGATCATGGCTGACTTGAGCTCGAAGTTTTGAGGAACATTGTTCCCAAAAACTACTCCGGGTGGTGTAATGTGCTTGGTCGGGTCCATTCGCTCCCCTAGAGTCCTAGGTGTATAGACTCGATCTCGGCCATGAGCTCTCCTTGGCACTTCTCTATACACCTCTTCATGGTACATTGCATCCCTTGCTTCTTGTGCAATCAATCGAGCTTCAAGCTCCTCTATTCTTTGTCTTTTTTGAGCATCTCACTCTCTAACTCTAGCCATCTCTTCTTCTTGATCCATGGCTAATTTTTTCTTTCCTTAACTTGATAAGTGTCCTTGCTATCTCCAAGTCAACCGGTAGTAGCTCTTGGCCTTTTGAACTTCTTAGGTGCACCACCTTGGCAACCTATAACCACAAGCACACACAAAAGTTCAATCAAAAGTAACAAAATAACACTTTTCCTCTTATAGGAAACTTCGCACAAGGTTCAACTTCAATATTCCTCGGCAACGGCGCCAAAAACTTGTTGTAAGGTCGGTTCTAATAGTCAATACAATTGTAGAACAATTGTACTCACTAAAAAAAACACCATAAAACCCCCAAGAGAAAGTGTCGTGTCAATGTAAATATTTAGCCCCGGCCAAAGTCGTCTCCTTGAGGACTATGTTATCTTCACCTTACTCTAAGAAGCTTTCTAATAAAGAAGCAAGTGTTGTAAAAGAAACAAAAAAGATGCGATCAAGTGATCGACTTAGAGACACTTCAAGAGTGATGGTTAAGTGACCTCAGTCGAGTTCTCCTGGTAACTACAATCGAGTTACCCTGACAACTTTAACTTAGTCAAATTCCTATAACTTTTGACTTTGATCGAGTCAAAAATAGAGGAATGTTAAAAGTGTAAACAAGTATGAGAAACGACTAGGGGTTGGGATTAATTCTCCAATCCTTGCTAATGCAATGTTCTCACACATTATAATGTCATAGAGTGAATTTTTTTTGCCCAAGTGCTCAAATTAATGATGACTAAACGGTTGTATGCATGGATATGTAAATGCAAATCTAATCATGCTAGTCGATCCAACATAGTACCTCACATGGTGTTTGCTATTGGTAAAATGCCAATCAACTACGATATCAAACTAGTGATCAATACAAGATAATCGAGCCTCGCATGGTGTTTGTTATTAGCTTTCATAAATCATAAGGATCTAGAGTGGATTTACACTTCACAAATTAGAAATAAATTATTCCTCACATGGTGTTTGCTATTGGAATAATTGAAGTAATAATCCTAACATAATAGGCGTCTACAAATGCAACACTAGTTTACTTATGAGTCTCATATATACTAGTCGGCTAATCATAAACACATAAGATCATCCTTAAGAACTAAACAAAGTGCATAAAGGAACAATTTAAGTTAGACTTAGCATCCAACTTCCATATTAGCTTAAGCATAAATGATAGTGTTCTAATCGGTTTTATCCTCAAATATGCTCAATATCATGCTTTGATACTCACATAAATTCTAGGCATTATAACGAATTAAACACTACATAGCTTTGGATTGAGATTTTCACCCAAATCCTTAGAATAAGACTACTCACTCATGTCGAGTGATGATGCAAACAACACAATCAAACATGCAATCAATGAATCTATAGAATCAAGAGAGAAAGATGATTATCAAAGAACTAAGTAAGATCAATATTACCAAACAAAATATGGAAAGTAGCAATGGATCAAGCTTGTACACGACTCAACTCAGCTCTAACTCGGCACAATCTCTTACAACTCGGACAAAACTCGAACTAACTCGGACTCTACTCTAAGGAGACTCGGCTCCGAAACTAAAGAGAAATTTAAGAGAAAATTGTGGAGTGGTGAATTGGTCTCAAATACATGCAGCAAAGCCTCTTTATATAGGCTGAAAATAGAGGGAATTAGGCATATATCATGGCAAGGAAGTGGCATGGATTGCCAACATCAGCACTTGCCTTCGATCGAGTCGACTTCAAGGTGACTCGACTGAGGTTCAAAAGTAAGTCGGTGACACTGTTGCCTTCTTGAGTCGAGTGGGTCGGCAAACTCGACCGTTGAGTGAATTGCTTCAGCCTTCTTCTACTTTTATGCTCCGGGGCTTCTTCTTTGTTTCTTCTTTCCTTGCTTCCAGCTTTGATTAAGAGGTGGTTGTGTTCTTGAGTCATTGTACGTAAGTATATTTATGCTCCATTTTGACCTAAAATCACCTAAGCACAAGAGACAAACGGGATTAGACATTCTTTGATGCAAATAAGCTCTAACAAAGATGTAAATGCCTAAACACATGCAAAACTACTAAAAGCACATGAAAACAACTCTATAAAAGATAGCATAAAAATATGTTATCACACATACCGAGGTTTGCCTCCAGGGACACGCCTCGCTCTGGACCTTGGTCCAAAGCTAATATATCTCCGTTTATTGGATGGAGGTAGGGAAAAAAAATCTAAAACTAGTTTTAACTTATCTTTTCTCTTGTTCAAGCATGCCCAACGGCTATTTTGTTATTCTAACGACTAGTTTTGGGATTTGGAAAGATCTTATCATTTCATTTGCTTCATTCCAATGGCTATAATTGTGAGATTTCTTCCAATATACTCTTCTTCTACCTATAATTACCATTCAAGAATTAAAAGCACTCTCTTTTCTTCTCTTCTCCACAATTGCTTTCAAATCTCTCTTGTTTTCATTCCTTGATCATTATTTGTGAAAGTTTTGTGCTTGAAATTTTTCAAGGTTTGTAGAAATCAGCCTAATTCGTCAAAAAGGTATGTTTTCTTGTTTCTCATATTGAGTTTTTCAATTAAGAGTTATGATTGAAATTTAAGGTAGATGCTTGAAATTATGGATATTTGTTGACATTGATGATGATGAATGATTGATTGAGAATTGGAATTAGTTTAGGAGTAGTGCCATCAGTAACTCGAGTGGATGACTTGGTTGAATGACTCGATTGATGCATATTCAATATGACCATGTCGATTTTTGAGTTTCTCATGAATGTCGAATTGAGTGCTTATTTTTGATGAATTAATTTGTTGAATTAGCATGCTATTTTGGATGTTGTTTGAGGATAATGATGCATGCTATGATACTATTGATTATCAAAATTGATCTTTGAGATTTTGAAACTTGAAAGTGTGTTGGATGATGAAGCATGTGATAGATGATGAAGCCTGTGATAGATGATTGTACATTGTTGACTATCTTTGTGTGTTTTTAATGGACTTGATCACGCTTAATTATCAACATAACTTATCTTTGTAGACGTAGAATAAATTTTATGTATTTCTCTTGTATTCCATATTTAATATTCTTCTTTTGTCATCATAGGTACCTAATTCATAATGGAACCAAGAAAAAAAAGCTATTGTAGACACCAACCAAGAGGACAATGAGCCAAAAGGACAAACAACATCTAGAACTAGTTGTTGAAGAAGTTATGATAGATATTCCCATGGAGGAGCTAACTACTGAAAAAATGAAGATCACCATGCCAAAGAAATTTAGATCCAACTATCATAGGTTGAGGGAGCTTCCTATTCGAGCTACAAGATATGTCAATCATGAGGACATGAATTTCTTGGGCATGGAAAATGAGCTCATGGCTATGTTCACAAGTGTCGGGCTTGGAGAGTTCATCATGAGGAAGCTTTACACATATGAAGACATTACTTTGGAGTTCCTATCAACATTGGATATCCAATATTCTCAAGATGATCCCGACCACCCTATTCTCATATTCAAGTTAGCCAATGAGAAAATTAAGTTGGAGTTAGAAGAGATCAAGGTGATACTTGGAATGCCCAAGTATGAGAGCCATCAAAGCCGCTTTGGCCTCAAATTTTGGGAAAGCATTGCTAGTTCAAGGTTCAAGGTGGGAAAGAGCAAAAGTAAGACCATCTACTACCTTACACTTTGGGTGTTCTTTCGAATTTCGGGAGAAAGCTTATTCATCCGAGTTGACAGTGTTGCTACATCCATACTCGATGAAGTCTACATTGCTTCGTGCGTATTTCAAGGTGAGGTGTCCAACATCCCTCTTATGATGGTGAAGTTTCTAGAGAGGGTGATAAAGAAGAGTGTTGGAGTAATTTGCAGGGTGGAACTGTAACCATGATTGCAAATCATTTCAACTTTAATCTTCGCCAATTCGATCTAGTTCCACCAATTAAGATCAAGGAGGTTGACTTGAGCTTGTTCAAGTTCAATAGCTTCCTCAAGATAGGAAGGACCGGCAATTTCAAGATAAGGTTGGATGGTAAAATGGTTCCTTGAAATCCAAGTAGATCCGTCTTTGATGAAGAGAATAAGGCTCAATATTGGAAGGCCTTGCTTGGACAACTTGGGTATGAGGTGAATGATGATGAAGAAAAAGAAGAAGATGATGAAGGAGGTGAGCCACAGGAAGCTCAAGCTCACGCTTCCGGTTCTAGCTCTATCCCTCTGAGAGCTTTATGGAGAAAATTCTCCACCATATGCAAAGGCACAACAGTCATATGGAGGAGGACAAAAGAAGCCAACTTGCATGGAGGGAGAAGGACCGGAAGTGGGATAAGAAAACGAGCAAGCATATCAAGGAGCTTAAGAACGAAAAAGAGAATATCCATGATGAGCTTGAGGAGCTAAGGAAGAAATGGAAAGAGTGTGGGCAATGATGATGATATATCTCAAACATTCTAGGCTTCACCTAAGTCCCAAGAGACAACATTGCATTTTATGAGTCATATTCTTATCTCTTTTTTATATTTTTACAATTGAGGACAATGCAAAGTTTAGTTATGGGGCATGAATGCTTGACAAATCATGTGTATATATGTATGTTTGATTTTGTTATTTTGTTTCTTAGTTTATTTTACATTTTTGTGTTAGTTAAATTTTTTTATAAAAACCAAAAATATTGAAAAATTGAAAACTTGAAAAATTTTGTAAAAGTTTTGTATGCTTCTTATAAAATTAGAAATAATCATAATGATGAGACATTGTTCAAAACAATCACAATAATTTAAAGACTTGTTTGTTTATAAGTTATATAGACTTGAACATATGGGAAGCATGTTGATTGATTGATTCATAAAATGTATATGATTGATGATTTTAGTTGAACACTTATAATTTCTATTGGTTGATGTATGAATTAGTAAATCCTTTGAAAAGGAAATTTGAGCTAAAGTAAGCACTTGTGTTAGGTCCATGATAGTGTGTATTAGGGAAACTTACATTGGTTGACGCTCACTTGAGTAAAAAATATTAACCCGTAAGAAAAAAAGAAATATAATATGAAAAAACTAAAGAAAAGTCATGAAAAACACATCAAAAGTTCAAAATGTCAGTTGACTAAATGTGATAAATGCTTATTTTTCATTATATTTTGCGTTTATGCCAATGAGGCAAAATATTGCACATCAATGAATGAATGAATGTATTACCATATTAAAAGAACATGGTGAAGGTTTTTATTTGTTAGGCCAAGTTCAAGGATAAATGAATTATAAAGGACCCGATCATACTCGATTGTACTTGAGCATTTGTGAGCCTTTAGCTATGTTTTTGATCATATGAAAACACGATACAAGTCATATGCAAGCATCATATAAAACCTCAAAGCAGCATGAATACGTTGGGAAACTTAGGATTCTTGACTATAGGTTTTGTGATTGATAAAATATCTTCTTATTTGTTGATTTTTATATTCTTTATTCTCAAGTATGTCTAAAATCCTTGTCATGGCAATGAATAAACTAAAATTTAATCCAATAAACCGAAGCATGCTCCAAAAAGATTTTTCTTTCTTTGTTTCACTTTATGTTTAAAGTTTACTTGGGGACATGTAAAGGTCTAAGTATGAGGTATTTTGATAGCATGTTTTATGTTATCTTTTATAGAGTAGTTTTCATGTGTTTTTCTGTAGATTTGCATGAGTTTGGACATTTATATCTTTGCTAGAGCTTATTTGCATCAAAGAATGTCTACTCTCGTTTGTCTCTTGTGCTTAGGTGATTTTAGGCCTAAAAAGGGATTAAAAGGAAAAATCTATCAAAGGACCAAGAAAGCTCAATACCTCATCATCAACTGGAAGTAAGGAAGGAAGCAAAAAGGAAAAGCCCCGGATAAAAGCTTGGAAGAAGGATGGACCATACAATAGAAAAGTCAAATATCACCAAGGATATGCAAGTCCTACAGATCGAGTGTTTGTGCAAACTCAACTGAAGACTCATATTCACTCGCACAAAGAAGAAGGAATTGACTCGATCTAGAAGACTTAGGCTCTCTAACAAAGGAATTAAGCAAAGACATCAAGCCACTCGGTCCCTGAAGGACACTCATTGATAGAGCCATAGAGGAAGAAGTGGCCCGATCGCCGGTGAGCCAAGTCAAGACATGTCATACATGCCCTCAAGTGTCATCCGATCCAAAACTCTCTCATTTGACTTTATTAGTTACAAAGAATGGTGGGATTGTGACCGGAGAAAACAATACTATTGATAATATAATTAGGAGATTATGGTAGTGAATATCTCCTAAAGTCTATAAGTTAAATTAAGTGTGTCGGTTTGGATAAATTTGTGGAATATATAAAGTTGTGGCTTAAAATTGTAATTTGGCTAAATGTAAGAATAAAACTGGGAAAAAAAACAAAAACAAAAAAGAGGGTAACAAGTGATTGTTATGACTAATATAAATACAACATAGGCCTTTCATAAGATACGTAGAAGAAGTTTGTGCCGATTAGTGTAACTTATTGAATGCTATATTACATATATAACCCTACAAGGTTCATAAATATAGAAAAATTCGTCCTGATAAATTTGCACTTACACCCAAAAAAAAAATATTTCCCAAATATCCATCATATTTAAAATAAAATAAAATAAGGGTTAGCTATTAATATCAGTTCTCAATAAACTTCAATTTTAGTATCGAGAAGTTTTATTTGCTCCGATAAATAAATTGTGATTTTCAAAGAACCATAGCAATAGGGGTAAGTTACGTCATTGATCCCTAAACTTTAAAACATTTTTCTTACTTGTCCTTTAAATTTAAACGTCTCTTACTAAGTCCCTAAATTAATGATTGTTTTGCGCTTATGACTCTTCAGTTACTCCAAATTGACGTGACAATGTAAAAAAACATATAATGGTTTGACATTATTTATATTTTTTCTTTTTTAATAAAAAAAATTACATTGATCAACATCAAGGTTTAAGAGGATAAAAAGAAGGTTTAAGTTAATAATTTAATATGATTGAATGTTTGATGTTAATTGTTACAAATTATTGTACAAGATATGTATAATGTTATACTGTTATTTGATGATATTAAGCTTTTATTTATTTATTTTTCTTGTAGATTAGGAGTAGAGATATATTTACAGCTATTTGATGATTAAGCTTTTCTTTCTTTTTTTCCAGTAGATTAGTGTTATTTGATGTTAATCGTTATAAATTTATAAACTTCTTATAAATTTATAGCGATTAACATCAAATAATAGTAGATTTCACGATTAACATCAAATATTCAATCGGAGTAGATTATTAATTTGAACCCTTTTTTTTTAATTCTCTTGAACCTTGATGTTAATCAATATAAATGTGTTTTTTTAATTTTATATATAAAAAAATATATAAATAATGTCATATGCCATATCAATAAAAGTGGATAAAAATGGATGTAGGGGATTGCAATGTTATTTGATGTTAAATGTTCATTAATTTAGGACTTAGTAAGATAAATCTACTTAGGGACCTTAGCGTACGATCTGGGCTGTTTTCCTCTCGACTTTGGATCTTAGCACCCAAAAAGTCTGTCTGTACAAACGATCTAGGCCTGTATTCGGAGTTTCCCTGGGGTTGGTAAGGCGAAATGGGGGCCACCCTAGCCCATTGAGTGCTCTACCTCGGGCCATCGACATCATACGCTCTACTGAAATAGATTTCGCGGAAAACCAGCTATATCCGATCTTGGTTGGCCTTTCACCCCTAGCCACAAGTCATCCCCGTATTTTGCCACATACGTGGGTTCGGTCCTCCAAGGCCTGTTAGAGCTCTCTTCAACCTGCTCATGGCTCGCTAGCTATGCCCTGCTTGGTCCCCCGACACGTTTGAGGTTTCGTAGCGCGTCATGAGCACCGGGCTAAGGGGCGGTTGAGCAACTCAAGCGAACCGCCCTACCTTACTACAACATAAGGACAGAAGGGAGAAGGTTGTGACGGTGGCCTCGTTATCCACATCTCCGGTCGGATGAATAGAGGACCGACCGACCCCTATACCATCCGTCCTCTTCTTTTACCTTGACGTAGCCCACTGCGCCGGCCCCGGGGAAGCTGCTGGCGCAGAAGCTCATTCCGAACCGCGGGAACCTTCGGCTTCGGAGGCCGCCTTGGATCAACGAAAGGACGAACTTCTTGTTGAAAATCTAAAAGAAAGAAAAGTCGATCTCGGATACTTTAAAGACTTGTAAGAAAAACGTTTCAAAATATAGGACCAATAACGTAATTTATCCATAATAATATCAATGCTATAAAAATGAATGTTAGGGATTGCAAAATTGGGGAAGGCACATCCAATTAGCGAAGAAAGGCAGCCTTAACTATTACCAATACTCAGTTGGTCTAATGAGATGTGGTGTTAGACTCCTTAAGTGTTTAGCTTGGAGATTCGAGTTCGAATCCTCTTGGCGGCATGTATGGAAAAATTGATATTGCGAGGGTATCCCCCAGCAATGGGTCACGACTTTCTACCCGATCCGGATGTAGAGCGGCTAAGCCGATCGAACCGGGTGGTCTCCGAATTTACCATTATCAAAAAAAAAAAGAAAAGGCAGCCTTAACTATTTGTCCAAAACGCATCACTTCTACTGTTCTACATCGATCCACATATGAGCAGACATTGCTCCCTAACTTTCACTTTCGTTGCTTCTTTTCTACTTTTTCTTCAATTATTTCATTTTTCTTTCTATTCCTAGCTACTTACTTTTATTTTACCTGCTCCTCATTAATAAATCAATAGCTCTTAAATTTTACATTAAACACTCCATTCAGTCTCTATTTTTTGTGTAGGACAACTCTACTTCTGCACCCAGAACAGTAAAATCACGCTTCTATTCTAAACTCTACGTACATCACCATATATTTTTTAAAAATATTTTTCATTTTAAAAGTTTTGGATGTATGATTGGTGATTTTATGTAGTTCAAAAACAAAGGTGTTTTTATATTACATTTTGACAAATGACGATAAATTTTGTGATATATCTAAAAATAAATGGTAATTTTGTATAAAAATTAATGGGTTATTTTAGTTCCTAAATGTACAATAATTAAAGGTGTTAACTTTATAAATTTATTTTAACTATTTAGCTGATACGGAATGATTTGGTGAGAAAGAATCAGATTTGTTTGACACGTACAATTGAGAGGTCTATTTATTTAATAGGTATATATTGTAATCATGTGTACGGCAATCGATCATAAGTGAGGCTGAGAAAAGATAGGTCGAACTTGTGTATCAAAGTTAAGAAATAGGTAGTCTATATTGGTATATGGTTTACTTTTGATGGCACGTGTTTTTATGAACTAGTGGACGTGAAGAATCAGCACGTGGGGAATTAGAAAGAAGAATATAGAGGGATAAAACGTGGTGTTGGTGTTGCGTCAAAGTGTTGAAGAAAAACACACGTGTTGAATAATTAAGTAGAGATAGATGGCAAAGTGGCCTAACCCTAGGTAGCAGAGATTGAGTTATAGAGGTGATTAGTGGATGGGAGATGAGTTTAAAAAGGAAGCATCATCTCCTCTCACGTACCCTTTTTTAGTTAATGCAACCAATCAACACCAAGTGCAAACCAAACCAAAAGCTAAGTGTTTGCTTTTCTTTATCATCATCGATCAACTTCTACGTACAACATCAATACTTGGTCAGCAAGATATATATATAATCAAGTTATATAGGTCCTCGCTCACACGAGTAGCAATTTGAACGTAAAAAAAAAACATATGTTACTGTCATTTCTCACATTATTACAAATTTGATTAATTAAAATTCTTTAATTTTTAATTTGAGCGTAAAGTATGTAAAGTATAATTGTGAAAACAACCGTGAATATGTAACGGCGGCCTTATTTTGCATATGATAATGAACGTTTATCTACTCCTTTCTTCTTTTCTTTTTTTTATAAATTTTTTCCTATAGGCTTGCTAACGATCGACATCCGAAAGTTGGCATCGTGGAACGAGGAGCGTTCGCGTCCTTGTTCTCGGTGCATCTGAGTCCACTCTCATCCAAAGTAGCTAACTTAACTTTTTTCTCTTTACACTAATAACGATCGTTAACACAAACTTGAAATCGTTACATATTTTTTATTCTTTTAGTATGCTAACAATATTTATATCCATGCAACTCTACGTATTATTTCTTAATAAAATTGAGAAGCTAAAACGAAAATTATTTATAAACGAATAGTAAAATAATAGTTATATCCATGCAACCTAAGTATTCTCGACCCTATATATAAAGAGGTTAATTATCTATTATTGATGTTGTGGTGTTGGCAAATTGACGAATGTTGTTTTGAAGCGAGGATAAAATCGGGTAAAGATGATAGCAACTTTATATTATGAGATGGGACAGTTGTAAATAGTAGGTCATTATCAACCCCAATATTAATTATTGGACCCTCTCACAACTCTTTTTATTTTTTGTCTTGTAAGAGTATTCGACGAATGTGGTGTTGTAGCCTTATCTTGTTTAGGCTAGTATGACAATAATTTAAAAGTAGTAGGACAAGCCATTTTATAATTGCAAGACAAGGCTCTCAAGTATTTCAATGTTTCTAACAAGAAACTGTACTTGTAACAATTTTTTTTTATATTTTTGATACTTTCTATCATTTAATAGTCACACGTAGATCCATCAATGATACTCAACTCGGTATAGTTTAGGTTCGACGACTTTAGACTTCAACTCGGTTATGATTCAAACTATTCAATGTTTGGATTGGGTGTATTGGGCTATGGATTCTACACTTCCACCGACTTTTGTAATTTTATCTATTTAGATTGTTTGTTTCACTTTAAAAATGTTCAATTCTCAATTAGACTAGCGGTAATTAGTTTATAAAACTCTAACCTGATGATCTGAGTAATTATTACCCCAATCAACCGGATATAACCTATTCAATCCAACTATTTTATAAAATTCTAACTTGATTGGATTCAGGTAATCAATTAATGGATATTTTAAATTTTCAGATTTTTTCGGATCAAATCTTCGGGTTAGTTCATCAGATTAGCTAGATTAGATACTTTTTCTCACTCCTAGTAGTTGTAGTCTATCGTCCTCTATTGTCATATATCATGTGCGTCCACCGCGGGTTTGATAACATCCATTTTAACATATTTTTTCAGCCCGGTGTTTATCCGTCTCTTGAGCATATAGGTTGGTTTTGCATTGTTTTATAGTAGATTTCCTTCACTTTGTTGTTTTAGAAATCTTCTCGTGCTTTTATGAAAATGTAGGCATTTTTGTCCATTTGGAGCAAAAATGGAACTATCTTCAGAGAAATGGCTACAGCTAGCTAAGTTTCTCCTTGAAGTCAAGGTCGAGATTGAGTTGATTGAAAGCCAGAGAGCCAAAGAAATGAAGTATTGCTCCAAGAATTTACTTAGTCGAGTCGACCAACACCGTCAATCGAGTTGACTAACATTCATGTGAAGAGTATGTGACCAACCCTTCCAAATGTTGCGTTATGCACCAAGTTGAGTCCAAGATTTGCGTTTGATCGAGTCGACCATGAAATCGAGTTTGAAATATCTACCATTTTATCTCCCTTTCCCGTATCTTCCCTCAAAGATAAAGTTAGTTGAAGATATGATTATACTTTTTAGATTGTTTCCTTCATAGATAAGGTTTGTCGGATTAGCCTCAACTCTAAAATTAAGGTCATTTGGCCTTTACTTTTTTTTTTATCCAATATTTTATGTAGAATTCACATTTGGCAACCTTCATTGGCGTTAAACTATCTTTTGGTCAATTCGGCCGCCCTATCGATCAGCTCGACCACCACATGTTTTCAGAATTTAAAAAGTAGAAATTTCTTAAGCATGTCTTGCTAATTTCATATTATGTTTAACGGTTTGGAAAGCCCGACTTTGCATGATAATTCTATGATATTGGTGATTGTTTATATCCTTTGATTGTATGTCTTAATTCATATGTTATGGTAGTTCTTGGCTCATTGAATGCAATAAGTGAAAGTTGTACATGAATGTTCCTTGGTTTTATTTGTGCTTATAACCATTGTTTGCAAAATGCGACAAATGTTTGAATTTATACTTTAATATCCTACAAGATGCAAGAGGTGTTGAAGACACTCATTTTAACGTGTTTTTCCACCCTTATTTTTTATGCATCGCTTGAAGATATAGGTTAGTTTTGCATCATATTATGGTAGATCTCCTTCCCTTTTTTGTTTGGGATATGTACTCGTTCTTTCATGCTATTTTATGCACTTCCAAAAGAAAAAATTGTTTTATTCAAGGAATAATGTCTACAACACACTAATGGGCTCCATGTGGTGCAAGAAGTCCAAGCAAGACCGAGTTGATCAAGAGTTGAGAGTGAAGAATAAAAGATTGCTTGAAGTTTCACCATAGGTCGGGCTGATTGATCCCCTTCGGTTGAGCTGATCTATCCAATTTAATGAGCTTGTGAGCACATCTTTCATACATTGTATTTTGCACTAAATCGGGTTAAAGCGCTATACTATGCCATGCTAATTTGCTATGGTAATTGTGTAGGTCAGAAGGTTTATCTTTCTTTTCCATTCCCCTTATAATCCCTTACCGTTAATGTTAGTTAGATACAGGTTTAGCCTTAAATCCGAGGAGGATTAAGTTTTATCTTCCTCCCTATAAACAAGATTATGCATCCATTATTATTTTTTAAACTAGTTTTTAAGTCAACTAGTTTATTGTCCGCACCTTGTGCGGTTTATTAATTGAATTATTTATGGTATTATATTTGCAAACCTCACATCTACATTTATTAGTTATTAGGATAAGTGTTGTTCATTTTGTAAAAATAATTGGTTAAGATAATAATTCATTTTGTTAACATTTATTAAGATTCATTGTTAAAAAAAATCGGTTAAGATATTGATTCTCCAGTAGATACGTTTTTTTTATTCTGTTTTGATATAAATAAATTTTATTTTAATAAAATTTAAGTAAAATTGATGTGACATTATTTTTAATGAAAATTTTTCTATAAAATAATGACAAATCCGTAAATATCTTGTTGCAATATTGTAAATAAATTGAAAAAAACCGAGGTGGCTAGCTTTAGCACATTATCGACATGTGGACAAAATGTATTATGTTTTAGTATGTTATAATAGATTAAGGATTTAACATCCTTTGTAAGCATTAAACTCTTGCACTGGTCGACTCAATTTCTATTGCAAATCGGCTCGACCGGTGCTTTGTTGATTGGCCCAACTCTGGTCCCAGTCGGCTCGATTGGTGTTGTTTTCCATTGATTCATAAATGTTGAAGTTTTGTAGGTATGTCTTGTTGATTTCTTGTTATTTTAGAGTCTAGAGAGTCCAACCTGCATGATGATTTTATGATGTACATGTTTATCTTTGTTATGGTATCCCAACGATCATCCAATGCGAGATGTGAGAGGTGCGCACGGATGGTTCCTAGGTCTATTTGTACTTTAGTGTGTTTCTTTGTAAGATGCGAGAGTTGTGGGAATTGAAACCTTAGTTTCTTGCAAGATACGAGAGTTGTGTACGAATGTTTCCTTCATAGCATGATTATATACCTTTGGATATGTTTAATCAAATAATTTCTATTATGTATTGTTGTGAGTCGGGTTTTGAAATTACTTTATCTATCATATATGTCAATGTTAAACTTTCTAGTCATATCTGATTGGATCAACTTATAAAAATATATTCCTCTCCTTTATCCTTCTTTCACCGTCTTAATGTGTACATATATCTGCATGCTTTTTTGTCCCCTATTCCAAACAAGACTACCTATTCACCTTTGTCCAAAATATTACGATAGGAGTTGACTTTCTATTTCAAAAGTTGTTTTTTTATAACAATTACTTCAAAGGTTCTCCGTTTTACCTTTTCATTAATGATGCATGAGACACCCAAGATATATGTCTAGGGCCACATAACAAGGGATTCTCAACCATTTATTGACGAGGTTTGTCATTGTGGTAGTCTTATTTTGTGTTATGTGGAAATTATTTTTTGTCAAAGGATTGATATATATTCTCACATTTTACGTGAATTTTACATGGGCGTTTCCTTTACCGCGATTCGGATATCATACCTATGTTTTTGCTTCTTCATAACTTTTTGGAGCAAAACTATTGAT
The DNA here is from genome assembly GCA_002319775.1 of Fagopyrum tataricum. NCBI lineage: Eukaryota > Viridiplantae > Streptophyta > Magnoliopsida > Caryophyllales > Polygonaceae > Fagopyrum > Fagopyrum tataricum. Next base: position 8,208,383 of record CM008281.1, read on the forward strand.
TTACAAAGGTCTTATCTAATACGAGATTGAAAATGTTAGTTTTTCATGAGTGACGAAGATTTGTGCATAATCAAAGTGATCATAAAAGAAGAAACAAGACTAAAATGAAGTCCGTGACTAGGGGTAATGCATATAGAGGTTTACAACTCTCCCCGAGGCTGAGAAGATCGCCTAAGATCGGAAATATAGAGAACTAAGTAACTAAGGTAGGAATTACATGACATTTCTTTCACCTTTTCGAGAGAGAAATATCAAATCCAAGGACTTAGCCTTTAAAATCAAGTTCCCTATCCTTTTCAAGAGCATTTCTCTTACATTTCCCCTCTTACCTATATATAATATCCTCTTGTTTATAGTTGTTTATGTCTTCCATTTGTCTTTCATATTAGTGGTTAGATTCATACATATTCATCAAGATCGACTAAATATTGAAGAGCCAATTATAGATCACTGAAGTTGAATGCTGATTTTTGACTATCTCTGAGAGATTTCAATTTTCGACCATCTTCCCTTTGGATTTGGACATTTGTCAATTGAAACTTGTATATCTTCAAATTATCTGCGAAAGCAGTACTGATGGGTCTTCTAGTTCCAACCAGAGCATCAAGAAGGTCAATTTTTACTATCGAAAGTTGCAAATCAAATACAACCCGAGTGAAAATGCCATATAGGCCTGAGTGTAAAAGATATACAGTTTGCGAACCGTATTTGCCTTTTTTCCTCAAACTGTATCTCTCTACAACCCCTATAATTACACGAGGAAATCGCAAAATATTCTATCTTTTGTTTATAGGTTGGGTTGTTTATTTCAGTCGATGAGCTTTCTATAAGAGTTATATAAGGAACTTTTTAGGTCAGATTAGTGGAGTCTGGGAGGGTTATGACCTCCTCACTTTAGATTAGGTTTAGATTTTTGCCATATTAGAGATTTTTGAAGGTTTGTCTCGTTGTGCTTGAGTCATATTTTATTTTCTTTTCTATGCCTTCTTATCTTCTATGATCTAAGGGATGATTGAACCCTATGATATCTTATTTATAATTGTTTATATGAATTGTTGAATAGAGATCTATTGGACTTTGCTCTTCTTCATATGATTCATTCTTATCTTCTATTTACTTTCGAAAGAAATGACATTTATAAAATAATTTAGATAAATTTGGTATTTTTCTAAAAGCGTGCTTGTTTCATAGAAAAGAACTGAGAAATTTTAGTTTAAGGGATTAGCGTCTACCTTTTACTTCGAGGATTACTAACTATCATAGAAAGTTACACTTTTTGTACCTTTGCTAGAACTTCCGCAAAAGCGTGACTTTTCTTGGTCATTTTATTTTTTAAAAATACTTAAAGGGTTTTTCTTATGCGTGATATGATTGTGCGATCACTTTCAAGACGGTTAAACACAATCTTTGTTTGTTTTTAGCAAATGTGATATTTGATAGTTACCAACATATTCGCATGTTCAATTATATTCATGTACGTGGTTATATCTAGGTTTGTGATAGTGGTGATACTTAAATAGATCTTTTTCCTTCTTATTTTAATATTTTTGGTGTTGTTTTTCTTTGTCCTTTTTTTAAAATACAAAAACCTTTTCAAAATAGTTTTTCTTCCTTCTCTTTCTCTTCTCCCTTTACTTACCATAAATGTCTATCGGTTATATCCAATAAAGACACAATCCTTGTAAATTCGACTCTCGATATACTACGATTGACCATGTCATCCTTACGGGTAGGTTTTAGGACCATTTATTGTCATGGTCTCTTGATATTTTTTTCCTTCTGGCTTTTACATGTACCGCACGTAGTTGGTTTATACATCTATGTGCTTGTTGTGCTTGACATTAATCCGGGAATGAACCAAAGGCGAGAGCCGAGAAGTGGAGGTTGATACAATCCAAATATCGGAGTTAGAAACCTAGATTTACATCATTGGAAATGAGGTTATAGAGGCCCGACAGAGGAGATGATTGATACATTAGGAACTTTCATAAAGAAGCCGGAAGATGATTTTTCGGATTATAAATTTTTAGCATACGTTTAGTGTTATTTAGCTGTAATAAAGATGATTCGTTTATGGAGCATATCCGCAAAACTGAAAGAAAACCCAGTCTAGAGTTCCGCAGTTATCTACTGTCTACACACATACTTATCAAACGAAGGAAAATTGGTCCTACATCCCTTCCCACCTGATGCTCTCGTCTTCCAAGTAGCAGAAGGAAGCACAAGCACAAGTTTAGATTGAGGCACCCACATGCTTAACTTGGAGAGAGGTGGCCAAATTTTTTAGATATGGAACCTTTGGAATTTCCATGGGTTACTCCAATAACTTAGAACATTGTTTTTTAGCTTTTGTATTTTTGGTGCTTTGTATATTTTATTATTTTTTTAAAAAAATATTTTTGGTTAAACTAACTTACTATATTTTTAGTGTTTCTTAAATTCTATCATTTTTATTTTATTTTAGACTAGAACAAGCTAGTTTTCTTATTGAGATAGGCACCCTTAAAATCATAAAAGTCTCTACCTCTTAGCAATAAAGTTTGACAATTTTGAGTTGTACTTGAGTTCTTCCATCTTCTTGTAGTCGTCCAAGTCTTGGTATTGGACTCAACCATTCTAGGTTGAGTATGGCATTGATATCTTGCTTTTTTAGTTTGTCAATTCTATTTTGTTACTAACATGTCTTGTTTTGCATTTGTTCTTGTTTACCTTTTAGACGTCACACCTATTTCTTCCTCTTCTCATTTTTTAATACTAACCCTTACTTTTGATATTGACGAGAAATACATATTTACTTAGCTAAGGCACCTAGATTCGTACTTGAATTAGGACATATCAACAAAAAGTAAATGAGTATTTACAAGACTTAGAGTTCTCTTACAGATGACATCGAAGATCTCATTTAAAATATTGGGTTAGCATAAACAAAATCAATTATTCATACTAGCCGTTCACACTAAGTGTATAACCGGTCGGTGCATCTTTAAAAGATTACTTTTCTTTTTTCGGTTTCTTGAATAGTGAGAAATCCTTATCTGCTACAATGATATTTAGAGACTTGTACAAGAATATTGTGATATAAAGTTGCTCAAATAAACTACAAATTTAGGGCCTCACTTGAAATAATTGTTTGATGGGCTACTAAATAAATTATATGAATGGGCCTAGTTAACCATCTAGTTGTGACATAGAGTGGTCAATCCTTCAATCTTATTGTAGATCGTAGAGCCCGTTCTTCTAAGCATTTGTTTATGCTCTATTCAATGATGTTTCAGTACAGTTGGCTCCGACGAAATCATAATACCGAATTACCCGACGAACAAGAATGTTACTACAACTAAATTAAAAAAAATACATTTTACAAAAAAAAAACTAAATTAAAAAAATACAATAATCACTGGCTAATAACTAAATAAGCTTAAAGACACTACATGAAACTTGAGAGAGGTTATTGGTGTTAAACGAAACACATACAAATAAATCCGTGAGAGACCCTTCTTTGTTTTTTTTGTTTTTTTCCTTATGTTTTAGCTAAGGTCCAAGGAACTCTAGATTGTGGATGTTGTCAATAACAAGATAAATGGAACCCATAAAAAAAATGAAAAGAATATAGCAAGAAAAAAATACACTGAAAGGAAAAAGCGGCTTCCCATACAACCCTTTGTTTGTAGAGTATGAGTACGTGCAATACAAACGTATAAAAATAAAATAAAGCCATTAATTTGATGAAGTTTGTTCACACAGGTAAATGATGTCAATGTTAATGCTGAAAAACTTGACTCTAGACGATACAAATGAAATTGACTCTTCTGTGCTTGTCTTTGATGGTAACATTCGTGTCAAAAACTGTTTGTTCCATGTACAAAATTGTATAACAACCTTGCCTAATGTCAATAGTCTCGCCCAACTTACAAATTGTTTCACCATTTCCACTTGTTAAGTTTTTTGTATTTCTAATATGCAAATGATGATGTATTAAAATAGAGTGGTTTTGTTTTTTGGTCGTCTTCCAAATGTTGGCACGCATATGGGCTCAGCTTATGTTGAAGCCCATTTGACTGGTTGAAGCCCAATGCTTCTCCTGTGCTGATATCTCTTTGACTGGACTTGAAAGTTGGCTTAAACCTAGATATAAAATTGTTGTTCTCCTTTGCTGAGCCGCACAATCTCTCATTCTTGACATCTGCTCATGTGCTGAGCATAAAACGCTCTCAAAATTCGTTGCTTAGAAACCTTGGCTCTTCAAGTTGGTGATTACGACAAAGGTTCCTCTTCCTCTGACGACGGTGTTCATCCGAGAAGCAAGAGTCATTGCAAGTTCCCGATCTTGCAGATCTCAGTCGTCACCCTTCAAGGTTATTTGTGAGTCGATACATGAGTTACTGTCTTTATCTTTCTGAGCTTGTATAATTGTTAAATCTTGCGATTTCCCTGAAACTTTTGTAAACTGGTTCCATCTTTAGTGACGGATCTTTTGAGATCCCGTGGAGTAGGTTTTATACCGAACCACGTAAAACTTCTGGTGTTGTTCTCTGTTTTCTTTTCGTTTTCTATACTCGGGCATGTTTTCTCCTCGTTTAAATCTTCGATCTAGAAGTATAACTCTAACAAAGTGGTATCAGAGGATCTTTTAGGGTTCTTTCTTTCTAGATTTGGTTTTTGTTTGCTGAGTTCATGTTGTTGTTTGTTGTAGATCTTCTGTTTTATGGCTTGTTGTTAGTCTCGCATGATAGATCTATGAGTTCTCAGTGTAGATCTCGTTTATTAGCTTTAGTTGGCCTATGCATCTTTATAGACTACTTCTGCTGAGTTTTTTGTGTAAAGATCTGTCAGTCTACGGTTTTCTTGAACGTTTGTTGAGTTTTGTGTAAAGATCGAGTCTTACGGTTGAAAATCTGTTCTTTTGTTGTGGAAAAGAATTTTTTGTTGTGGCCTTACACATGCTCTCTGTTTTTGGTTTCTTTAATATTTCCGCTGCACTATTAACTCTTCTTAACTATATCTTGTTGATAACTGTTTTGTTGAGGTTATTTCTGACTGCTACAACATCCTGCATAAAAGAAGAAGAGTATAGTTACACTGCTGAGTGCCTGGCCTTCCTGCACAAAATTTTGTGTAATTTTTGTTGTTGTTTTTGGTTTTTTGTTTATAAGGTTCTGGTCCTTATCCAGAAGCCATTGGTTGTAATAAGGCCTCTTTAAACCTCTACGCTCTTTTTTTGGTTGTTTGTATTGTTTTTCTTATAGTCCACTAAGGACAAAAGATCTAAATCTCAGACACTTGTTCTATAAAAGTGTTTGAGTCTTGGATCTCGAAAGGTTGCATGTTTATTGAAGTTATTTTGGCACAAACCAAAGCAACTTTAGTAAGAACCGACAATCTTTCTGAAGCTGGGGTTTCCGTTAGTCTCTACGGACAGCTTCTGTGGGTCATTGGTTGATTTGATTGTATAAGTTGTTTGAGAAATCAAAGGACTTATACCAAATAGAACCACATAGCTTAGTCTCAATTGCTACCTAGGTTTCCCTTAGCTAAATTGAGACTAGTGCCCTGCTCGTTCACCATGGGTGAGACGGCTAAAATTAGGCTATATGATGACCGTTCTGACTTTGCCATGTGGCAAGTCAAAATGAGAGTTATCCACATTAAGGAGAAGGTTTGGGCAGTTGTGTCCAAAGTTTATGAAGTAGCACAACTGACCCTGCTAAAAACCAAATGGACTTACTTACTCACTCTGAAATTATGCTTCGGCTAATAGATGAAGTGGGCAGGCAAGTCCTCTTCAATACCACAGCAAAAGAGCTGTGGGATGCTCTAGAAGCTTTGTTTCTAGTGAAGTCTTTGCCCTCTAGGATAAATCTCTTGTGTAGGTTGTTCACCTTTAAGATGGATGTAAATGTCTCCTTAGATGAAAACCTAGATGTCTTTCTTAGGATGACCCAGGACCTAGAAAGGTGTAAAGACACCATTACTGACCTTCATCAAGCAGTTATTCTCTTGAATTCCCTTCCCAGTCAGTTTAGCACCTTTAAGGATGTCATTCAGTATGGCCATGATGACATGACTAAGACTAAAATCCTAGAGTTTGTAGTTCAAAAAAATGAGGAGCTAAAAGTCTTTAGGACCAAAGGGGGAGCTAATAGTAAGGATAGTAAGAACAATGAGGTGATGTATGTAAAGGGTAAAAATAAGAAAAAGAACACTCAGAATAAGAATAGTGGTGAGAAAGGCAGTTCTAGTAATAGTCAGGGGTTTGGAAAGTCAAACAAAGACACTAAGTCTGATAAAAGGAACGTTAAGTGTTTTTATTGTGGCATTAGAAGCCACATTATCCCTGAGTGTAAGAAAAAGAAGAAAGATGAGTCTGAAAGGGTTGTTAATGGTAACTCTAATCTAGTGGAGTCTTCTTCTGCGTCTTTCTATGATAATGAATTGCTCATGGTTTCTCATATCTTTAACCCTGATACTTGGATTCTAGATTCTGGTTGTACTATGCATGCTACTCCCCATGAGCATTACTTTGATTATCTGATGAGGGGGAGGTCCGTCTAGGGGACCACTCTTCTCTCCCTATTAGAGGGATAGGAACTGTTCCTTTTAGAATGTATGATGATAAGGTTAGAGTCCTCCAACAAGTTAGGTGGGTTCCTGACCTTAAGAGAAACCTCTTATCTGAGTCTGCTTTTGATGATCTTAGCTGTCACATACACACCCATGATGGCATTAGAAATGTTACTCTAGATGGTAAGATTATCCTTAAAAGTGTAAAGAAAAATGGCTTATACCATGTCATAGGTTCTCCTGAAGTCAATGTCCTAGATACTGCTCCTAAGATGGACCTAGGAATGACTAGAACTTGGCATGCTAGGTTGGGTCATATTGACAACAAAGGCTTACACTATCTTTTTAAAAATGGTTACCTTAAGGATAAACCTAAGAATCTTAGTTTTTGTGAAAACTGTGTCTTTGGTAAAGCAATTAGATCCAGTTTCAATAAGTCTGCCTATGTAGCCAAAGCCCCCCTTGAGTATGTACACTCAGACCTATGGGGACCTGCCTAGGTTGACACCATAGGAGGTAGAAAATATTTTTTGTCTCTTATTGATCATTTCTCCAGAAAGGTTTGGGTATATATGCTCAAGACTAAGGACGAAGCCTTCCCTATGTTTAAGACATGAAAAATCTTAGTAGAAAGCCAAACAGATCATAGGTTAAAATGCCTTAGAACTGACAATGGCCTTGAATTCTGTAACAAACCTTTTGATACCTTCTGTCTAGAACACGACATTAAACGCCACTTGACCGTACCTGGCACTCCTCAGCAGAATGATACTGCTGAGCGAATGAATAGAACTTTATTGGAAAAGGCCAGGTGCATGCTGTTTTCATCTGGAATGAAACAATCTATGTGGGGAGAGGCTGTGACTACTGCAGCCTACCTCATTAATAGATCACCCTCTTCAGCCATTGGATTCAGAACCCCACAAGAAATGTGGACAGGTTCTAAACCTAACATCACATACTTGAGGCCTTTTGGATGGGTAGCTTATGCTAAACATTCAAATGGCAAACTCAATCCTAAAGCACTCAAGTGTGTAATGATAGGATATCCAGAAGGGGTTAAAGGCTATAAGTTGTTACTTATCCAACCTGGGGGATATAAAGTAATAACCAGCCGAGATGTCACTTTTGTAGAGTCTGAGTTATATTTTAAAAATCGAGCTAATCTCCCTGTACAAGAAGTTAACAGGGACACAACAGCAGCTCAATTCTACAATTCTGATGACATCACCGAGTCTTTTGAGGAAGAATTTGACATTGGAACAACTCCACAGTCAAACTCCCCTGACTCTGCTTCCCATAGCAGTAATTCCTCCCTTCAGCAATCAGAGAGGGAGGTAAGTAGATCTAACAATGATCAAGGTGAGACTAGTACTTCCTCTAACACTAACATTCCTGCTAATATTGAGCATGATGAAAATGGTGTACAAAACTCTCTTCCTGCTTTACCCACTCTGCATGAATACCAGTTAACCAGAGATAGATCCTCTAGAGAGATAATCCCAAATCCTAAGTACCCAGATTATAGAATTCCTGGTGTGCATCTAGCAGAATCTGAGTATGTCTACTATGACCCTGATACTCAGAAACTTGATCATATGATAGATTATGCCTTTCTTGTTGTTGAAGTTGTTAACACTTATACACCTACTTTCTATGAACATGTCATTAAGTGTAAACACTCTGAGAATTGGATTGTTGCTATGAGAGAAGAAATAGATTCCCTACATACAAATCAAACCTGGACTTTAGTGCCCAAGCCTAAGACTGCTAGGTTGATTAGATGTAAATGGATATACAAACTAAAAGAAGGAGTAAGCTCTACAGACCCACCTAGGTACAAAGCCAGGTTGGTAGCTAAGGGCTTTACCCAAAGAGAGGGTGAGGACTATAATGAAATCTTCGCGCCTGTTGTAAAATACAAAATCATGCGTTTACTTCTTGCTATTTCTGCTGTTTTTAACTATGAGATTGAGCAAATGGATGTTAAAATTGCTTTCTTGCATGGTGAATTAGATGAAACTATTTACATGTCACAACCTCAAGGCTTTGAGGATAAAAATAAACCTCAGCATGCTTGTTTGTTAAAGAAATCCATATATGGCTTAAAACAGTCTCCTAGGCAGTGGAACATTAAGTTCGACAGCTGCATGAAAAACATAGGTTTTGCTAGAAGTGAGTATGATGCATGCTTGTACTTGAAATATATCGGGTCGGATAGTCCCATTTATGTGCTTCTTTATGTTGATGATATTCTGCTCATATGCATTTCAAAACATAAGATATCTGAAGTAAAGGGGCTCTTAAATTCCATTTCGATATGAAAGACCTAGGTCCTGCTCAAAGGATCTTAGGCGTGAAAATAACTAGAAACAGGTCTAAACGAAAAATATGGTTGTCTCAAGGTGATTATATGCTTAAGGTTCTTGATAGATTTAATTCTTCTAAGGCTAAACCCTCTAGCATACCCTTAGGAGGGCACCTAGATTTAACCAAAGTTGCTGCTATGTCTTATGCTGAAAAAACCCGCATGAAATCTATACCATACGATGCTGCAGTAGGTTCGTTGATGTATGCCATGATTTTTACTCGTCCTGACCTTGCCTATGCTATAAGTGTGTTGAGCGGATACATGTCAGACCCAGCTGAAAAACACTGGTCTGCCATGAAATCTGTACTAAAATATCTCGCAGGAACTTCACAGCTGGCTCTCGAGTATGGTCCTCATGAACAGAGTAACAACTTGTTCGGATATGTCGATTCTGATTATGCCAGTAACAAGGATAACAGAAAATCGACTACAGCTTTTGGTACACTTGGTGCGGAAATTGCATCTCGTGGAAGTCCCAGCAGCAGTCAATTGTTGCTTTGTCTTCAATTGAAGCTGAGTACGTTGCTGCCACGGAGGCTTCGAAAGAAGCCATCTGGTTGCAAGGTATCTTGACTGAAGTCGAAAACAAGCAGTATTTGGCAACACTGCATATGGATAGTCAAAGCGCGCTTTACTTGTGCAAGGATCCCGTATATCACGAAAGGACAAAACATATCGATGTAAGGTATCACTACATTCGAATGTTGATAGAACAAAAGAAATTACGCGTCCAGAAAATCAAAGGTGAAGTAAATCATGCAGATTTCGGTACTAAAATTGTTTCACCTAACAAATTTCTGTTTTGCAGAAACTTTCTTCATTTGCAGGTACCAAGTTAGCATTGGATTGGATCGATGACGAATTTCCGTTCACTTAATGTTTGATGAATCGGTTTAGAAATAGGAGGGCAAATTGTTAAGTTTTTTGTATTTCTAATATGCAAGTGATGATGTATTAAAATAGAGTGGTTTTGTTTTTTGGTCGTCTTCCAAATGCTGGCACGCATATGGGCTCAGCTCATGTTGAAGCCCATTTGACTGGTTGAGGCTCAATGCTTCTCCTGTGCTGATATCTCTTTGACTGGACTTGAAAGTTGGCTTAAACCTAGATATAAAACTGTTGTTCTCCTTTGCTGAGCCGCACAATCTCTCATTCTTGACATCTGCTCATGTGCTGAGCATAAAACGCTCTCAAAATTCGTTGCTTAGAAACCTTGGCTCTTCAAGTTGGTGATTACGACAAAGGTTCCTCTTCCTCTGACGACGGTGTTCATCCGAAAAGCAAGAGTCATTGCAAGTTCCCGATCTTGCAGATTCAGTCATCACCCTTCAAGGTTATCTGTGAGTCGATACATGAGTTACTGTCTTTATCTTTCTGAGCTTGTATAATTGTTGAATCTTGCGATTTGCCTGAAACTTTTGTAAACTGGTTCCATCTTTAGTGACGGATCTTTTGAGATCCCGTGGAGTAGGTTTTATACCGAACCACGTAAAACTTTTGGTGTTGTTCTCTGTTTTCTTTTCGTTTTCTATACTCGGGCATGTTTTCTCCTCGTTTAAATCTTCGATCTAGAAGTATAACTCTAACACCACTGACAGGCATTGACAACTTATATCTCAATACATCCTCAATATGCTATAAATGATTGTATGCTTACAAAATACCAAGTAATTGCATCCCTACCTAAATAGAGTTGAATCCAACTGATCTTACGAGGACTAATCGTGGAATGTAGATGTCGTGGGACTAACTATTTCTCGTTCGACATCTTCAAAATTTGATTTACCTGTTAACATCTTAATTGCTATCTGAGCAACATCAGTAAACCACTCGTCCTCTGGCAAAGTGCTGCATACAAAAAGTATATTCATTGTCATACACACTATAGTCAATGCAGTTAGCTTCAGAGAAAAAAGATGACTACTTGTATGGATCTACTCCTGTTGCCGTAACTGCATCAATCGCCCTAGCCATTACGTTTTTCGCTGCTTGTTGAAGATTACGTGATAAGTAACGCCCTTGAGATGCAAAAAGTATCACAAACTCCATGTCCAAATAGAACTGCTCAAACAACATTTAATATGTTTGTTATGTTACATAATTGAGGTTGCTAAACAAATGTACATGTTTAAGCATATTTATGTCACCTGTTGAAGGCCGATTGGACCTAGTGGCTTTTCACCATGCTCAATCTCTGCCCAAAAGGTTTGATCATCAGAGAGCCAAAGGATCACAGTTTCTATTAGCCTCATCATCAACACTGTTGCAAACCTTTCCTTCCCAACAAATATATCAGCTGCAAGACTCGCCATTAGCGTTAGTTTTTCAAAAAGCTCCTACCATTGACACAAAATGAAAGCGTAAGTGACAATTTTGTTATCAAAGTAACAAAACCACGATTGCTGAAAACCTTGTACCTGAAAAACTCCAGATGGGAACCACTCGGGTTCATGAGATTCATTATCCATATCAATGTACATTTGTGCGTTGATAAGAACAGAACCATCATCTGTAAAGATAAGCTCAAGAGTATGTTGTCTACAAAAGGTGTCTCTCAAGTCGTCAACCGAACGTTGAAGTCTCTTTTTCCACTCTCTCACTTCAGGTACACTTTTGTGCTTGTCTCCACCTTTCTTTGCAGGCTCATCTGATCTTGGGAGGATCCTGGAAACTGCAAGCGGGATCAGATCGTCTGCAAGGAATAATGCATTGGCAAGTAGTGCAAGCTGTTGGCTTTCCGTCTCTGCTTGCTTCACAATTGTTCTTCCTTCAGGATTAACCTCGTGTAGTGATGCTGGCAACGCATTAATCAATATTTTCACATAGGAGCTGAACACTTGCACTGCCCCTTCTAGTGTTAAAGACGATAACTGCAGGATTTCGAGTGTCTCTGCATCTTCAGATATTTCCTAAAAAATGCAATTTTTGGCCATTACCTCATATGATTTGTTGGAGTAGTTGTAACATATATATGATTGAATGATATGTGTACCTGAATCATGGAATTGAACCTATGGGCACTTCTGGAAAGCCTTGGTTGTGAAGAAGTGGAAGTTGCAAGCTCGCCTTCTGGTGGCAAAGTAAGAGACCAATCATCATCAGCTGCCAAAGCAGCACAACTCCTCTCAATTCGTTTGAGGTTAGCAGTCAATGCTAGGTCAACACATGGCTTGAAATGTCTTAGTAGTACAGGAGCAAGGGCGAGTCCACGTTCTTCTAGTAAAGCACAGTGGCCTAAACACGCATGAATACACTCAATTGCAGCCCTGAGGTTACCTGTCCCCGAGGATGAGGCCAAAGAGTACCTCTTTGCAAGAACAGCCAGATTTTCAGTCTCCTTGACAGCCCAAGTGACAAGCTCGGACGTAAAATTAGTCTCTTCTGACCCAAACACATTCAAACAATCACTGGACGCCTGTGCAATCGTTGAGAAAACTAGTTTAGCCAGGCTGGCACAATAAGCCCCTCTACTGGTGGCACCCAAAGCAACCAGATTTCTAATATTGCGTTTCAACCTATGGTGGTGAGCATTTAGAAGTAAAGAGTGAGCTCGAGGCCCATCCCCAAGCCTTTTGAGTAATGTGATTACTAATCTCAGCTCAGAGCATTGTGTGGAAGGCTGACCAACAGTGTCCACTAGTTGATCAAGTAGCTTCTGCCTTTGTTCTGCTATAGCATGCTTCAAAGACACCATGTTTTTTGGCCCAATTATTTTTCTCTCACATGCATTCTCAGCTACCGCTTCTCCTTCTTGGATAGTATCCAAGGCTGCTTCTACTTTTTTCTCAGACAGGAGAACATCCATGGTCTCAATAAACTCTGCCAACCAAGTCTCCACTTTGGCAAGTTCAATATTTGTTTGGCTTTCAGCTGATTCGACATCTATTAAGCCTTCAGTACCAGAAAATACCGAGTCAAGACGAGAACCATCAGCCAAGCCATGGACGATAGTTGCCTGTGCGGATAACAGGTTTCTGAGTGACACAAGCTGCCCCTCAAGAGCAGAAATCTCCTTTGCTGTTCTGCAAATAAACCAAGAATAAGACTAATGAGATTTTCTTGACCATCAACAATTGAAATTTCAGTGGCACGAGTTGATATATTCTTGTATTGGATAAAAAGAAACAACCGTAGTACCTGATGAAGGCTGGATAATTAGCATAAACACTTTTGCGCATCTCCTCGGCAGATGCCTTCTTCAATTCTTTAAGACTGACGCATAAATGCTTTACTTCCTGTTAATCGGCAATGAATAAACGAAAAACCTGTCAGAATTTCGATATTTCATTCATCAATGTTGTGTTTCCATTTTCACAAGGTCGTCCAAAAGTGCACACACAAAATCAGGCATCTCGAGCTTCTTCCATCTACTGTTGCAAAATCCATTGGATTATCGGATCGGATAATCTTACACAAGAATCGCAATTACGATCAGCTTAGTAAGAAATTCACAACAACAACATGAATAATCATAGATCCAAACGATGAATTTTGAGAAATATGCATAAAACAACATCCTAATTATAGCGAAATATAATTGCATAAGAAGGTGAAACGAAGGATCAACTGCGATGAAGAGAGGGATGAGAGACACAAACCTTTTCGTTCATGTTAGGGCATTTGGTGGTGAGGTAGCCATCACTATCAAATTGCGAGCTCTTGAATATCTTAATCCTATCACTGAGAGAGAGCTCTTGCTCTTGATCGAAATCTAACGCTAGTGAATCGACACTTCCACGCGAAATGAATTGCATTTTCTCTTAACCTAATTCCTCTTCTTTCTTTCTCTTCAAATCGAACGGTAATTGGAATTTAAAATCTCTCAGATGAGAGTGATCCAGATTTGTGATGAACTATCATGCAATGTTTTTCATCTTGTTTTGGTAAGAAACGACGAACAAGGCCATGCAAACAGGAAGATCGGGTCAAATTCTAGGGAGCATAAATAGGATTTTCATTAAAATAAGAAATAACTATCTGCGAATTCAAAATTGTTCGAGAATTATATTAATCCGTTTCATATTTATTTTGTAGAGTAAATTATACAAACTACGTTTTATTTTTTATTTTTTACTTAATCACCTTTTATATTTTTCTTTTAATTTAACGACCTCCGAATTACATTTCGTTGTATAAAGATTTCGTTTCAAAAATTTGAAGAATTTCATCTACATGATCTTCATGGGTACATTTCTACACTTATTTATTTCCATATACAAATAAATTAATAGATAATCTTTCTTTTTTTAGAAAACAAATTCTCCCTTCACAATAGGAGTAGGTTAGGATCAAATAAGGTTGGTGCATATTTAATTAATGTGATATAAAAATAAAAATGTCATTATGCATGTACTTTATGACTAATTCACTACCAAGTGTTTGGAGATTGGAGAGAACTTTTTTTTTTTTTTTAATTGAGACTATAACAAAATGATTAAGATCATTTTTTTTATAGTATTAAGATATTCTAGTAAATTGTATTATATATTTATAGTATTTAGATATTCTATATAAAAAAAGGAAGAAAAAAGTTGGAACAACAAATTTATAAAAAAAAAACAAAAAAACAAATTTGATCATGTAATGTCATCCCTGCTCAATTACTTACATGTCCCGTTTATACTGATACTAGTGTATTACCCGTGCCTTGCACGGAATTTTGATAAAAATATTATTTGTTAATATATTTATTTAAGGGATTATATATAAACTATTTTTTTGTCATTGGATAGAGTAGATAATAAGCAATAAATATTTGTACACTTTACCTATAATATTATATAATACATTAATAAAATATCTAACCGTATAATAATTCATATTTTGATTTTTCTTCCCCTTATTATACCGATTCATATATTAATATAAATAGTACATTGGCAGCATATGGTGTTAAATTAATTGTTATATATAAATTATTTTAATAAATAACACAATCTCAGGTAACAAAAAATGTGATTGGAAGGGATGGAAATCATATCATTTAATTTTTAAAAGTGGATTTAATTAATTATTTTCTATTTTTTGTACTGCTAAAATTTGTTATAGATGTGATTCTAATCTGTTATACATATCTCAGGTTAAAAAAAGTGATTGGAAGGGGTGAATTTAATTAAGATTTGATTTTAATATTTTGTCAAATAATTTTGTAATGAATAAACTTAATTAATATTTTGATGGGATGTGGTTAAATGCTAAAATGACACGTGACAGTGAGTATTTTTCTGCGTGACACGTGGCAAGGAATGTTACTGCTATAATATATATAAGATAACTAAGATTTTAAATTTAATTAAAAAGTTTTAGAATGTTCATAAAATTTTATAAAAAAATTATTATGGTAAAATGATCATATATATATATATATATATATATATATATATATATATATATATATATATATATATATATAATTTTGAATATGTAATCATACAATTTTTGTGTAACATTATGTTGGAATTAAACAATCAATCAGATAAGATAACTTTTTTTTTTGAAATACTACCATATGAATTTTGTTGTGATAATTGTGATATAAAAATTGATATTTTTGTGTTTATTGTTTTCATTATTAAGAAATAGTAGGAGTTATGAAAAGAAAGAAAAAATGATATCACTTAACAAAATAGATAATAAATTTCGATTGATTTTTGATATTTTAGAAATAACATATATTTAGAATTAAAGTTAAAATATAAAAAAAAAAGATAACTAAATAGAAAGTATAAATCGTTATACTTTTGAATTTATTTTGTAAAACATGTAATGAAATAAATACTAATTATGTACAAAAAAATGCCTTAGTCATTGCTTTGTTAGCTCATTTGAAATAAATACTAATTATTTATAAATTCAAAATTTTTGAAAAAAATCTTGATCAATTTCGTGATTTTAGGGTGAAAACTTTTAAATTATTTTTGGAATTTAATAAAACGTAAGAAGTCAATTAGATTTACCGCCTGTCAGGATTCCAATTTAACTGAGTGTCAAATCTTTTCAACCATTTTGGTCAACAACTCACTGAAAATTGGATTAAACACGTAGAATAATTATACATTACAGGACATAACTCCACATTCACCTACCAAAACAAAACAAACACTATACAAGAAACAACGTACAAAGGTAGAAGCCACGAACCTATAAAAGGTTTTACATGTTTGTTATCACTCGTAGAGCTTGAGGTGTTAGAAGCAGGTGTGGATGCAGGTGTTAGAACCTCCTTTGAGCAAGCGTAGTTACACCTACTAGGACGAACCACTCGGAACACACCGTTACTTGCCAAGATGAATACATCCTTCCTATTATCTTGCGCAAACGAAAATATGTACCCGAGAGCAGGCATGCTACTCCCGGGGACAATGCTGCAGTTCAATGGCGAATCATTTGCGCAACTAAAGCCTAGCTTTGTCGTTGTGAAATTCCCGCTGTCTTTTGGCTCTTCTACTGATGCCCACATGCTGCTCGCGTATAGATCACCGTACAAGTAACTGAGGTATATTCATTCATTTACAAATAAAGTTAGAAAACAGACTACAAACATTTATAGTACATGTTTAAAATGGACTAATATATATATATATATATATATATATATATATATATATATATATATATATATATATTCAATCCAAAATCTTAATCCTGGATCGATTGATTACTCATATGCAGCAACAACTCAATGATCTTACCTTCCATATGTGCAAGGATCGGTGTTAGAGCGATAGAAAAATCCGCCTGATATTGCTGCTGAGCCTTCTTTCTTGTTCACATCTGAATGTCTATAGCCCGACACCGGGAGTATGAAATCTTGTGAATCTGATGAATTTTGTTCAACCAAAGACTGCTTCACAGTGTTCACAATTGGACCTTCAAAGATCCCCCATCCATAGTTTCCGCCTTTCGTAACCAGATCAATCTCTTCATATAAATCCTGTCCAACATCCCCACACATCAAGTAAGATGACCTTTCTGCATCAAAGCTACAGCGCCACGGATTCCTGAATCCCATTGCCCAAACTTCCGGTGCCATATCTGCGTCCTCTGAAAATGGATTATCTCTCGGAACTGAGTAATTTCCCCATAGTCCACCGCTGCTTATTTCATCTTCACCTGATTAATTACACAGCCAAAATTCTCCTTAATGATTCACTTTCAGGAATTTGGAGTATGAATACAGGAATAATTCTTACTTGGAATTTTGTCGACATCAATCCTCATAACTTTCCCAAGTACAGATTTCTTGTTCTGAGCAAAGCTGTAAGGATCATCTCTACCTCCACCATCTCCCATCATTACATACAAGTATCCATCTGCAGGTCCGAATAGTATTTGACCTCCATGATCATTTTTGAAAGGAAGACCCATTGTAAATATCCTTCTCATCTCTGTTGGCTTTAAGTTTGTTGCCTGAAAAACAAAACACAGTTACTAATTAAATTCATGGTTATATACAGAGGATATCATCAATTGAGTTTTCAAGGTTACCGATGAAGGATCTGATCCACTGCCATTGGCGGAAAACTCAGCAATCACACTTTGGTACTGACAAGGCTGATAGTTTGATGAAGTGTTTACTTTTGAAGGATCACAATTAACATCAGAATTGCAAGCACACCTTCCATAACAAGCCGGTGATTTGAGACGATCGCAATTGTAAGAGGCGAAAAACCTTCCGTTCTTCGCGAAATTAGGATGAAAAGCAAGTCCCATCATACCGAATACAGTGTCGTACAAAACTTGATCAGTTAAATCAACGAAAGGATTTGATTCATCCACATCCAATTTTTCGGAAGAGTCTTGATTAGGAATTTCAGCCATCCATACTTGACCAGGTAAGTTGGAAAAGAACGCACGATTCGAACCATCGGGATGTGGAACCATATTGATGTAAGATCCAGAGCCAATTTTCTCCAAGCAAATTCCATTTGAAGGAGTTGATGTAGAATTGGTGTTATTGAGTGTAACAGGCTCTCCATTGAAGCAAACTGAAGGATTATCTGAACCGCCAAATGCACCACAGAAGGCGGTTTCTGATTGCCAGATTTCGGTTAGGGTTGAAGAGTTTGAGGCGACTGGCGCACCTTTGAGAGATGGTGAGAATGGAGAATCTGAGATTGATATGTCCTTGCAAGTGTTCCATAAGGTAGAACAGAAGCTTTCTGTCGATTGCTTTGATGAAAACGAGCCTGATGAATCAGTTGAATTGCAAAGAATTGGGACTGGCTTTTCTTCTGTTTCAACTCTGAAGAGTTCAGCTGAAAACGGATCGCATTTCTGCAAACCAAAAAAGAAATTGAGCTGCTGAAACCAAGAATTGAATCATCCAAAATTTGTGAGTTTATTTCTTACAGCGCATATGATGGACTTCACAAGAGAAGAACATTTGGGGTCAGAAATCTTCAGTGCTTGAAACTGCTTTTGTAACTGAAGGTCTTGAGTAGAGTCACAACAGGAGCTTCCATTGTAAGGACAAAATGTCAAGGGAGCGTTTGCAATGGTGGGTGCTCCTGTTTTCAAAAGTAACAGTCAAACCATGAAAAAAGGAAAACAAGCCATAAAATCCAAATAAAACTTACTCAAATTTGTGCACAATGGAAGTGAAGAAGAAGGTTGAACAATGAGCAGCAACAGAAAGAAGAAGCAGCAGAAACCAGGAAAAGAAGACATCCTATTGTTCCAGAGTTTCAACAGGTAACAGGTAACAGCTCATCTGAAGAAGAACAAATTATGGTTTTTATGACCCTAAATTCTATTGTATTTTATTTGGTCTTTGTTCATCCATATAGTGTTATTCATGCTGTCCACTTTCTGCAAAATCCAAAAGCCAACTCCAAAAGTCACAGGTTTGTACAGACATATGAGAGATATACATATACAAAGTTCCTCTGCTACTTTTCCCAACTTCCTCATTGAATATGGTGTACATAATAAATACTTTTCCATAATCATTCCTGAAAAATTTTCAACTTTGCTGTATCTATTTATGAATGTGTTCAGATAAGGGAGGTTATGAGTGGTTGGGTTAGCATTGAAGTTGGATTGATTCTGGGTTTTTGGGTAAAAACAGAATTTCATATATGTTTAGAATTTAGCAAGAATGGTCAAAGAAGAGCAGCTCTGAGTGGAAACAAACATAAAACAATGAATGAGAGTGGGGAACCTTTTGGGAAGGTATGAATGAGTGGTTGAGTGGGATTCAGCTTCATCTCTCTATTCAATTTAATTTACTTTGGATACTCAAATCTGTACTAGAAAACAATCAAATTTTGATATAGGTTTAAATTATTGGCTTCTAGAAATTACAAGCAGAAAGTGAAGAAAAAGCTATGGTAGTAGGGTTATAAATAAATGATTTTTCACATCTTTTGAGTTGAGGGTCAGTAGTGGTGCTAGTATATATTATGAATGTAATCAACAAGTCAAATATGCTTTAATTTGTATATAAAATAGCCTAAAACAAATGCTTTAGATATAATTTCTTTTTAAAGATAAATGATATCTTGTCCCATTTGAAGTTAAAAAAACAGTTTGAAGATATTGTTACATGGAAAGAGATTTGATCAAACGTGCATATATAATAATTAAGTGAATGGGGATGATGGAATAAGTTGATTAATGATATATTTTAATAAATAATTTAAAGTATAGATATACTGCATATCAGTGAGCACCAGTGGTCTAGTGGTAGAATAGTACCCTGCCACGGTACAGACCCGGGTTCGATTCCCGGCTGGTGCATGGGTGTGTTTTTTTCCTTCCTACGGGGCCCTCTGAAATTCCATATTTCCCTTCCCACCTCAGCAGTCAGAGCAAGTATCATCATATCATTTATGCAATGGGCCAGGTTTTGTTAATGGCAACCACGGGGTATGAGCTCAGTGATGCCCAATAATTGGTGTTTTATGAACAGTTTCTACACAAAATGGAGTTTCAAACGCAACCAGAAGTACGGTTTCAACAAAAGAAAATATTTTATCCGTTTTGACGGACGGCTACAATCTAGGCAATGCAATCAGATCACAAGATTCACAACGCCGACGTGGAGGCATATTGCAAGAACCGGTTGCAGCTTGAGCACGCCCCCCGGACGCAACGCGATTGCGCAGCTGTATTTCGAGAGAGATATCGAGAGAATTACTTGATCATCGCAACCAAAGCAATGGATCGGAACTCGAGGTTGTAGATCCACAACGATCGGTACAAACCCTAGCCGAAAATGTCGACTAACTCGAACCTAGGTGCATTTTTTAATTAAAAATTGCTAGATTAGGTTTGGATTGAAATCGGTTAGGTAGGAAGAATTGGAATTTGCGAGATTTAGCTTTATTTTGAGGTTTTATTTGCTTTTTTTTTTTTTTTTTTTCCAGAGCTCCCTGCCATGGATATTTTGGCGAAGAAAACGAAGACCGTCTAGGGCGCAATAGATTTTGCGAGATTTTGCGTTTTTTATTTCCGTTTTTTTATTAAAAAAATACATATATCATTAATTATTCGTATAAATAATAAAAATCCCATATTTTAACTTTTAAAAAATTCAGGTTGCGTATAAAAATGTTCAAAATAAATAGAAGACGTACGAAAATGAGATTAGTGACGACATAATCCCATCGAGTAGCGAGAGGTGGAGGGGTACTAAGAGTATCCAAATTGGGGTGTTCTTTCCCTAATCTTATTGTCCATGTAGGAGAGAGGAGTGAGAATGGGGGAGGTTCAAGAAATTTTCATCCTCTTCAAGATCGGTTAAGATCTCCTGTATCACTCATTTTATATATCATTGTATCCTTATTGCGTGATTGGTGGAATTGTTGTTGTTTATTATATTTCTCGTAAAGCACTATTACTTTTTTACTACTTTATTTAGCTTTAACAAATCACGTAAGAGAAATACATGTATCAGTGATATAGAATATATTAATTGCTTCAAGATTACACAAGTTCAATTTTGCTCCAATAAAAATGTGCCACTTGTCATGACATTTCTACAAACAATTCAACTAGTTATTAATATTACTATATAATTAAAAAAATAAAAATAAATTATTACTAATGTATGAAATAATTTTATCTATCCGTAGACATACATAATATATATATATATATATATATATATATATATATATATATATATATATTTGTCTTACTTTGAATTCTTTTTACCTTAAATTTTGCTTTTAATTTTGCTTCTGATTTTAAATCATACAATATTATTTTACAAGGAAGTAATAAATTACTTTTTTCATATTACACTACTGGGTTTATTATAAAAAATAGAATAATAAAATGCTATACAAGTCAAATCATAGAATTAATGTAATTGTGACTATCTATAATCTAAGAGTTTTGAACGGGAGGGAATTCAAAGCCAAATGTTAAGAGAAAAGAGACCACTACCACCCCACCCTTTTTATTTATTATTATTTTTTATATACGCAAACTTGTAAATTGGTGATATCAAAACGGTATGAACACAAAAGTAATGCTCCATCAAATGAATACAAATAGACAACCTCAAATCATACGGGTACTGGTTTTGATGCATCTCCCCCGTATATATTACTGGACTGGTTGCGGGGCAATCCTCCGGTACCATCGGTTCGGACCGACGGTTACGTCACATTATCATACACTTGTGCCTCTCTTAAAATTAAAGTACAGTGATCTAGTCCGTTCATTTTATTTCACAAGAATAACACACATCACTCTAATGCACACTCAGTATAAAACGGTAGCTAAGTGAGTCCTACGAACTCACCTTATCGGTACTGGTCTCCACGTCTCGCAATCTCGCCAGTCAGAGATCCGATTATCCTGATCAACATTTATCAACCTTAGAACTCGTTCACACTTACTACTGTTCGACTTATCATTCTAATCAATCAGGGTATGATATCTAGCATCGATACCTTGACGTTTTCTACGCCCTAGGTTTACGCACCTAGACGTCAATTTCAAACTCTCTTATCCTTAACCTAGTCGTTCTATTAAAATCCCGCTCTCTCGGAAATCCGTATTTCGTCCAACGTTAACAATCCTCTTAATTATTCATAGATCTCATTCCAATCCGCTAACATAACATTTCTCCGCATTCTAATTCCAATTCCATGCTATCACCTCACTTTCCAATGTTCGTTCCAACTAATAATATTCTGGTTATCCTAAGTTTGCTATCAATATTCCTCATTAATATTTATACTTAACTTACATAAATAATTAACTATAAATTATAAAATTATTCATAATATGGAACTTAATTTAACGGAAATACTTTACGGATATAAACGGGTTCGGGTCATACCGGGATTGGGAAGGAAAAGTCGAGTTAACGGTATATGGCACCGGGTGGTGTCGGTTGGCAAGTGTGGAGAACATAGACGTGCAACAGGTCACGATCTCGAGTCCTGTGGACAGCAAGAACGCACCTTGGTGTCAGTTGGGAAGAAGTAGCACGTCAAGGGTTCAATCCCTACAACAAACAAAGCGAAGGTTCAAATACAAGGCTACAAGTCAACGGTTCGAATTATTTGCCTGCACAACTTTTGCTTACTCCATCGTTCTCATCTTCAACAGCATCGTTTTCTAACCAACAAGGCAGAGCATAGTTCGATTTACCACTTCCAGGTCCGGCAAGGTGGGGCGCGTCATTTTAGTCTCCCGTCAATGGTGGGATCATTCTCACAAGGTTCACTGTTTTTGGCTTTCGCAGGGAAGGAAGGAAGAAGAACGGAAGAGATTGTGAACTGCGTGGTCACGTGGCCGGAGGGAAGTACACGAAGAGCAGGGAGGTAGGTTCGCAGAGATGGGGAAGAGCGACAGAGATGGTCGGAGGTCTGGGTAGCCCGAATTGCTGCATCTCTTTCGGTGTGAGAAACTGTACGGAGAGAGAGGGGGTTACAGAGGGAGGTTGGTGGTTTCTTCAGTCAAGGAGCTTTACTACAGGCTCGGTTTGATTAGCAAGGACGAAAGGTAAGCGTGACAGATTGTGAGAGCAGAGGGAAAGTGGGCAGCAAGAGGAAATAGCAAAGGTTGGTCGACCAACTCGGGTTTACCGGGAGCGGGAGGTCCCGAGATGGCAGCGGTGACAGAGAGGTTGAAGAGGAAGCGGTGTGCAGGGAGAGAACAAAAATAAGGGAAGTCGATCGGAAAAGGAGCTGTTCAACGTCGTAACAGGACCTGTCTTCATTTCCTCTTCAATGCTCTTCCAACGGCTGCGGCGTTCGTCGGTTAGGGTATCAATGCTATCAGTGGCGGAGCCAGAAACCTTGCTCAGAGGGGGCCGAATCCTTTAAAAATATCTACAACTTATATGTATTAAATTAAATTTAACCCACTTCTCAAAATATACTAATATATACAAAAATTATCGAGTTTATTTTTAAAAATTATTAATCGTATTTCATATGCATTGTTCTCAAAAACCTTATTTTTTCCGCGTGATATATAAAGACGTATATACAAAAATAAAATATTATGATTTGAACTCAACACTCCACCGTCTTACATGCTTCATGAACCAATTGGGCCGAAGAATGTACGTGTACTTGAGTGTTCTAATACAATCTATATAAAAGGTAAGAGGGGGCCGCTGCCCCTCCCATCCCCCACCTGACTACGCCTATGAATGCTATCATCAATGGTCTCCTTCATGTAACGTTTCAGGTGGAAGACGGTGAGGTGCTCTCAGGACGATGATGATTGTTCTGGGCCGGGTTGAACATTTAATCCGGTTGTCCGCTGGCCCAAAAGAAGAACAGCCGTGCCACTGGCTGCCAGGGAAAAGGGGAAATTGTGCTGGGCTTGGTTTACTGGCCCATGAGGAAGGAAAAGGCCCAATGGCCGTGTGGAAACTCAGTAGACCCGTGCCATAATAAAACAACCCAAGGACGGTTTGGTTCACGAAAATTAACCGGGTTCGGTTTGGATTTACCCACACGTTCGAGTTTGGATCCGCTTAACTTATTCTTCGTATTCGATTCAGGTTAAATAAAACTTAAATTAAATTAAAATTAAAATAACCAAAAAAATAAATTTAAATTTTCCGGTTATTAGAGAAGGGTCGCAACTCTATCCCTAGCTTCTTCAACCAGAGCTCTGAACTGTGGATGGGTCAACCAGGCCGCTTGAAAACGAAACGGTCTCCTCCTAGGTTCCCACTCAAACCAGCTTCGAACGAAAGCAAGATGGGATTGTGATCCAAGGAAAGCCGAGGAAGGTGCCTCACATTCGCCTCAGGCCACATAATTCTACCACTTGGAGACATAACACTCTATCAAGACGCTTAGATATTCTACTTTGCACCGAAACTCCACGTGACCACGTATAAGGCGAACCGACAAATCCCAAATCGATGAATTGGTTATCATTAATCCACTGGCTAAACTTAACAGAGTGATTGGAGATCTTGTTGGCCCCTCCAAGACATTCTTCTGCATTTTTGATAACATTCATATCCCCACCAATTACCACCGGTATCTCCGAAGTTTGGATAATGTCTGAGAGCTCCTCCCAAACCACCCCACGACGTTGTGGATCTGGGGTAATATAAGTCATGATGAGATTAAAAGCATTATCACGATTCTCCACCTTAGCGTGAATATATTGATCGTTCTTTGTCATGACGACAATCTGGCATTTATCTGCTTCCCACAGCAACCAAATTTCACCTCGTTGTCCCACCGCTTCCACTCTTTCAACAGAGTCGAAACCAAGTTTATTGCATATAGCATCAGTCGTCACTCCCGAACAATGGGTTTCAAAAAGAGCTAAAAAGTTCGGTTTATGTTTACGAAGCATGTATCTCATCGACCTTCGGAAACTTTGCTTCACAGTTCCAAAACTATTCCATAAAATACCTATCATTTAAAACATACATCAAGAGTTCCGCCTATGTTCAGGATTGAGAGTCCGAAACAATAGACATCTGGGACACATCCTCGTCCTTGATACCCGTTTGATCCATAGCAAACTCTACTTCCATTTGTCCATCGACCACTTCCTTTCGGATTCCAGAGACATTCTCACCAAACACAACATTATGAGAAGCCGCTCTACGTAAAATCTGCACTTGAGGAACGTGCCTATTTAAACCTCTATTAGTAACATTCAAAACTGAAACTTTCCCACTCGAAGTAGCTCCCAACCTACTATCTTTGGCCTCCGTAAGTCTTCCAGTCTCCTTAATATCATCTAATCTATTCCTTTTCTTAGCATGAAATCTATTCACAAACGGAGCTTCCCCAGAATGGACATCTTTAACTGCTTGTTTCCCTTTGTTCAAAACCCGGACAACTTCCTCGTTCTGAACATTCTTACCCACCTCCTGCGTCTTGATATCCAAAATGCCCTCCCCTTGCATACCCGACGGCGGAAAAGTCCTCCCTCTCTAAGTACCCTTCTTGCGAGGCACTACCATCCACGGTCCGTGGCTACCATCCTCCACATCAACATGTTCAGTGTTCATCTCCTGTTCTACTTCAAGTTCACTCACCATAGATGCTCTATCATGCTCAGCTTCTAAAGGTGCCTCTTCAACCACCTTTGTCACTTCCTCTCTCCTATCTCTATACACACAGGCCTCCTTCGTGTGACCTTAGCAACCACACGCAAAGCAAATCGTGTGCAAGTTCTCATACTCCAGCAAGAGTCTTCGACCATTGAGAATAACGTCTCCTTTGAGCGGGCGGGTAAGATCAACTCTCACACAAACCCTAGCAAATTTCCCCCTCGACATACCAAGTGTATTTGCATCCATTCTCAGTGGGACACCAATAGCCGAAGCTATCGCTCGTAAGACCGAGATATTATACATCACAAACGCCAGGCCCGAGTTCCTAACCCAGACACCGGTAGAGCTAATCACAGAAGTCATAGGATCGAAAGAATCATCCCATTGCTGCATCATCAAGTAATGACCAAAAAGTTTCCAGGGACCCCCCGTGAGTATATCAAGCATATCAGATTCCTTTTCGAAACGTACCAAAAAGAAATCATTGGGGAGATCGATCACCGTCCAACCACCCACCGATTTCCAGATGTTCCTGAGGGTTCGCTCAAAGGCTGAAAAAGAGATCATTCTTCCAAGTAACTTCATAACTATCGAGAATCTCCAAGGAGCATTCAACACTTGCACTATATCCGGAGTGATATTGATGACTGGAGTTGCATATGTCCCTCTAGGGAAGTCAATCTTAATCTTCCCCGTCTCAACCAAATTATCTGGCAAAATCGGTAAAGTCTTCCAAGCCGAATCTCCAAAAAGCAAATTGCTCCATGATTTAGTCTGTGCAGGACAAGGCTGCACATTCAAAGGGGGGATTGAATGGGGAGGATCCACATTGGGATCAAAAGCCGCAGGAGGGGGGGGGGGAGAAGTCGCTTCACGAATCACCAGAGACGCCGTCATAAATTAGGGCTTCAAAAATGTATTTTTCAACATAAAAGGTCGTTTGTGTAATTTACTAAAAAGAAAAGACTATATACTTTCAAAAATATTATATTTTTGAAAATTGAGAGATTTTCATATGCATTTGATTGAACGCTAATATTGTCTTCCTTTTCTAGTTTGTCCTTCTTTCTTGCGGCTATTATCATAGAGAGGGGCTTCATATCTACCGGTCCATCTGTGCTTGGATAACAAAGAACATATTCAAAAACCATGTTGTTACTTAGGAGAGAAATAGGGTTTCAAACTTTGGGGGAAGGAAAGGAACGAGAGAAATTGTTGCTGAAGAAAAAGCGCGTAGAATTGTAGATTGAATTGAACTAAAGCGTTTGTTTAAGATGGGGCTCTCTTGAAAATAACGTGTAAAATTGGATATACATGTCATTTTATTAGATTTACTATTCACATCACAATGGATGGTTATCATTTACATTTAGTTAGTTTTCGGAAATACAAGCATAATTACATACGAAGGCACTGCTATATGTAGAACGTAGTCATAAAAATTCATCCAGCACAATTGTAAGTTAAGATTGAAAAGCAATGACTTGCAGGCCCGATGGATTACGAAATTGTCGAAGCCTTTGGGATTCAATCCGAATACAAAGCCCACCGTTTTGGGCCTGGGGGTGTGTGATGACCAAGCATTACACTTGAGGATATAAGAGGAAGGGATGACGACGGATATCCTTGTCATGTAACTTGCCTTTTCTTTTCCTAATGCTGATTCACGGAAAGCAATGAGGCATGGACCTTTTCTTTATTTACCCATTTTACTAATTATCTATATTTTGACTTTCTCCTCCTCCTCTCATCACATATCTCAATCTACTTGCATATTATCAAAGGAACTAAGCTTGCTATTCTTTTCCTTCTATCTACACTTGGAAAGTCATTGAATTTCATTATTTCTACCTTTTACCCAAATCTTTTTTTAAAATGTTTTTTTAATCTTTTAATTTTGCTTCTGATTTTAAATCATACAATATTATTATAACATAATAAGTTTATCAACCTAATATTTGCAGGATTTTATTGTAATCAAAGGAAGTAATAAATTACTTTTTTCATATTACACTACTAGATTTATTATAAAAAATAGAATAATAAAATGCTATACAAGTCAAATCATAGAATTAATGTAATTGTGACTATCTATAATCTAAGAGTTTTGAACGGGAGGGAAATCAAAGCCAAATGTTAAGAGAAAAGAGACCATTACCACCCCACCCCTTATTTATTATATTTTTTTATATACGCAAACTTGTAAATTGGGGTATCAAAACGGTATGAACACAAAAGTAATCCTCCATCAAATGAATACAAATAGACAACCGCAATACAAGAGAAGCTTCTGAGTCAACTCGGTCCTGCCAAATACTCTCTTCCCTCCTACCAAAACGAAACACTGACTAGTACTAATCATCAAACCATCTTTGATATCCCAAAATTAAACCCCTCTCTCAAGTTATGGACCTATTCACCAAGACCAGAGCCATAAAGCTCCGAACCCACATCGACAAGTACCTAGTCGCCGACGACGACCGACTCACCATCCGTCAAAGCCGCAACTCCATCACCCGCCGCTCAATCTGGCTCATCGAGTCCTCCCCCGTCACCACCGGTTCAATCCGGCTCAAGAATTGCGCCACTGGTCTCTTCCTCTCCGCTTCCGACCTCCCCTTTCTCCTCGGGGTGACCGGGAAACGGATACTCCAGTCATCGCCATCATTTAATAACATCGAGAGGGTCAATTTCGTGTACGATTGGGAGCCGATCAGAGATGGGTTTCAGATTAAGTTCAAGGTTTCGTGCGCAGGGGAACAGGGGAGGTTTCTCAAGGCTAACGGCGGGACTCCTCCGTGGAGGAACTCCGTGACCCACGATGCTCCGGTGAACGGTTCCGGTGGAAGCTCGGTTCTTTGGGATGTGGAGGCGGTGGAAGTGCCTCCTCAGGCGTCGGAGGAATGGGCCGGAAGTGATTTGATGTCGCCGATGTCAAGTTTTGCGTCGGAGTTATCCGATGACGATTATGGTTCCGGGTCTTTGTCGGCGTTGGCTTGCCGGTGGTCGCCTCGTTTGTCCATGAACAAGGTACGTAGCACTTGGTCTTTGTTATTCAACTTTAATTACGAAAATTTTCAACAAAGTCACCCAAATATTGGTTAGTTTTGGAAGCACGGCGTTCGCCATTAGGACTAGTACTTACTACTTAGCTTAGCTATAACCATCAAAGATTGATACTTTAGTTAATAAAGATTGAAGCTTTTGCCGGGGCAGGATGTAATGTTGTGACACTTGGAGTACATTGATTGGCTAGATATATATGTATATAGAGTTGCGTGCACACATTAGAGGTCGAGAAACATCTTAGTTGAGGACCGGGTTGATGCAAATATATATGATCTGGCCTATAATTTTTACGAGGTTTTGGAGAATACCGCACTCTTTGTTCTCCTTTTGAAGACTGATTAGATTTATAGATATGTGTCTCACTAACACTGCACTAGCTGGTAGGTTACTTGAGATGAAAGAAAGGTAAACGGCCAGGAAATGGGGGGAATTAAAGCAATTAAGCTTGCTTACTTGGATTAAGACTTGTCCATCACTATGGCTTCTGCTAGAAGCTAAGCCATAAAAATTAAAAGTAGGTAGGATTTAGCACTTGTATAACTCGTCTTTATGTTCATGTCAAAAGAAAGACAAATTATAATAAAGTAACTAATAAAAGACTCATCTTGCTAAAAAAAACTAATTGATAAAAAATGTCCAGGAACTTCTTTATGACATTTCTATAAAATTGAAATAATTTAAGTTATTAAAAAACATGATTTCTAAACGTATCGGCGAAAGTTGCTATTTCTTATCATAAGTACGTATTTTGCGTGCGTAGTTGAAAACCCACTCAACTACGCACTTGGAGTGCGTAGTTCAATTTTATTTATTTTTCATGGACTCTAACTACGCACCTCGTATGCGTAGTTCAAAACCACTCAACTACGCACGCGAAGTGCGTAGTTACAGTGACAAGTAGTAATTTTCGCCGGTACGTCTAACAATCCCCTTAAAAATGTAGATTATTGCAGACTTTTCTGAAAAATAAATTCTAATTTTACTATACTAATTAATACTTGCATTTAATGTGTATTTCTTATGTACTCCTTTTAATCATAAATCAATGTCGTTTTAAAATTAGAAAATTGATCACAATTATTTATCGTTTTAAGTTTTTTTTAACTTTCTAAACCATAATAAGTTGTAATTATGAGATTTGCACTTGAAAAATTGTTTTTATTGATTTACTTTTAGGTAAAAAAAAATCTTATTGGTTCAAAAAAATGTTAACAGTACATGATTAATAAAATTTAGAAAAACCTCTGTTAAACCTATGTAATTAAGTTATTTTCTTTAAATATTTCAAAGACTAAAACGACAATCATTTATGATCAGAGGAGATATGTATTATAATTACGCATACTATCAGAGAGATCGAAAGTTACATATTTAAACAAAGGAATGCTTGATTTGTTCCTTTGTAAGAAAAGCATTTAGGAGGTCACTGTTATTTGGTTAACCAGACTAATAATAAAGTTACAGTGAATAACGATAACGGCCGGATACGAACAAGATTAAAAGTCTAGCAGGGTCAAAAAGCCCGACCCGAATTAATTATATATAGTTTTGTATAATATATTTATGATTAAATTTACATTTACTTCTAATAAATAATATAGAATTTATGTACATAATGTATAATGTATTTATTAATAATTTAATAAATATATATTTTAAAATATTTAATAAAAAAAGGAAAAAGGGTTGTTTGTATGTATTGTCGGACGGGTATGGACAAGAATCTAAACCAAATATCATCGATCCGGATAAACAGACAAAAAAAAATTCAAAAGCATGATCCGAACTGACCCAATCCAAAAAAGTAAGGGTTTGAATAAAAGTCTTAAGAAAGCATCACCTCATCGTCGAATCTGACAATTATTAGAGCATTTGCATCCAAGATACTCATTCTAGGTTTTTTTTACTATTTATTTTTTATTTTCTCTTTTTGTTAGCAAAATTATATGTTAGATTTAGTTTTTTTCTTTTTATAGAAAAACTGGTATATAGTTTATACTCATCACCTTGATCTTCTTTCCAAATTTGAAACTTTAATTATCTTATCTTATATGTATTAAAGCGGACGCACTTATTGCCACGTGTCGCCGTCAGAATTTTCCGTCCGTCAAAAAAAATTCTCTCCAATGTATATTTTAATTGCAATATCGTAACAAAAATTCTCCAAAAATTTTTTTTCTCTCAAATTTAACTTCAGCCTAAAAAAAATTAATCAATTAATTTATCTATAAAAGTCCAAAATAATTTAACAACAAAATCTTTAGAAAATAACATTAACAAAATCTTTTTTAATTATTTCGATTATCATCTAAATATTTTCTAATATTTTCTATTTTTGATTAAAAAAAATTAATGCTTATAGGCAATGGTTTGACCAACTAGATCATTATTAAGAAAATCTTAAATACTGATTACCACGTTGATTCAAATGTTTGAGATTTCTCCGACAATCTAAGATTTGTTACTGACATTTTTTTTTAACTTTATATTTTCAAACAATCTTCTCAAACAATTTTCAATCGAACCTTATTAATAGAAGCAAGCAATCTTAACCTCCCCAAAATCTCGCCAACTTGGGTCAATCTTCCTCAAAGACTCATTTTGGATGATCGTTTTTTTTTTTTTGGCGATCGGATTGTATGGCTGATCAACATAACCGAAACCGAAGGGTGATCTACATAACCGCATAATGGAGACATAAATTCCTGTTTGCACTCCGGTTTTCTCTTCTCTTTCGATTCTCAATCTCTTTATTTGTATTAACATTGTGCTTTTGAGCTTTTTAATGTTGTTACTTGGTGAATTGTTAACTCTTATGAAATTGTTTATTTCTTTTGGAGATGCATGGATACAATATTACTATTTGTCATTTTCAATAGAGTACGTATAATGCTAACCGAGAACCTTAACTTAAATTTATTACAAAATTAAATTTAACATGCAATCCCGCACAAGGTGCGGGTAATACACTAGTATGTATTAAAGGAGAGTCCTTCTTTGCCACGTGTCAGTACCAGATTTAACGCAGCATAAAAAATATTTTAAAAAGTTAATTATTTTAAGTTGTTAATATAAATTAATAACAAAGGCAAATAAAATCTTTTTAAAATTTTATTTATCTATTATTAAAAAAAGGGGTTTACATAATCGGATTTTGTTTATTATTATTATTATTATTTTATTATTATTTTAAGTTGCTAATATAATTTATTATCAAATCCCAACAAAATATTTTTAAAAAGTTATTTATCTAGATTATTAAAAAATGGGTTTACATAATCGGATTTTTTAAAATAATTTTTTTATTTATTATTATTATTATCATTTATTATTTATTATTATTATTATTATTATTATTATTATTATTTTAAGTTTTTAATCTTATCTTATATCATATATATTATCTTATATATATTAAAGCGGACGCACTTATTGCCATATGTCGCGGTCAAGATTTTTCGTCCGCTAAAACTTTTTTTAATTCAATAATTTAAATCAAAATTGGAATTAAAAAATTAATTGTCAAATATTTTAACTGAAAATTGATAGAATTAGAAATTGAAAATCTTTATACAAATATATTAAAAAGATTTCGTTTTACATAAATCGTCAAAATTTTAAAAATTTACTTTAAAATTTTCATAAATTCTTTAACCAAAAATTTACTATATTTTTGAGATTAAATTAAAATAAGTTCTACAGCCGTTAAAAATTTAAAATATGAAAATTTAGTTTCGTTACCTATGTCATTGAAAATTTACGGATTTATTTTTAGTTGTTAACCTTAATGTTTTTAATTTACTTTAAACATTGTTACATATAACACAATAAATAGATGCATTGTTAAGAATAATTGCAACATGCGATATTTTAAAGTACTTAAGTCTACCCTATAACACCTTTTTTTTTTTATAAATCCAATGATATTTTATTCAACAATTTAAATTAAAAAAATTTAAAAGTAAATTCCAGAATTTTTATTATATGATTATTTACGTGTCATATTTTTTGTAATAAAATTGTTTTTTATTAAAATTCAATACGTAATAAATAAATTCTAGATTTTTTTTTTGTTTCACCCGAATTTACCTTTACCAAAAAATAATAAATTCCAGAATTTTTATTTATTTATTTATTGGCAATTCCAATATTTTTACCAATCTAAATTTCCAGAGCTCTTAACATATCTCATCTAAATGAAACTCCAAATTAATCGTTTTTTGTTTATTTTATTGTTTAGTAAGATATTTATCTCTTATTTGTTTAAATAATTAATTTAAAATTTGAGATTTTGAACCTCCTTCAAACAAAAAAATACTATTACTATTATCTAATATTACTTTTTAATCTATAAACATCATCTAAAAATTTGTTCATTATTCCATAATATTCATTAAATAATTACTTATAAATTAATTTATATATATCAATTTAAAACAAAACAATATGAAAAAATATATAACAACACAATAATGCATATAACCCGTTATTATTATAAAAAAAACCCGCACAAGGTGCGGGTATTACACTAGTATATATTAAAGCGGACACACTTATTACCACGTGTCATCGCCAGGATTTTCCTTCCGCCAAAAAAAAAATTAGAATCGTAAAATTTTAGTTTAGAAATTCTTTTAAAAAATCAATTATATTAATAAGGGTGATAATCGGATTAAAAAAAAAGGTTTGTTGACTACTTGACAACTAATGGATTTTATAGTGCAAAAAATTAAAAAAAATATTGCAAAAATAAATAAAAAAATATTTATAATAATGATAAATATTATAATCAGTAAATAAATAAATAAATAAAGTCAAACACACGTAAATGTCAAAATTTATAATCGAAATGTTGAGGGAAAAAAATCATGTAAAAGAATTCAAATGAAAATTTAAATGTATTTATTGTAAATAAGAAATTTAAAAATATGGTTAACGTTGGATTTATATTTTCAACAAACCTTATCTCAAATTGTTTAATCAATTTAAAATTTTGGCAATGTTGATTTATCGAATCTGAACAACTTAATAGTTTTCGGAACTGAAATATTTAACCGATCTATAATTTCGAAATATGTTAAAAAATAACAATTTATTAAAATTCAGTCCTGCACAAGGTGCGGGTATTACACTAGTATATATTATAGGAGTAACACTTCTTGCCACGTGTCACGCAGAAAAATACTCACTGCCATGTGTATTTTAGCATTTAACCGCAATCCACCAAAATATTAATTAAGTTTATTCATTAATAAATTATTTAATGAAATATTAAAATTAAATCTTAATTAAACTGGGCCAACCAATTGAGCCAGTTATACAATAAACATGATTAATCTTAAACGTAATTAGTTTTGATTATAAATTGTTGTATTTTTAAAATTAATTTATATACAACAATTAATTTAACACCACATATTACCAATGTACTATTTCTATTAACATATGAATCAGTATAATAAGGGGGAGAAAAATCAAAATATAAATTATTATATGGTTATATATTTTATTAAGGTATTATATAATATTATACGTAAAGTGTACAAATATTTATTGCTTATTATATATTCTATCTAATGACAAAAAATAGTTTATATATAATCCATTATAGAAAATATAATAACAAATAATATTTTTATTAAAATCTCGTGTAAGACACAAGTAATACACTAATTATTTTTTTATTGATAAACTTTTCTCTACTCATCTTCTTAATTATCTTCCTAAATTTGACACTTTAATTATTAATTTATTTTTTGTCTGAATAAAAAAATTCATGGTATATGGAATGCAAATGCTCTTATAATTCAGGTCCACAATTGATACGTTAAACCGATAAAGTCATAAAACTAATGTGTTAGAACCCAAGACTGAATTCATCGTAAACTTGAGTGGATCTAATAATATTAAATCTACATGTTTGCATGTATAACACGAGAAAAGTTAGAACCAAGATGGAAACCATCATAAATTTTGGTGGACCTAATATCACCACTAATCTGATTTCCTGCAATTCAACATTTATTTATATAATATAAAAACATTATTTATGAGCTTTTAAAAATAGATATGTCTTTTTTTGGTAGGATAAAATAGATATGTCTGAAGGAGACACATTTTATACAGTCTCTTCTCTTCCGTACAAGGATTCCTAACTTCTAAGTTTAAAAATGGAAGATGAACTCCAAAATAGTTTTTTCAATTAAGGATAAGCATTAACTAGTCTTTATACACAATAGCATGGAAGGAGAACATTTATTGATTACTAACCGTAAAGGCATAATTAATTAATTTAATATAGTTTATATTAAAGTATAATATTTTGTCTATATAAAATATTTACATATTAATAACACTTATAATCTACTATATAATACTAAAGCATAAATGAATTAAGCCACGTGTCGCCGTTACATTAAGCCACATCGAATTATTCCACGTGTCGCCACCACATTAAGCCACCTAGGATTTTGCCACGTGTCGCCACCACGTTAAGACACATCGGATTTTTGTCATGTCTTATTTATATAAAGTTCATTGTTTTCATTTTATTTATTTTGTTTCTCAAAGTCAATTATTTCCATTTTATTTTATTTTATTTCTCAATTAAAAATATGAATATATGAGATATAAGAAAAGATTATAATATAAACAAAAATAACTTTCTATGTTTAACAATAATATACCATTTATGTGATAGAATATTACATTATATAATTTTTTTTAACTCAAGTTATTTTTAAACCAAGATATATGATTGGTTAATTACTTTTCTCATTTCAAATAATCGGATGTTTTGAATACACCTAAAACAATTTGATATTAATTCAGTATCATATTATTTATTTATTTCGGTATTTTTTTTATTTCA
The DNA here is from genome assembly GCA_002319775.1 of Fagopyrum tataricum. Classification (NCBI taxonomy): domain Eukaryota; kingdom Viridiplantae; phylum Streptophyta; class Magnoliopsida; order Caryophyllales; family Polygonaceae; genus Fagopyrum; species Fagopyrum tataricum. Next base: position 8,243,759 of record CM008281.1, read on the forward strand.
TTTAAGTGTATCATATTATTTTTTATTTCTTAAGTGTATTTTACCATTTTTTTTGACATAGTCAATTATTACATAAATAGAAATATTAAAACCTATTATAACCAATAAAGATATTACATTATTATTATTATTATTCGTATTTCTTATTTAGGATAATCTTATAATATCGTAATCCTATACAATTTTCTGTTAGAACGTTTTAAAATTTTTTACATTTATTTTTTTAATTTTTTTGTTAAAATATAATAAAATGGGTTTGTCGGATATTCTAATAGACTATCTCACACACACACACATATATATATATATATATATATATATATATATATAATGATTAAAATATATGAATACTCTTATAATTAATTTTTTGACATCCCGTGCAAGACACGGGTACTAAACTAGTGTCATCTATTTTGAACCAAAATTTTGAGATTCCAATGACATATATATTGTGAACAAGAGAGAGTATCGCTTACATTCAATAAAATATTAAAAGATAAAAGAGAAACATTATAAAATCAAATCAAATTGGAAATAAATTATTTTGTACAAGTATATAATAATTATTATAACTATTGTTTTTTAGGTTGATACATTTTCTATTTAAGAAATATGTTAGTAAAATTGATAACATAGGCTTATGATTATTTTATATTTAAAGATATGTAACTAAATAAAACATTTCAATACGGTGTCTAAAGTCTCAAGTCCAAAGTCCATATAACAAATATTATCTAGAAGAGTAGGCACTGTAGCAGTATGTTGAATTTGAAAGCCCTAAAAATTGAATAGAAAAAGACGCACGGGGTATATACAATTACAATATACAGTGGTTGTGCCGTGGCGCTTAGCTGGAACCCGCCATGCGTCTTCGCTTCTCCTTCCTTCCACAACAGTCTACAAATAAGATGAGACTTATTATGAGTAGCTGCCGTGAGCGCGTCTCCTTCTAAATTAATCTCTCCACGCCGCCACTGACCGTCGAATCCTGAATTTATATGTGTCTCAGATTCGATATATACTCTGAATCTCTCTAATCGATCTCTTCTCAATTGTTGATTAGTCTGCCATGGATTTCTTCCATAACGCAAAGGCAGTCCGTCTCCGGAGCCACCACGACAAATACCTAACAGCCGACGACGACGAAGAGTCTGTCACACAAGACCGCAACGCCTCCTCTCGTAACGCCCGCTGGTCAGTCGAATTCGTCTCCGGCGCCGCCGATTCCACTCACATTCGACTCAGGAGCATATACGGAAAGTACCTAACCGCCTCCAACCACCACTTCCTCCTAGGAATGACTGGACGGAAAGTCCTGCAGACGCTCCCTTTCCGCCTCGACTCCTCAATCGAGTGGGAGCCCATTCGGGATGGCAAGCGCGTCAAACTACGCACTCGTTACGGCAATTTTCTTCGCGCTAACGGAGGCCTTCCGCCTTGGAGAAACTCTATTACTCACGATGTCCCACATCGGACTTCGACTCAAGAGTGGGTGCTTTGGGATGTTGACGTTATTGATATTTTGGAAACCAAGGTTGATAGCTTCGACAGCAAGCACATGACGTCGGCGACCGCTAAGCCCGCTCCGATCCATCCCACTCAGGTCGCGGATTCTGGATCTTTCGGATCGGATTCTGAATTTGAATCCCCTAAGCAAGAGGTATGAGTTCTGTAAATTTGTTCATCACAATTTCGATTCAGATGTAGATTTGCTTAACAAATAGCTGTGATTGATCTTTGCAGAGTAGTGAATTTGTAGCGCCGAAATTGAATGGGAGGGTGATCTATTACCACATTGCTGAAGAAGACGGAAGCGTAAACGAAGATGCAGGGCAGGGCTATCCATTAACATTCAACAGCAACAGCGTTGAGGAATTGACTGAAAAGCTCAAGGAAGACACTGGAATCGAAGATATTATCGTCTGCACTCGCAGTCCTTTGAACGGCAAGCTCTATCCTCTTCGCTTGCATCTTCCCCCTAACGCCGTTTCTATGCATGTAGTCGTCGTCCCCTCTTCCTCTATTCACGCATTCTGAGCTTCTGTGTGTGGAGTTTTGAGGTTATCTTGTACAGTCGATTTTATTGCAGATTTTGCAGGGTTGCTGTCATAATTCAGACTAGTAACAATTGGTTTAGTGTCTAAGAATTCTTTTCTTACGTCCATCTTCAACAATATTGCTCTCTTCAGGATTTTACTGTATATATCTAATATATTTGCACCTAATAAACATGATTCTTGTTCTCTTTATTGTAAAATAAATTATATTCTCTCTGGATACCTACTCTTGTCTTCTATCACAGCATTTGCATGAACATCATCGCTGTACAACTATACACAATAATCGAAGCTGTTGCAAATTTGTAATTGTAAGAGCCAGCTTAGAAATCGTAGAATAATGAGATATCTAATTAATATACAGTTGTAAAGCCACTGGTACTGTATATCACCACGTTAGCCTTTTGTTCTATTACTCATCTGCGCCGCGGAAGTCATCATTCTCCTTCGATCATAAAGAATATGTAAACAATTTATAACAAATTTTTTTAAATAAAAGGTTAAAACTGAATAAGAAACCTACATTTTTTTTAGTTATAATCTGTAACATTTGATCAATAAAAGTCTATGTTCGAAAGATCTTCTATCGTGGTTTTTCTAGTTTCAACCACGACATTTAGAATATCCATTTTAATAAAATATTAAAAAGTTGTTAAATATGGTTTGATGATTATACCTCATATTACATCATGTTACGATGTAACTTGATATACAAGTTATCCAAGATCTATCCTTATATTAATGGAGTTCGGATCCATGCTACATATAGGTTTTATTTAATTATAAGAAAATACATTTTTTTTTTAAAAACATTTTATTATTTTTAGCACTCAATAGATCAATTTGCTAAATAATCGGCGTGGTTCATTCTAAATTAGGGTTGTTAACGGTTCGAGAACCGGAATCGTTTAAGGTAAACGGTCCGGTTCTGGTATTTTTTTTGGCTGGAACCGTTTGGAACCGGACCGGTTAAGGAATCGAAACCGTTTACGAAATTTTTTATGGAGCCGGAACCGTTTAACAAATTATCGAACTGTTTGGAACCGGACTTGGTGGAACCGTTTGGAACCGGAACCGGAACCGTTTGGAACCGGAACCTTGGAGACTAAAATCACGAGAATCACGAGAATCTGTGGAGGGAATCAACAGATTTAAGATTTAAGATTTGTTTCTCTAGTTTCATTCCACTCAGAGTTAGGCAATCAACAAATTTAAGATTTGTTTCTCTAGTTTCATTCTTCCTATGTGCAGACTAATATCACGAGAATTTGTGGAGGGAAGAAGAGACTTTACCGGCGAGTAGGAGCGGCGAGCAGGAGGAAGCGAGAGTGACGATGAAGCGGGAGCGGCGGTAGCGAATTCGTCAACTAGCACTGCAATGTGAGTCGTGACTCGTGAGAGGGCTGAAGGCGAAAGGGATTGAAAGTGAAACTAGGGCTGAAAGCCTGAATGTAGCGTTTCAATATTTTTTTTTTTATATTTTTAATATATATATATATATATATATATATATATATATATATATATATATATATATATATATATATATATATAAACGGTTCTTATGCGCCCTTGACCACCATGACCGCGGATGAAGAGGACGATGCTTTGCGGGTTCGCTCCGATGGACCGCTCACTCGTTCCCGAGCCAAAGCCATCGCCCAAGCTACCGGCTCAATCATCCGACGCACCGTCACATCACTTGGACCCGTTAGTGGCATGCCATGTCACCACTCCACCATGGCATAGGCTTCCGGCGCCACGTCATCAAGCTAGCAAATATTATTATTATTATATTTTGCATTTTAAATAATAATAGACTTTAATTTTCGGAACATTAATTCCGGAACTTAATTCCGTGAGTTAATTTCCGGCATTGATAGTCTAGACCTTTGGTTTCGGGAGTTGCCCCGACTTTATTCCGCTTTATTTCCGTCATTCAATTTCCGACTTTTGGTGTAGCCTTCACCCACTATATAAGGGATGCTTGGCTTCACTTGTAAATGATGTCTAATTTTAATCAAGTATTTTGAAGGAAAATCCTCATTCTTGATCTAGGCATCACTTTCTCTTCAATCCCCTCAAAGTTCTTCCTTGGATCAAGTCTTAGATCCAAGAACTCACATTCGAGGATTCTTCTAAAGAATCAAACTATCAAATCCACTACAACGTTTGCTCGATCTCTCTAGATCGAATCAAACCTACGCTTCCGCATCCATATAAATCGCTTCTGCCCTACCAAACTTCTATCAAAGTTCTCATTTGCACAACAACAACGAGTAGTCGAAACTCTAGCTTGGTCTAGATCCGGCGTTCGTCCTTCAACGATTCCAAGGACGCATCAAATTGGCATCAGAGCAAAGGGATCGAAGCTAAGTTCTCTTTACTCTTGTTTTTGTGCGTTATATTTTTATCCTTCTTTGCCTTTGTTGTTCTTCCCTTCTTGAAGATCTTCAACTTGTTCTTCGTGTTCTTCGTGTTCTTCGAAGTTGTCTTGAAATTTTTTTTTCTTTTTTCTCACCAAACAAATTTAGGAGATAGTTGGTTTGCCATCAAACCATCTATCAAAAACAATTTGTTCTTCAACCAACCCAATCCGACAAGTTTGTTAATCGATTTTACCAAATTTCTTGGGATTTTTTTGTTAACAAATTCGGATATCTTGCATTTTGATATTCAAACAGAAACAAAAATCAAAACTCTTCAACAAAGCGGATTTGTTTCCAAAGTGTTTCATCTCTTGCATCAAAAAAGTTGCAAAGTTCAAAAAAAAAAAATACAAAGTGAAAAGACGTCCGGCAAACAAGTCCATCCGAAAAATCGGATTTTACAAAACGGTCAAAGACCGAAAGCAAGCAAAGCTTGCCGAGTGAACAATCCGTCCATCTTCTGTCTCTCCATTTTCTTTACATACGTGCAAAATATCACTTGTTTATTTGTGTGAATTGGTTCACATTTTGTTGGATTTGCCTACCTTGCTTAACCGCCAAACGGCCTTCCCAAAAGTAGAACCTTAACGCACTTGAACTTGGGTAACGTTGACTTAATTCGTCACCTTGCTCATTTGATTGCTTGCATTTGTTTGTATTCATTTGTAATCATGACTAACGTGGATATAGAAAACTCACAGGATGCTCGTGAACGAGAAAATGCCTCCTTATCCGAGGAAGTTGTTAGTCTAAAGCAACAAATAATGGAGATGAGGACACAAATTTTGGCCCTTACGACCACTCCACGCCCCGCCCCAAATCCAAATGACACCATGGTCGAGACTTCCACGTCCGACGCTCGTCGGAAGGGCAAAGGTCTGTTGGGAACCGACCCATCTCAAGGTCTTAGGCTTGCCTCAGTCATCGAAAACCAAACTCAACAAGACGGCAGGCACCACCTCAATGAGACCGAGAACAATAATGGCCCGACTCCGGATGATCTACTTTATGTAGATACAATGGATCGGAACAAGCGCTTCGAGCGCAATTGTAAACGGTACGGATCGCCCCCACCTTTATCTAATGCACATAATACTAACCGTCCCATACAGGAAGAATATCGGTACACCAATCAACAAGATCGTCATCCTCGACGTTCCGGTAATGATCGATATGAGCAACGCCACCAACGACGTAGCCGGCGTTCATCATACCGCGACTATGATGAGTATGACGAGAGGGACGATTTTGATGAGTTCTCCGACGATGAAGCCAACTTGGAACGGGTGGCTCATGTCCGTCCATGGCACCCCCCCGTCCGAGATCCATTTGAGAACCAAGACCGAGGAGAAGAATGGTTGCCTCCTCCTAACCCACCAAGGCATGCACATCAACGAGCCCATCATGATGATATGCCACCGCCCCGCCCGGATCCCTACAAAGCTCGTAGGGAAGGTAAAGTTAAATTTCCAATATTTTATGGGGAAATGATCCTTGTGTGTTTCTTGATTGGACACAAGACATGAAAAGGGCTTTGAAAAATTGCCACTATGAGGAGTACGAGAAGATCGAAGCGGCAACCTTGTACTTTGAAGGCGATGCAAAATCTTGGTGGAACCGGTATGAACACATCCGTGAGAACCGAGGATGGGAACCGGTTGCGACGTTTGATCAACTGATCTACGTCATGACAAAGAAGTATGTCCCCGACGACTTCAAAAATGATATGCGGATGCAAATTGCCGAGCTCCAACAAGGCAAACTCACTCCGGTGGCCTACTTGGCCAAGCTCGAGGACATGCATATGAAGGCCGTCATCTCGGCCTCGCCCTCCGGACGACGAAGAGCTACAGCCAAAAGAACTCAAAAAGGTGCGAAAGGGGATGCTGGTTCCTTACGCACCAAGTTCATGAGTGGCCTCAATCCATCAATCCGACGACCCCTTGAGATCGTTCCATATAGGGACTTGGGAGCTTTGTGTCATGCGGCCATGAAGCTTCACAAGCAACAACAAGAGACTCCAAAATACTCAAGGTATAACTCCTCTCCAAATCAATACGCTTATTCTACTAACACCCGTGCTCGAGATGTATCTAGTTATCAAGAGTCTGGCGCCACCAAAGGAGCCCAACGGATGGTCCAATCCACCCGACAAGCGGATACCGAGAGGGCACCACAACGTGGTCCCAATGTCCCGGCACAAGTGCCTCCCGCCCGCACCCCTCAAGGACCTCCACCGGTGGCACGGCCAAGGGAGCCCGTGTGTTATAAATGTAGCGGATTCGGTCACGTCCAACGTGATTGCCCGAACACAAAGCGTGTGTTGTTTGCCAATCCCTCATATGAAGATAAGGAAGATGAAGAAGACGGCGATATCATCATAGAGGATGACCAAGACGCCGACCCCTACTACGGCATGGAACCATGCGACGAACAAATGGCTTGCGGCCCGGCACAACCCGGTAAGTTCGCCCTTGTATCTCGTAGAATTTTAGCCGTTAAGGAATTTGTCCCTATTGACCAACGCGAGAATCTCTTTCACTCTCGTTGTTTGGTCAATAACACTAGTCTCTCTCTCATAGTTGATGGGGGTTCTTGTTGTAATATTATCAACGAAAAAGTGGTAAAACACTTTAAGTTGCCTACAACCCCCCACCCAACACCTTATGGAATCCAATGGATTTCCGATAAGGCGTGTGACACCGTCAGATGACAAGCTTGGGTGACGTTTTCCATAGGCGGCTATGTGGATAAGATCCTTTGTGATGTTATCAAGATGGACGCCACACATGTCTTATTAGGACGACCATGGAAATTCGATCGCCGTATATTCCATGATGGTTATCTTAATAGATACATGTTCCAATATAATGGAAAACGGGTCACATTGTTGCCTATGACTCCACATGAAATATTAATTGATTATGCGGAACGGAAGAGGCAACAAACCATTGATGAGACCACTACGCCGGCAACATCGGACCCTCCTAGGAGTCCTTCCGATGTTGTGGGTGCTAGTACTTCCGGATCCCGGAACACCGCCTCTAGTAACTATGCTAGTGAGTCTAGAGGTAGTAAAGGAAGCATCGTCCCAACGAATGCAACTTTACCATCTCCGGAACCAATAATCAAAGGCCGGTGTGAGCCGAGGGTACTTTTCGCCCGGAAACATGATGTGACACCGGTCAAGGAAGGCAAGTTGCCATGCTTCTTACTTGTTCCTTTTTGCTTATCTACTTCCAATGACCTTAGTAATATGCCGCACGAGGTGTCTACTTTGTTGTCTGATTTTCAGGACGTCTTGACCGATGAACTACCACCCGGCTTGCCACCGATCCGTGGAATTGAGCACCAAATCGATTTGGTGCCCGGCGCGTCTTTACCCAACCGTGCCGCTTACCGTGCAAGTCCGGAAGAAACTAAGAAGCTACAACGTCAAGTCCAAGAGCTCCTAGACCGGGGATATGTTCGTGAGTCACTTTCACCATGTGCCGTGCCGGTCATTTTGGTGCCCAAGAAGGACGGATCTTGGAGGATGTGTGTCGATTGCCGAGCCATCAACCAAATAACCGTCAAGTACCGGCATCCGATCCCACGCCTCGACGACATGTTGGATGAACTACACGGCGCCACCGTGTTCTCAAAGATTGATCTCCGGAGCGGGTATCACCAAATCCGGATGGCCGAGGGTGACAAGTGGAAAACGGCTTTCAAGACAAAGTACGGATTATATGAGTGGCTTGTCATGCCGTTCGGACTCTCCAACGCCCCATCAACGTTCATGCGCCTCATGAACCATGTCCTTCGCCGGTTTTTGGGTAATTTCGTAGTTGTTTATTTTGACGATATTTTAATTTTTAGTAAGTCTTTGGATGAGCACATCGGGCACCTTCGCCAAGTGCTCGAGTGCCTTAGACAAGAACAATTATTCGTCAATATTGAAAAATGTGTCTTTTGTTCCGACACAACTATATTTCTTGGCTATGTCGTGTCTAAGGACGGACTCCGAGTAGACGACTCCAAAGTTCGCGCTATTCGGGAGTGGCCTACACCTAGTACAGTCACCATGGTCCGAGCCTTTCTCGGCTTAGCGGGCTTCTACCGACGCTTTGTCAAAGACTTTAGCTCGGTAGCGGCGCCGCTTCATGAGCTCACTACTAAGGGTGTCACGTTTGAGTGGCGTGATACCCATGCTCGAGCGTTTGATGCGCTCAAAGACCGACTTTGCAATGCACCACTACTCCAACTCCCAAATTTCTCGAAAACCTTCGAGGTGGAGTGTGATGCATCTAATGTTGGCATTGGGGGGTTCTTCTCCAAGAGAATCGGCCCATTGCTTACTTTAGCGAAAAGCTTTCCGGTCCACCACTCAACTATCCAACCTATGACAAGGAACTATATGCTTTAGTTCGTTGTCTAAAGACATGGCAACACTACTTGTGGCCGAAGGAGTTCGTGATTCATTCGGATCATGCGGCTCTTTCGTATCTCAAGAGTCAAACTAATTTGAGTCGGCGCCATGCAAGTTGGGTAGAATTTTTAGAAACCTTTCCTTATGTCATTCGGCATAAGAAAGGAAAAGAGAATGTGGTAGCCGATGCCCTTTCTCGGCGATATATCCTCTTGGTGCATATGGACGCAAAGATCCATGGCTTTGCTCTTATCAAAGAGTTATATGCCACGGATCTTGACTTCAAGGATAAATTTGCCAAATGCCTTGACCTCCGAGAGCATGAGACCTTCTTTATTAATGATGGTTATTTGTTCCGCGCGGGAAAACTTTGTATTCCGCGTTCATCCATACGCCGCTTGTTGATAAAGGAAGCCCATGAGGGTCGTGGTCACTTCGGTGCTACCAAGACTCTCGCCGCTCTCCAAGAGCACTTCTTTTGGCCGAAAATGCGCAAGCATGTGACACGGTTTTGCACAAGTTGCATAACATGTCATCATTCCAAATCGCGTCAAGGTCCGGACGGATTGTATTCTCCTTTGCCTATACCAATTGGACCTTGGGAGGATCTTTCTATGGACTTTGTAGTTGGCTTACCTATGTCCAAACGAGGCAACGACTCCATTTTTGTGGTAGTCGACCGTTTTTCCAAAATGGCTCATTTTATCGCGTGTAAGAGCACCCAAAATGCTAGCGATGTTGCCACATTATTCTTTAACAATGTGGTGCGCTTACACGGGATACCACGTTCCATCCTTAGTGATCGGGACGTGAAATTTGTGAGTCACTTATGGAGAACGTTGTGGGGAAAACTTGGAACCAACTTGTTGTTTTCAAGTAGTTATCACCCCCAAACCGATGGTCAAACGGAGGTGACCAATAGGACTCTCGGTGCTCTACTTAAAGCAACGCTTAGGAACAACCCACGAAAGTGAGAGGACTTAATTTCGGTTGTGGAGTTTTCATATAACAGGTCTAGGCACTCGGCAACTAAACTCTCACCATTTGAAGTTGTCTACGGCCTTAATCCACACACGCCATTGGACTTCACACCACGTCCACTCAAGGACGGTGAACACATCAACGCCGCAAGTCGAGCCACCTCAATCATTGAACTTCATGAGCGGACAAGAGCACAACTCCAACGTCGTGCCGCCCAACTTGCCGAACAACGCAATAAGGGCCGTCGCGACATATCTTTCGAGCCCGGCGATCTTGTTTGGCTCCACTTAAGGAAGGAGCGTTTCCCATCTCGACGCAAGGGCAAGCTATCGGATCGAGGTGATGACCCTTTCCGGATCCTATCACGACATGGTCCAAATGCCTACAAGTTGGAGCTTCCGGATTCCTACGGCGTGCACCCAACGTTCAATGTAAAGGATCTAGCCCCTTTTGTTGAGCCCTTATTTGACGACGGTGAAACGGGGACGTTTCACATCCAAGATGGGGGGACTGATGCGCCCTTGACCACCATGACCGCGGATGAAGAGGACGATGTTTTGCGGGTTCGCTCCGATGGACCGCTCACTCGTTCCCGAGCCAAAGCCATCGCCCAAGCTACCGGCTCAATCATCCGACGCACCGTCACATCACTTGGACCCGTTAGTGGCATGCCATGTCACCACTCCACCATGGCATAGGCTTCCGGCGCCACGTCATCAAGCTAGCAAATATTATTATTATTATATTTTGCATGTTAAATAATAATAGACTTTAATTTTCGGAACATTAATTCCGGAACTTAATTCCGTGAGTTAATTTCCGGTATTGATAGTCTAGACCTTTGGTTTCGGGAGTTGCTCCGACTTTATTTCCCGCCTTTATTTCCGTCATTCAATTTCTGACTTTTGGTGTAGCCTTCACCCACTATATAAGGGATGCTTGGCTTCACTTGTAAATGATGTCTAATTTTAATCAAGTATTTTGAAGGAAAATCCTCATTCTTGATCTAGGCATCACTTTCTCTTCAATCCCCTCAAAGTTCTTCCTTAGATCAAGTCTTAGATCCAAGAACTCACATTCGAGGATTCTTCTAAAGAATCAAACTATCAAATCCACTACAACGTTTGCTCGATCTCTCTAGATCGAATCAAACCTACGCTTCCGCATCCATATCAATCGCTTCCGCCCTACCAAACTTCTATCAAAGTTCTCATTTGCACAACAACAACAAGTAGTCGAAACTCTAGCTTGGTCTAGATCCGGCGTTCGTCCTTCAACGATTCCAAGGACGCATCAGGTTCCTTGTTTTTTAAAAAATTGGAACCGGACCGGAACCGGAACCGTATTTAAACGGTCCGGTTCCAAAATTTACTAACCAATAATTATAGGAACCGAACTAAACCGCCAAATTTCGGTTCGGTTCCAACGGTTCCAGCAGGAACCGAACCAAATTAACAGCCCTATTCTAAATGATTATTAGTTGAGAGTTTCTTCATCTCCATTCACTCCTCTATCGCTCGAGATAGTACACGACAGTCGCCGAAACTTGCCTCCATTTGCAACCATTCTCTTAATCGAGAGTTTTTCATCTCTAATCTCTCGGATTCAAGTTCTTAGGGGTTTGATTGTTCACTTAATCGCTTATATTCTTCATCTCCGACCATTCGCTCCTCTAAGGTAGTTCATGAAGTCTTCCCAAGATGGAGGAGCTTTCCAATGAAGGCCACCACTTGAAATGCTTAACAGATTTGCATCCCTTTTACCAATATCTCATAAGCTAAGAGTTACATCTCTTCAGCTTGTTTTATGATTGGCATTGAGTCTACCATTCGATAGTTCATGATCGTATCAACGGTGTATGTCGTAGTATTTGCGTCCTCAGACTTGTATGTCCTCTCTCTATGGTAATCCAAAGCTCCTTACCAGTATCATTTTTCCCATGCACTTGGTATAGAGAGTGAGTTAGACTATTTATAATACAACCTTTGCAAAGGTCATCTCCTTTCACCCAATGCGCAAATGTGGCTTTGGTCCATGTCCCTATAAGGAGAATATGTGTTTATTATCCTTTAGGTACTTGTCCAGCTTCATTGTGGTTAGGAAGAACAACATCTCCGTTTTGAAGCCCGTGCATGCCATCAAACTTTTCAGGCTTGAGTCATGCGTTCAGTGAGCCAAAAATCGTTATTGTTTGTTGGGTAGGAGCGGGGTTGTTATTTCTCCCGACACCCGAATTTTTTCAGGTTATCCGGTTACTAACCCTCCCAAACTGAATTTGGGGCATCGGCTCATGTTGGTTACCATCACTTATATACATTCCGTTTTCAACTCTACATATGGGACCTAAATCGGTGTCGTCAAGTAGCTTATTCGAGGGAATTGTTGCTTTCACTCAAATAAACTATTTTCAAATATTTTGGTTTTAGAATTAAGATTGTATGAACGTAGTTTGGGGATTCTTCTGATTAAACTGTTAAGACCACGAAAAAGAGGAAGAACGATACCGTTAGTGTGTCTAGAGTCGAGATAAGAGACCTCTGTCATTAATTCTGAAAATTGGTAGTGACCCAAAGACCACGACCTTTAAGCATATTTACCCTTTAATTGTATTCCGTACACATAACTCCGGGCATCATTATCTCATTCACCCAGAATCTAATTTATTAAATAAGTATACCATGATTAAGTAGTCGCGGAGACGAGTACTTAATAAAATCTGGTTTCAACATATATATAGGGTTAGAAACAAGAGAGAACCATTCTTACGGAGAGGAATGAAAACCTCTAAGAACGACCGCTAGATTGTTAGATGAACGGTTCATGATCAATGTATTGATATGGTATGTAATAAATGAAAATCACACGGTTAAAATATTGAAGTTCATGCTTTAGGAAAATATAATAATTTTGTTTGTATGAACACACCTAATTTCAGCTCTACTCACACGAGACATTCAAGGAATAAGAACATTCTACCGCCGGCGACTGTGTTGCGTATTGCTGAGAAGAAAATAACGTTGAAACAGCAAGCATATATGCACAACACATTCAACTAGTACAACACGTTCAATTATACATACGCGCAACACGTTCATGATCAATATATTCATTTACACTTTTGTTAAACGAAACTCTATTATAAAAGCACATATGCAATAACACGTGCAATTAATATTCATCAAGAAACACGAGCATTACAATGAAAATAAAGACTCAAATATGTAATAAGCACACGACACTTTCATTGTCAATGTCTCAACTATACTCTATTCCATAAATACATATGCACAACAAGTTCAAACTAATACAACACAGTCAATTATACATATGCACAACACGTTCATGATCAATATATTCATTTAATCTTACGTTAAACGAAACTCTATTATAAAAAAACATATGCACACCACGTTCATTTATACATCAAAAAACACGAGCATTACAATGAAAATAAAGACTCAAATACTCAATAAACACACAATACGTCAACCCCTTTACTTCTCGCGTGTTTCTTCTTGTGCTTGCGCCGACACTGGCAAGAATATTAGGAATATTGTAATTACTGCACCTCTAACCATGGTTACTTCTCGAGCGACAAGTAAACTAGTTAAAACTGTAATAGCAGACTTGGCGGCGGGAGCTTAGAAAGTGAAACACGAGGCTGTGGAGATTTTGGGCCAGATAGACATCACGGACCTACAAATAGTGGGATGGGCTTGGGCCGACAATATGATTGGGATCTTAATGGACCTATTCAACTTTGACTGGGCCGGATGATTGGTAAACGCGGCCCCCATCCCAGCCACAAAAACAAGGGCTACGGTCTACGGATCCGGAAGGACCGGAGCAAGGGAAAAGTCTCAACTTTACGTGACTAATCATCATCTTAATCATTCTCTCCGTTACCTTCAAAACTAATCACCATCATTATATCTTCCTTTTCAATCCACTTAACTCTAGTTTCAGCTTTATAATCCTAAATTAGGATACCCACGTGACCAAAAGTAGAACTCACACTATTACGCCACTAACATGACGATGACGTCACTTGAAAGCCAAAAATACAGAATTATTTTTCTTGATTTCAATAAAGAAAATTTTTATAGAGAGTTGCTTGATTATATATATTTGGGGCATTTTTGTTTGTTTGTTTGTTTGTCCTTTGAAGGTCTTGTTTGGTTCACTCAATCTTTCATTGAGCCTATTTTTGATGAGTAATAATAAATATGTATATAAAAGAGGAGATTCTATTTACATCGACGGCTTCTTGAGCATGAAGATTCTCCCCACTCCTCTCTCCACTCGCTTCCACTGATGACTTGGTTGCACGTTTTGAGCCCCACCAACTGTCAGCTACAACTAAAATAATACACAGTAACAACCACCTCTCCCCTCACAGCCCCTTCCCTCACCCTCCAATACACGTCCTCCACGTGCCTCTCTATCTCTTCGTCACAGCCCCGTTTCTTTAGCCTCCTTCTCTCACTTCTCTTGAAAAAAAACAAAATCCCCAATCTCTTTTTTTTATTTGAGCTTCTTCTACAGCTTCTTACCCTCTCTTCATCCCCGCCTCCTTCCTAAATCCAAGTTTTTTCCACTTCCCCAGGCGAATTCCACTTGCGCCTTTTAATTTACCAACAATTCAGGTCCTATCTAGGTTTTGCTGATTCTTTTTCTCTTCATTTTGGCGTTTTTCTCTTCCCGATTTGTTGTCTCTTTCCCAAAATGGGAGTTGATTACTACAACATATTGAAGGTTTCGAGGTCCGCAAGCGATGACGAGTTGCGAAAATCTTACAAGAAATTGGCCATGAGGTGGCATCCGGACAAACATCCTTCCGATAACAAAGAGATCGCTGAATCCAAGTTCAAGCAGATATGTGAAGCCTACGATGTCCTTAGCGATTCACAGAAGCGTCAGATCTACGATCTTTATGGAGAAGAAGGCCTCAAAGCAGGCGATTTCTCCAATGCCTCATCGCCTTCCGCCATGCGAGGCGGCGGTGCTGGTGGTTATAATGGGAAGGGGAAGTCATTCCGATATAATCCTCGTGACGCGGATGATATATTTGCCGAGTTTTTCGGAGCTGGATTTGAGAGTTGGGATGGGAAGAAGAGTGCTACCTCTGGCGGTGGAGGTGTTGGAGAAAGTAACCGTCGGACGGGGAAGAAGGCGGCGGCGGTGGAGACGCAGCTGGCTTGCAGCTTGGAAGAGTTGTACACGGGATCCAAGAGGAAGATGAAGATTTCCAGGATTGTTTCTGATGATTCTGGGTACGGATTCTTAACTTATATCAATTTTTTTTTAAAACAATTAGATTGTTGGATTACTCTAATGTTTCAATTCGAAATTTCATTGTAGAAATCTAGGATGTAGGAGAATGATAGAATGATTTTACTTCAAATATTCATTGAAAGTTTGATCCTGGAAACATGATAATAAAATTCGATATCAGGTGATTGATTGATGAGTAAATTATTTCTCCCTGATGGTGATGTTATTTGGTTGTCCTTGTATCATCATTGGAGGTTTGACAAGATCCTTTGATAGTTGACCTGACCCTCCTTTGTAGACTTGCAAGCACGATAGAATAAACTTTGTGAAGAACCGTCTAATGCTTTGATTGACCATTGGAAGTCTATCTTGCCCACTTCTGTTTCGTGGACTTGGCCTTCATATTCGAGAAGGTTTCTAACAAGTATTGCCGAATTGACAATACTTATCTAAATTCTAGCTTATATCTATTTTATATTTACTGGTTTACAGTTTCAGCAAAATATTATTGTTAATTATGACGTTCAATAGTGGAACATTTTGATGAAAACAATTGATGTGCTTATCAGCTAGTAAGAATTGTAGCTTCAAACACAACAGCTTTAGTGTAAATATAACCTACATTATCAAGTCAGACTGTAGTGTTAATTGTTTCCATCTAGCTACAAGTTCTGTTTTCAGTTGCCCTGCTTCTCATTGTATCACCTAAATGTAATCCTGTTGAGATTATCAAGTATCATATTGAGATTAGCTTTATATTTCAACATAAAACATCATTGGTAGTCATCCTTTTATTATGTGAGATTATCAAGTATCATATTGAGATTAGCTTTATATTTCAACATAAAACATCATTGGTAGTCATCCTTTTATTATGTTTAATGAAACATAATAAGAGTGCAGAGGAAGTATCCATGATCAGTAACTGGTTTTGATGCTCTTTCAACTTGTATTACAGACATTACTCAGATTGTGCAATTTGTGTTTCATGAAAATGCTATTAAAGTCAACATATTTCAATGTACATAATTTTGCAGTAAGCCAATGACTGTTGAGGAGGTCTTAGCAATTGATATTAAACTGGTTGGAAGAAAGGCACAAAGATCACTTTCCCAGAGAAAGGGAACCAAGATCCAGGGTCAGTGCCGGGAGATCTGATATTTGTGATAGACGAAAAGCCTCATACAACTTTCAAAAGAGACGGGGAACGATCTTGTAATCAACCAGAGAATATCTCTACTGGACGCACTTGCAGGGAAGACTCTGAACCTCCCAACCCTAGATGGAAGGAATCTCACCATTGAGGTATCAGACATTGTAAAACCAGGGCATGAAATCGTGATCGAAAATGAAGGGATGCCCATCTCTAAGGAGCCCAATAAAAGAGGAAACCTGAAAATAAAATTCAACATCAAGTTTCCAAGAAAGCTTTCTGCGGACCAAAAAACCGAACTGAGGAAGGTATTGGGTCGAAGCTCACGAGGCTCATAATTTGAAGTTGAACCCTTTGAGCTGTTGGTGCTAACACACTCATGTCTGATGTAAATACGCTGCGCATATTTTCCTCAGAAATTTTGGTTTTGGGAACTCTGTCTGCACACTAGGAAGCTTGAGAATCATCTCAAGCTAATAGTTTTGATCCCACAGAATAGTGAAGATCAAAGGGTAGTTCTTCCTCAACTACCAACCTAATGTCTCTTTTTTTTCCCCCACTTGAATCTCAAGTCTGTACTGCTTTGCTGTTTTCTCCAATACTAATGTTAGGCTGCAAATGAATTGATTGTGTAGATTAATGATAAGAAATATGTGCTTTCTTGTTTCCTACATTGATGCTGATCTCTTTTTGACTTCGTCCTGCATACAGTAGCTTTTGTATACGATTTTTTTACAGATTTGAGCTATATACGATTTTTTGGAGCTACTTCACTTTCATGTAGGTCCATATAAATCGGCATTGATATGATTGAGGTTGATAGTCGGCAACGTATATTATTGTAGGTTTTGATTCAACCAGAATAGCAGACATTAACCTAATGAGGAATTTTATTTTTTTGTGGCCGACAACCCTAGCATTTATGCTTGTAGACGCAGAACGTGTGAAGTGGCGATTCAGTTAAGATGAAGCCGGGAGAGGAAGCATGTAGCCGTGCACGAGTCGAATGTGAACCACCGCCGAGTAAGGCACATTTTTTGTACATGACCCGATTGGACCGTAAGAATTAACTTCAATCCGGTCTTAGATCGTAATATTATGTCCCGGTCCTAGACTGCTTTTTGAAAAAATTTATTGTATTTTTAAAAGTATAATTAGTTTCAATTTGGATTTGAATTAGCTAGAGTGTATTTAACCTATATAGTGTTTTTCTTTTTAAAACTAAAGATTGGAATTGCGACAATACGGTTTGGACCGTATTACTGGACAATGATGTTCTCGACTTGTCCATGGACCGCCAAGGTGTGTAGGGACAATACGTGATATATACTAGGGCTGGGCATGAGACGGACGGATTAAAGCCATCCCACGTCCCATCCCTGCCATTATATATGGAACGGACTGGGACGGGCCTTGAGTTTTTTACTAAAAACCACCGGGCCCTATCCCGGTTGGGACCGGGACGGGACGGGATGGGACGGGACTAATCCCGCATAATATATATAATTTTTTTTTTCGTCTTTTCGGTTTAAAGTTAACAATTTACGAAAGCAAATATTCGTGATATCCTTAAAACGAAAGACATTAAAATAGAATATCAACAAGGTTTACAAAACATAATTAATTGTAAAGTCTAAACATCAAAAATAAAATAAAATATAAGAACAAAATTACATAATTATCACTACTCTTAAACAATGTCGCAATTGAGTTCAATTTTCCTTTGTAATTTGTAGATGAATTTAGACAATTGTTAATTTATAATAACAAAATTATATAATGATCACTACTCCTTATATTTATATAGTTAATTATTTAATTTATATTTAAATTTTAATATATGCGGACGGGACGGGCCTTGCGGGACGAGGAAGGTAAGGCACATATCATGTCCCGCAATATTTTTTGGCAGGACGAAACGGGACGGGATTTGAAATTTTTAGATGAAAAACCACCGGGATTGGGACGGGATCGGGACGGGACCCGAGACGGGCCGATTTGCGGAATTTGTGCCCAGCCCTAATATATAGTGCTAACGAGTTTCTTTTTTGCAGGTTAATGATATTAGAGCTAAATTACATTTTTCTTTTCCAATCGAATTGATTGGATCATTCATGCATTTTCCTCAATCAACTTGATTGTTCCTCTACATCTTTCATCCTATTGGTTACCTCTTCATCTCGTTACAAAGATTGAATATAGAAATGGTAGTAGAGATATACCCCCTTATTTCATCACATTTTGATCGAACTTCTGGCAACAATGTCAATGATCCACTTTACTTATTCAACTCGGGTAATCTTAGAATGCAACTGGTGTTAATCTTGTTAATGGATCTAAATTTCCTTCGTGGATTGTATCATCATATGGCTTTGGGAGCCGAGTTGAAACTTGTTTTTGTGGATGGATCTTGCAAGAAGCTTGTTGTTAGAAGTTACAAACTTCTTATTTTTTAAAGTTCCTGTTAGTGCTCCATAGATTTTGATGATTGACTAATTTTATATGAATGTTTTCATGTTTGTTTGACTTTAAGTTTTAGGAGCATGAGAGGAGGATGTTACAATTAAGACGTCTATTGTAGGGACGTCAGAACATAAAACAAGTGAAATCCCCGTAAAGAAAAGCAGTTTAAGGTTTCCAAGTTAATTATAGAAAGGTCGATTGTCCTACATACAACACAATAACGTCGGCCTATTCATTGAAGATCTTGATTTAAGATAGAATTTATCTAAGGAAAGTCTATCGTACAAATCTAGCTTGTTAGATCTTATTTAGTTTATTATAACATATATTTATTTACGGATATATCCTAGTTATATTAGAATATATCTTATTTTTAGTAAGCTATATATACAAGGGTTAACCCTAGAATTAGGGTTGTCACTTTGCAAGTAAACATACATACCAAGAGAAGAGACGGTGAAGCATAATGTTGTTTTGATTGCATGTTGTATTGAGTTAGGTAGTATTGATTTAAAGGAGTGTGGTTGAGGATTATAGTGTAACTGAGACAAGTAACTAGTAAATTTTTTTGGAACTCGACCCAGTGAAACTAGAAAGAAATTTATAATTATTTTTAATCTCAATTTACTTATTTGTAAATTTAGGCTTCCACTATATATATATATATTTATTGATCTTTACTTATATATACAACTTATTATTGTTTGCATTGTCTAGGAACATCTCACTAGGATGTTCCTACCATTATAGCTAACATATACGATCCAACAATTGACATCAAAGCAAGGTTGCTCTATCTTGCGCTGATAGCAAAATATTTACGAGATGTCTAACACATGGAAGATTGAGCTCGAAAGAGGGAACTCCAAATCTTCATTTCTTAAGCCAAGACAGTTGATTGGTAGAAGAAGAAAATGGAGTGCCACATCAATTCAACGGACTACCAATGTTGGCAAATCACAAAACATGGCGATGAAGTGATTCACATGAAGAAAGATATGATGAGGTGAGAAGAAAAGGACTACAAGGACGCTGAGAAGAACTTTGCATCCACGCAATTAATATCTTCTTGGATCCATTTTTTAAGAAGAAATCACTAAAGTAATCTGATTCACCACGGCTAAGGACATGTGAGAGACTACTCATGAAGGAAGTCTGGACTACAAGAACATAAGACTATATGCCCTTCAATCAAAAGTTCGAAATCTATAGACGAAGGAAAATGAGAACTTTTCAAATAGCTCCTTGTTATTTGTAATAAGTTTGAATTTCATGGAGAAGATTCCCACTTGAATTTTTTTTTTTTGATTAAATGGGATAATAAAGAAGTTTTTTTTTTCTTCATAAAGGCATCATTTGTAAAATTAAGAAAACCAAAGAGAGTTTGTAAAATATGTGGCTAACAGATCGATTAATGTTGAAATAGAACTTGTAGAGGAAAAACAAGGTTGAGAAGTTCTCCAAGGAATAACTCTAAAGACTGCTCTTGTTGCAAGAATCATTAAAGAGTATGATGAGAACATGGATGGCGATATAGAGGTTGTTGATGTTGAGTCATCCCACTCTCACAAAGATTTTTAAGTCAATATAAACAAGGAACATGCTAATGGTAATTTTAGGTTAAAGAAGGATCTTAAGTTCATCATATGCTTTGAATGCCAAGGAAAAGATCACTTTGTAAGAAACTTTCCAAGGAAAACAATTCATGAGAAGGGCAAAAAGAAGGAAGAATTAAAGTCATGGAATCCTAGGAAGAGGATATTGAGAGTGATGTGAAAACGAATGTCCTTTTCAAGGATGTTTGTACTAGCACACCAGTGAATCATAATTAGTTGTCATCCATGATTGCTTGGTAGCCTAGGATTGTGACACATGGCTTCAGATCCATGGTCACTTACTTGTATATAAACCCTTGTATCCAATGAGAGATATAAAAACGAGCATAATTTTCCGCTACATTCTGGAATTCAGAATGGTATCAGAGCAGTACGGCTAATCGCCTTCCTTCCTGCCACCCTCAAACCCTAAAAAAAAAATCCCTTTCTCGATGGCTCTCTCTTCCACAACCGCCCTCCTCCTCTCTTCAGCTACCCAATTTTGCTTGTCTAAACACCATCAAACTTGATTCTACCAATCTTCCTACTTGGCGTCGTCAAGTTAGCGCCTATCTCAAGGCTAACAGCCTCTTCGGCTTTGTTGATGGCTCAAAACCACAACCCCTTGAAACCGATCCTTCATTTCCAGAATAGTATGCCAAAGACAATCTAGTCATTGCGATCCTCACATCTTCCTTGAGTCAAGACACCATGATTCAAGTCATGGAGTGTCCAACAGCTCACAAAATCTGGACTACCCCCATGACCTATACTCTGCTCGTTCTGGCACCCAAATTGTTCTGTCCCGTTTACAGCTTGCCTCTCTAAAAAACAAGGTTCGGAAACTATCTCCAACTATGTAGCCAGAGCAAAGGTCTTGTTGCTCCCATCCACGCTTCCGGCCAAACTGTCACTGATGTTGAGCTTGTGATTTATATCCTAGCCGTCTCGGCCCCTGACTATCCTGTAGTCACATCCCTCTCAACTCAAGTAGAGCTCCCTTCATCCACAAAAAATTTCACTTACCTGATGAACCATGAAAATCGACTGAGTCGCCACACCTCATCTTTGTAGGACCTCCTCCCCTTACATCTAACAACACACAAACATCACCTCAAACCCAATCTCAAGTTTCCACAAATACCAACCAGCAAAGCTGAGGCCAACTTACACAAACTTCAGAGGTGGTCGAGGCAACAGAGGAGGTCACCGAGGAGGTGGAGGACGAAGTGACAGTGGCAGAGGAAGAGGTCGCACGTTCAATGGTGCACCTGATAATCGTCCCCTTGTCAAATTTGTGACAAGAGGGGCCACTCTGCACTGCAATGTTGGAGCCGATTTGATCAATCTATTTAACCTCCTCCACCACGCTCATTTCAGGCAACTAACACCATGGCAAACTGGTATCCTAACACCGCTACGAATCACCATTTCACTCCGACGCTTCCAATCTCAGTCTATCCAACTATCCGTACCCAGGGACGGACCAGGTGGTGCTCGGTGATGGTTCAACAACTTCAATCCGTAACCATGGTTCTTCTACACTCTTCTCCTCAAATAATTCATTTCTTCTTTCAAATCTTCTTCACACTCCTGCATTAACAAAAAAATCTTATATCGGTTGAACGTTTTTGTTCCGAATAATAATGTTTATTTCGAATTTCACTCACACTTTTTCTATCTTAAGGATGTGCAGACTCATCGTCTTCTTCTCACCGGTCCCGTTGAACAAGGCTTGTATGTCATGCCCGGATCCACCTCCTCCGCCGTCTCTTAGTCTCACCACCACCAGCTCGTCAGATCTATGGCACCGGAAACTCGGTCATCCGTCTCATCGAGTTGTCTCTATCGTCCTCAACTCTCTGAAGATACCTAATCCTAAGGCCAACAGTGGGCCATCTAGTTGCTTGAGTTGTAGCTGGGCCAAGGCCATGCCTTACCACACCACCCTTGTCCATTGCAATCTATTAAGCCGTTATCCTTGTTGTTTTTGGATGTCTGGGGCCCAGCCCATGAACAATCCTTTAATTGTTACAAGTTTTTTCTTTCGATTGTTGATGATCTCTCAAATATGTGTGGATTTTCCCTTTCTAAGCCAAATCTGAAGTACCAAAAATTGTGCAAAATTTTTATAACCCTCATCACCAATCTATTAAATACCAATGTTCAATCCATTCAAATGGACAACGGGACCGAATTCAAACCCATAAAACCTTTTCTACATCCCCGGGGAATTCACCACCGTTTTACATGCCCATACTCTCACCAACAAAATGAACCGTCGAATCACGACATCGTCGGATTGTCGACATAATTCTCACCCTCTTCAAACAAGCCTCTCTACCCTTTTTTTTTTGGGATTTTGCGTTTGAAACATCCGTCTACCTACAAAACCGTTTACCAACCCCTCTTCTAAACAACAAATCACCCTTTGAAATCCCTCTTTCATCGCCTTCCAGATTACAAAGCTCTCAAAACTTTCGGATGCCTCTGTTTTCCCAACCTAAGACCATATAACCAATATAAATTGTCCTTTCGATCATCCCCTACCATCTTCCTTGTATACTGTCCTAATTACACTGGCTACACTTGCTTTGATCCTCAATCACTAAAATATATGTGTCAAGAGACGTCATTTTTCATGAGCTGGATTTCTCATACCCTTCCTTATCTCACAAGCCCCTCTACCGAGTCCACTCATATTACCCTTCCTGATTTATCACATCTCCATACAAGCCCAACTAGCCCATCTAGCCCATCTCAAACCCAGTCAACTAATAGCCCAGCTAGCCCAACTCGAGAGCCCTCATCCCCCGCTTCCAGTGATCCTCTTTGTCGTCCTCACAAAACTCAACACCTGATCGTCCTCCTTCACCCTCTCATCCCATGATCACAAGAGCCCGAGCTCAAGTTCACAAACCTCTTACCCGCACCGATGGTAACATACCTTGGCCTACATCCCCAAGTTGTGACTCAACCCAACTAATTCCAGAAGAACCCTCGTGCTACTCCCAAGCATCCAAACACATTGAATGGTGTTCCGTCATGGAATCTGAATTTCATGCCTTGATCCAAACCAACACCTGGACTCTTGTCCCTCCATCCACCTCCTCCAATGCTCTCGGTGTGAAATGGATCTACAAAAACAAAGAGAAGATCCGATGGTTCAATCGAACGACGGAAGGCCCGACTTGTTCCAAGGGCTTCCATCAACTCCAAGGAATAGGTTACAATTTGACTTTCAACTCAGTTGCGAAACCATCGACGATCAGTTACTTCTCTCCCTTGCAGCCATGAGGAGTTGGTCGGTTCGCCAGCTTGACATACAAAACGCCTTTCTTCATGGGACCATTGAAGAGGATGTGTTTGTCTCGCAACCTCAAGGTTTCATTCACCCTCAATTTCCCTCCTACATATGTAAATTAAAAAAATCTCTTTACGGTTTGAAGCAGGCGCGCCCCACGCTTGGTTCTCAAAGCTCAGTGATGCTCTCGTCGCTATGGGCTTCATTCCATCGGTTGCGGATTCGTCTTTGTTTCATCATTGCCAAGCATCACATTGTGTCTTTGTTCTTGTATACGTTGATAATTTACTTGTTTTCTCTTCAAGTACTGACTTGGCGTCGAGTTTTGTCTCATCTCTGTTCACATTCCAGAAGATGCTCACTTCTTCCTTGCATTGAAATACAAAGAAACTCTGCTTTCTTCAAAAAGAACATTCTCAACCTCCTGAAAAATCGGGACTTTCACAAGCTAGCACTGTTGCAACTCCCAATGGCAACAAACTTTGATGCTTAAGCTGAATCTGAACCAGTTTCGAACCCCGAATTCTATCGAAGCATTGTTGGATCACTGCAATACCTTGCCTTTACTCGACCCGATATATCTTTCTCAGTTGGCAAGGTCTCTCAGATCATGCATAATCCAAAGCAACATCATTGGCAAGCTACCAAAAGAATTCTGCGCTACCTCAAATCAACTACATCGCTCAAATTTCACATTTCCTCTCACTCTCAAAATCACCTTTCAACCTTCTTTGATGTTGACTGGGGTGGAGACAAAGGAGACAGGGGCTCTGTGAGTGCTTACTGTGTTTATCATGGACGAAACCTCATCTCATGGCAATCGAAAAAGCAACAAACAGTCTCTCGCTCTTCCACCGAAGTAGAGTACAGAGCCATTGCTCATGCCACTTGTGAGACTCTCTGCTACAACCTCTGCTAGCTGAACTACAAATTTGTCTACCAACTGCTACTATCCTCTGGGTGACAATATCGGAGCTACTTACCTCGCGAGCAATCCTGTCCTCCACCATCGCATTAAACACCTATCCCTGGACTACCACTTTGTCCGTGAGAGAGTCAAGTCGAAGGCCTTACAATTCTGCTTCATCTCCTCGAAAGATGAACTTGCTGATCTCCTCACCAAACCACTTCCATCAACAAGATTTGTCTCATTACGATCTTATCTCTGCTTACACCCGATCGGATCGAGAGAGGATACTAGCACACCAGTGAATCATAATTAGTTGTCATCCATGATTGCTTGGTAGCATAGGATTTTGACACATGGCTTCAGATCCATGGTCAGTTACTTGTATATAAACCCTTGTATCCAATGATGAGAGATATGAAAACGAGCATAATTTTTCACTACATTCTGGAATTCAGAAGTTTGCCTTATGAAGCACAACATCATACTAGAGTTTGAGGTAAGTCCAACCCTAAGGTTAGGGGTTAGTAATACTCTCATGTTTATATATTTACCGATTAGATAACAGTTTTGTGGTAAGTGATGAGATCTTTCGAGCTTTTTTTGCCTAACTATTCTAAAGAAAGTCTCATTAAAATCTTGGTTGAAAAGAATATAATTGTGGAACAAATCAAGGACAATGATGAGACTATCAAGATTTTAAACATTGAAAATGCAGATTTACTTGTCAAAGTTAAGTCTCTGTAAAGTGAAATTGAAAATTAAAAGTTAAACTTACTTGATCGGTTGATCTTCATCTCTCTTGAAATGCCCCCATATGTGATGGTTTAGAAGAAAACCTCAAGCATGAAGTTAAAGTGAGAAATATTGTTAAGAATTTCCCAAATAAGATCAAGAGGGAGAAAATTGATCATTTAGAAAATTCGACATTCATAACAAGTTAAAAGTCCCTACAAGGTTAGATGTTGATACCTTAATGAAGGACCTTTATAATGACGAAGAGGTTGAGGTTTTAATGCTAAACCTAAGGAATTACCTTGCTACCCCTACCATCACTAAGACCAAAAAGGACTTTGAGGAAACCTTCACCTTTAGATGTCCTGATTTAGGATATGCGGTGAAGGACATTTGAGGAATCCACATCCAGTCGCAATGATAAAGGACATTAGGGAGTCGAGTACTACGATTAAACTAATCTAAGGGTTGGTTTTATTTTAAACTAAAAATTATTAACGCTTCTACTAAAATAATAGCGGATGAATTGCACCCCTTTCTTCACCCTTATTTCCAGTTTTGCGCCCCGCCTTCTTCATTTTCTCCAGTTTCCTACGACAATCTTCACAAAATCTAGCTCAAACAAATCATATTGATGATTAAAATAGGAGAATGTATCATCGATGAAACATCGTGAAAGGAGAACTCGATCTAACTCAGTTTTGAACATGAATTCGATAAATTCAAGCACTTTGAACAAGTAACTTACACATGGATTCAACAATATTATGAACGATTCGCCAAACACATATTGTGCACATATCTCTTAGAATGCCCCATAAGTTCACAAAAAAATGAACTAAGCATAAAAAAAAGTTGAACTAAAAGTTCATTTAGAAATTTCATCAAACGCATAATGTACACAATTTCGAACAAATATAGAATTTGTGTAATCATAATGTCAATGAAATTTGATCAAATTTTGTACTGTGTAACTATCTTATACATAGAGAATTAGATATGATAAACTCAAGTTTTGTGAACATGGTGGAAATCTAAGAACAGTAGACAATCATCTGAGGAGATTGTACACTAGACTGAACACTAATCGAGCGATTTTTTTTTATAAAAAGAGTACACTATCGTCAAAGGAAATTGAACACTAGAATGAACACACACTCAAGAATTATTTGACTGGGGAAAGTGAATTAGGAGAACGCCAGTTTTGGTGATGTAGAAGACAAAGCATTCATCCTTTAGAAAAAGTAGAGAAGAAAATTCACGTCATAAGAAAGATAAATATTGACGGGCTTTTTAAACCTTGAGCCAAGATCATTATCTCTTTGTTTTCAAATCGATTTTAATCCCTTGAATCAATTTAATCATATGGCATGTATGCGTACTTACTTCTCTCCATAAACCCCTCCTCACCCGAACTAAAATCTTTCTATATATATTGTTTATATATTATATGTTTTTAAAAATATGAATTTTTGTGTTACATTCGTAATTAATAATTAAAAATTGAAATATTAATTACTAACACTGCTAAATTATAGCATTTGTGGTTAAACCCGATCCATCCGATAAATAACGGGTATATACAACCGATAAGGTTGGTGAATGGGTGATAAAAATGTTTATTTCACCCTTCCCACTCATTATCATCCTCGAGTGAGAATAAAGTGCAAATAGAAACACGAGTGTGTAGATGAACTCTGACTAAACATAACTGTAAAGTAGCTTTTTATGAAAGGGAAGCTTTGAGTATGTGTTCATAAACACCTTACGACTTTACTAGAAAGGGAACGAGCGGAGTGAGTATGGTCATCAGAAAAGAGGTTGATGCCTTGCACACTATCTACATATTTGTTTGGCTTTAAATCACGCTATTGTCATCTTACTTTGATGCCCTAATCCATCATTTGTGTTGTTTATTCAACAAAATCCTGAGATATGACTTTTTTTTAGATTGCATCTTGAGAAAATCAAACATATCAAAGTGCTACAAAATTAATCATACCTAGATTTGGACTCCTTTGAATCAAATAGATCTCATGATGCAATTACAAAAATATTTTCATTTACTTGGTCACTCAATCCAAAATTTACACATTGTTCTTCTCCTCTCAACTAAAAATACCCTTTACTCAAAATGACCGATAAGAATTTTAACCCATATCCCTCAAAACAATTCAAAACTAATACAAAAGATTAATCTAAAAATAAATTTAATCCAAATTTTACAAACAAACCATAACAAATAATACAAACTTTACTAGTGAATAAAAGCACCTGAAATGACCGATAAGAATTTTATTTTTATGTAATAAAAAACTTTACTAGTGAATAAAAAGCACCTGAAATAAGTAACTTATACAAAAAACAACCTTTATTTTTAGAAATATCACAAATCAATCTTTATTTACCAAATTTTGATGATAGAACACGTACCTTTATTTTGTAGTTACATAAATTCCCTCTCTAAATAAAAAAAATTTAAACTACTTTATGATAATTCTAAATAACGAGAAATATTACGTAATTTATAAAAATAAGGTTGGTTTCAAAGTTTGCAAATAATAAGTAGTTTGGCCGTTTGGGATACTAGAAAATATATTTTGACTAATTGCGGGTAATTTTGTGTATTTTTCAAGATTAAAAGTGATTTCGTGAAGTTTACTTTTTAACAAATTATAAATTTTGATTATTTTGATTTATAAGGTTATAGTTTGTATAAATTTTATTAGTTATTATTATTTATATCTTTTTAGTGTGAAATTATTTCTAATCGCATAGTTGAGATTATGGTTTTTACTAAAAATTTCCCGGAATTTCTTTTTGATTCAAACGATGTCCTTTTCAAAAACAAATTCCCCATTTTTAGAACATAACTTTAAATGGCCCTTAAAAAAATTTTCAAATAGAAAATAAAACCTAAGAGCATCGTCATTCCATGTAATAAGAGTTTCTTTAGTAATTTTAGAAAATAAAATAAACGAAAATATCAGAAAGGGGTGATAGAACTAAAATAAATAATTGGAAAAAAGTTTTTCTAAAAAAAAATTGTATCTTATAGGTTCTTCTATTTTCATCCAATTAATGAGCTTACTTTTTATGTACATGAACTTTAATAACCAATAAAGATTTATTTTGAGTTACAAAAAATATATAAGAAAATTATAGAAGAGTTTCGGGTGGAGTAAAATATATTTATATATTTGTTTAGTAATAAAAAATACAAAATGTTAAATTAGAAACTCCAAACAAGTTTTTGGATTAAAAATGCTCCAACTATAAGAACGAAAAAAAACCAAATATACAAACCAATAAATTCAACTATAAACCCAATTAAACTAAACTATAAAAAGTTTACTGAAATAAAATTCATAAATATTAAACATCTTTTAACAACAACAAAAACTTACGCAACGGATAAACCCAAATAATATATGAATAATAGATGAATAATCCACTGGGCAACCCCATGCCATGTGAGGAACAAATCCACATGGAATTTCATGATGAATTATAAATAAAATGAAAATGAATAAACTCATATAGAAAAAAATAAAGGTCAAATTTATATAAAATGCCCGAAACTAACCTTCTTGATAATATACATGCAATTAAATAAATAAATCTATATATATACAAAGAAACCAAAAGTATGTTTAAAAAAAAACAAGGAAAATTCCGAATAATATCCTTGTGGTTTGGAATTTTTTGGATTTTGTCCAAAGGTTTTTTAAAGTTTGATTGGTGTCCTCGAGTTTTCAAATTTTCAAGACTTTTCCCAAATATGTTTAACACTTAACGGACGTTAAATTTAATAATGAAAAAAAAATTAAAAGCAAACAAATTGGTATTCGCCTTCGTCCTCTCAACAACTCCTCTTCAATTTGTTCTTTCCTCTCATCCAATATGCGGGTTGGGAGGCGAGGGTGGACGAATGCCGAGGGGATGGTGGAAGTCGAGGTTGCGGAGAAGAGGATCGGTGATGCGTTGAAGGACATGTATTTGGAGTTTATGGTTAGGTATTAATTGATGTATATGTCGACGACGGAGAGAGGCGGACAATCGGAGACACTAACAATGGTGATATGCCCTCGGATGGCGAGGTCATCCGTCTCTCCGACTAAGAGGACCCCGCAAGCGGCATGTCTAGCCATGACATGAAGCTTGTCATTTGAGTCATATCCTTAGTTATTTCCCTTTATTAATTACATGTTGATAGAACAAAGGGGTGATCTAGATCGAGGAGAAACTTCAACTACTCCTTCTTGTCGTTCGAGGCAGATCAAACGATAGAACATGGTTGATGGGGCTTTAGAAATGGATACGAAAGCGTACGGTCGATCCGAAGAAGATAGGTCGGATCATCCATGAGGTGTGGAGCGGGATAGTTGATCCTTCAAAATGATCATCGAGTATGAGTTCTTGGATCAAAGACTAATCCAAGATAGATATTTGAGGAGGTGGAAGAAGAGTGATGCCTAAACCAAGTAAGAGGATTTCCCTTGACTATACTTGGATTAAACTTAGACATGCTTTACAATGAAGGCCAACACATCCTTATATAGAGGGTATTGCCTAAATACGGGCTAATAGAAATGCATAAACGGGATGCCCAAGCCTAATAGGAATTTCCTAAAGGGGAACCAATAGGAATTGCATAAAGGAGGTCCTGGAAATACTTAGAAGGGAATATTTCACAAGAATATTCCTTCTTTTATTACATAATTAATAAAGAGAAATAACTAAGGAAATTACTCAAATGAAAAGCTTCATGCCATGGCTAGACATGACGCTTGCAGGGTCCTCTTAGCGGAGAGACGGATGGCCTCGCCATCCGAGGGCATATCACCAATCAGGTGAGATGCTAGTAATGGAGACACCAACTGGTCCAACTTAATGAACATTGGTTGGGAAATCACTAAAGTGAAGCTTTAGAAGTTAAAGGTTCATTATTTTATAAAATTGAGTATGAATGGTTATGATGTAAATTCTCCAGTCAGCAAGTGTTTAATGTGTTGGAGTATATGATCTTTGACTCATGTCGGTTCGTATTAGGAATTAAGAATGAATTTTGCTAATTGAGAGAAGAAGAGATTTGAGCAAGGTATGAAATTTTCATCTCACCACCTTAATTTACAACCACCTCCACAATGACAATCTCACCCCTTTTCATTTGCTCCGCCACCTTCTCCGTTGGCCACTTGATATATAGAACAAAAGGGCGATCTAGATCGAGGAGAAACTTCAACTACTCCTTCTTGGTCGTTCAAGGCGGATCAAACGATAGAAAATGGTTGATGGTGTAAGAGCCTTAGTTTTGGGAGCTAGATTTGGCCTTAGCCGCCGCCGCGCGGTCTGTGAGGCCGCCCTTGCGGCTCCCCTGTTATTCCGCCCCTGCGGTTTCCGGCGGCTGCAGCCGGTTTTGTTGACTCTTTGACCCGTGCTTTACCCTTTCCTTCTCTTATTCTTTCCTTGGCTGATCAAGGGTTTCCTCATCTCTTCACCTTCAGTTCTTCACGTTCTCCTTGCCTTTCCTTGCTTCCCTTGCCTCCTTGATCTTGTTCTTGAGTTTTGGAAGAGTTGACTTGAGAGTTGGTAGAGTTGTTGTGGTTGTGGTTGCTGAGTTTGTGAAGCCAGCTGAGTGTGCTTATGCCTTTGCCTGCCCAGACCTTCAACAGTGGTAAGCTTCTTCCTCCTTGCTTCTTCATCCTTCCTTCTTCCTTGCTCTTCCTTCCTTAGCTTAGGAATAGATGTATTTCCTCCTTGCTTCTTCATCCTTCCTTCTTCCTTGCTCTTCCTTCCTTAGCTTAGGAATAGATGTATTTAACACAGGGTGATGTTGATATGTGTATGTTTATGCTTGTGTATGAATCTGGAAGAGAGTGGAAGTGATTGATCACGGGAAGAGCTAAAGAGAAGCCACGAGACTGCATCCTGCGTTGTCGCCGCCCCGCGGCCGAGAGTCACCTCCCCCGCGGCTACCGTGTCGCAGCGCCTGCGTCGTGCCAGCGGCGTGCCTGCGTTTGCCAACGTTCCTTGTCACCGCTCCCGCGGCTACGTTCCGCCGCGCCCGCGGCCGCTTGCCTCCGCCCCTGCGCCCCTTTGTTACGCAGGTGCGCTTTATCCCGGGTCTACCTAAAGCTAGGTAGATCCTTTCCTTTCCTAGTTGAGCGGTAGTAGCATGCTAGGTACGAGTATGAGTTTAGAATGAGAGTGAGTACGGAATGGTTTATGCCGGTTATGGCTTTGAGGATTACGAGTTGGAATATGATCCCTTATGGATCCCTTGGGTCTAGGTGTGACCCTTTGTGTGATAGGATTGTGATATATTTATGAATGCCTTGTATAGGCCGTGCTATCCTCCAGTTTGGAGTGAACTGAGTTGAGGTTGATCTAGTGAGACGACTACGAGGTTGAGGTAAGTCCGTGGGACTTACTTAGTTATCATTCCTTTATAGGATGTTGTGCATGAGTGGTGTGTGTTATATGTTTATAGCATGTGATATGATGGTCACCGACCTATGGTATATTGCTTTCCCATTGTAGGGCCGTGATAACTTGCCCTTTCATCCCGTTGGGAGTCTGGGAGGTTCTCTGTAGGCAGGCCAGACCTGGTAAACGGTTCGGGCACTTCCCATTCCCTTAGGGTACACGGGGTAGTGTTCCAGGCACCATTCCAGCTGGTTATTGACCCAGAGGCGAGGTTTATATTCCTCGTGTCACCTATGTTTATATGGATATTATATACGAGTTGATTGCTGGACTTTATAAAGATAATGAACCGGGTAAATGTATGAAAGCATGATGATGTGTTAAGATTTCTGATGTGTGTTTGTGCTCTAGCATCTTCCTATATTTGTGTATGGTTAGCTAACGATTTTATACCGTGTTGTAGACACTTTGCAGGATAGGAGAGCTGCAGAGTGACTCAGAGGCGGTGATCCGTTGAGGGCTCCGTACACTGGGGCGGTATCGGGGATATGGGTTCTTTTGATGTATAGTATGGTTTTGTTTGTACTCAGCGGTACATTGTATTATCTTTTTGATATATATATATATATATATATATATATATATATATATATATATATATATATATATATATATATATATATATATATATATATATATATATATATATATATCAGTTTCATGTTTTGTTTTAATCTATGGGTGCGTTGTTGTAAGATCAGTGAGATTGTTGTCAGGCTAGGGTCAGGATCCATTGTGAGATCCTAGCCCAGTAACACTCCGAGTCCTACGGATTTGGGGTGTTACAAAGGTGGTATCAGAGCCAAGGTTGACAACAATGGCACTAGTAATCTACAATAAAGGTCGAATAGATAACTAAACAGAACCCGAAAAGGGGTCTGACTTTTCAAAAGGTTTTGGTTTTGAAATGAGTACAAATGTTTTGGGATACCGTGTACGGGAGCCATCACCCCTCTGAAGACCTCGACAGTATAGATATATATAGATATTCTACTGTGATTGATCTGTGATATATCTATACATATGGCATATATATAGTCTTCTAAGATAGGTTTACGTCTTCTGCAGATGGTTTAGACTAGAGCCTTACCTGCAGCAAGGCGAGGTAGAGGTAGACCCCCTCTATGTAGAGGACGGGGTAAGACTCATGCGGGTGGTTCACAGGCAGCAGGAGAAATACATGAGGAGGTTGCTGAGAGCGCCGTTCCTGAGACTGGGAACGGGGCAACTGAGGGTCAGGGGGCACAGAGAGCCCAGTCTGGTGATTCTGAGCGTGTCTCTATGAATAGATCAGAGTTTCAGGCTTATATCAGACGTGTTGAGGAGGCCGCCAGGGCAGGTAGGCGTGCTCCGGATCTGTCAGCACAAGAGGGACCATCTGAGAGGTCTCACACTGTCACTCAGGTACCAGCTGTACAAGTACCTGCTGTTGAGATTGCTCGGGCTCCAGAAGAGTAAAGAGGGCCTCGACCAAATACTTGGTTGAAGACTTTTCATCAGATGGGTGTACCCCCTTTCACTGGGAAAGTGAGGCTAGAGGTGGAGCTGTGGATATGACATGTAGACTCAGCTCTGGAGTCTATTAGATGTCCAGTTGATAGGCAAATTGAGCTGGTGCAGACCTTGTTCAGAGATTTGGCACAACATTGGTGGAAGTCTGTGCGAGCACATGTTACTAGTTATGAGCAGATGAGGACTCTGATCCGAGAGCGTTTATGCCCTGCCTCTTTGAGGAGAGAGAAACTGCGAGACTTTGTTGAGGCTGAGTTCGAGGATGTGCCGGTCTCAGAGGCCATCAGGAGATTCCAAGAGGAGCTGGCATTGCTGGGTCCAGCTGCACCTGCTGCAGATCAGCACGTGTATTTGTTTTCCCGACGTTTGAGGGATACTACCCGTACCTACATGGCGGGTTTTCACTGTGAGACCTTGGTCGATTATCAGGACCGGGCTTCTGACTACGAGAGGGAGAGAGCTAGCTAGAGGAGAGCTTCTCAGACCGGAGGGTCTGAGAAGAGACAGAGGACTGGTCAGACCAGTGGTACTGGTGGAGCTGCTGGTTCAGGGCGAGGCTAGAGTCGTCCTCCATCTGCACCGGGTGCAGATAAGGGAGTGCATTGCTTCAACTGCAGTGAGTATGGGCATATGAGGTCAGAGTGTACTAGGCAGCCGGTGACCTGTTTCACTTGTGGCCGACCTGGTCATAGAGCTACCTTCTGTAGACGAGGGAGAGCTTCATCACAACAAGATTCTTCTCCTGCTAGTGCAGCGGGAGGTGGACAAAGACCACCTCAGCAGCAGCAGCAGAGTCAGGGACAGCAGAGGGTCCCAGATCGCCTACGACTCAGGGATCTGTTCCTGGGCCGAGTAGAGGCAAAGACCGTGGTGGGGGCACCACTGATACCAGAGGCCCACAGGGCCGTGTTTTTGAGCTGGGGAGTGCAGAGGAGCCAACTGCACCTACTGCTACACGTACCATTCTGATTCATGGTTTACCTGTTAGAGTTTTATTTGATACTGGTGCTACGCATTCTTTTATTTCTGATGCATGTGTAGAGCGTCTGGGTTTAGATACAGTTGAGGGGATGCCCTTTATTATAGGGTTACCCGATGGTGGTAGGGTCAGANCTCAGAGGCCATCAGGAGATTCCAGAGGAGCTGGCATTGCTGGGTCCAGGGCAGCACTGCTGCCAGATCAGCACGTGTATTGTTTTCCCGACGTCTGAGGATACTACCCGTACCTACATGGCGGGTTTTCACTGTGAGACCTTGGTCGATTATCAGGACCGGGCTTCTGACTACGAGAGGGAGAGAGCTAGCCAGAGGAGAGCTTCTCAGACCGGAGGGTCTGAGAAGAGACAGAGGACTGGTCAGACCAGTGGTACTGGTGGAGCTGCTGGTTCAGGCGAGGCAGAGTCGTCCTCCATCTGCACCGGGTGCAGATAAGGGAGTGCAGTGCTTCAACTGCAGTGAGTATGGGCATATGAGGTCAGAGTGTACTAGGCAGCCGGTGACCTGTTTCACTTGTGGCCGACCTGGTCATAGAGCTACCTTCTGTAGACGAGGGAGAGCTTCATCACAACAAGATTCTTCTCCTGCTAGTGCAGCGGGAGGTGGACAAAGACCACCTCAGCAGCAGCAGCAGAGTCAGGGACAGCAGAGGGTCCCAGATCGCCTACGACTCAGGGATCTGTTCCTGGGCCGAGTAGAGGCAAAGACCGTGGTGGGGGCACCACTGATACCAGAGGCCCACAGGGCCGTGTTTTTGAGCTGGGGAGTGCAGAGGAGCCAACTGCACCTACTGCTACACGTACCATTCTGATTCATGGTTTACCTGTTAGAGTTTTATTTGATACTGGTGCTACGCATTCTTTTATTTCTGATGCATGTGTAGAGCGTCTGGGTTTAGATACAGTTGAGGGGATGCCCTTTATTATAGGGTTACCCGATGGTGGTAGGGTCAGAGGTACCCGTGAGATTCACGGTTGTCCCATTTCTGTAGGGACTCGTGTGTTACTAGTTGACTTCTTTGTCATGTCGTTAGAGCATGAGGAAGTTATACTAGGTATGGATTGGATGGCTAGACATTCTGCAGTCTTAGATGTAGGTAGGAGGACTGTTACCCTCTCTACCGAGTTAGGCCAGATAGAGGTTTTCCGAGGTTGGGACCATGGAAAGGTAGGCACAGTTATCAGTGCTATACGGGCAGCTAGATTGATTGCACAGGGTTGCGAGGCCTTCTGGTGTTATGCCATGAAGGAAGGGGAGAGTCCAGTGTTAGAGGATCTCCTAGTTGTTTGTGAGTATACATATGTTTTTGTTGAGCCGTCCAGTTTGCCGCCTCAGAGGAGTGTGGATTTCAGTATCGAGTTAGAGCCTGGTACGAGACCCATCTCAAAGGCCCCATACCGGATGGCGCCTGTCGAGATGCTAGAGTTGAAGAAGCAACTCAAGGAGTTGGGTGAGAAGGGTTTTATTCGCCCAAGTGTGTCCCCATGGGGAGCACCTGTCCTCTTCGTACGGAAGAAGGACGGATCGCTGAGACTGTGTATAAATTACAGAGAGCTGAACAAGGTGACCATCAAGAACAAGTATCCACTGCCGCACATTGATGATTTGTTAGATCAGCTACAGGGAGTGACTGTGTTTTCCAGGATTGACCTGCGATCCGGGTATCACCAGCTGAGGGTGAGGGAGCAAGATGCGCACAGGTAATCATTCCGGACCAGATATGGTAACTACGAGTTTGTAGTGATGCCATTTGGGCTTACGAATGCCCCAACCGTCTTTATGGAGTTGATGAACAATATCTTCATTGACTTCCTGGATCAGTTTGTGGTGGTTTTCATTGATGACATTTTGGTATACTCTTGCAGTGGAGAGGAGCATGCAAGACATCTGAGGACTGTATTGCAGGTTTTGCGGGATAGAGAACTTTATGCAAAGTTCTCTAAGTGCGAGTTCTGGATGCCAGAGGTAGCATTCCTGGGTCACATAGTATCAGCTGAGGGGATCAAGGTGGATCCAGCGAAGATAGAGGCAGTAGATGCATGGCCTATACCGACGAATGTCAAGGAAGTACGTAGCTTTCTTGGCCTAGCCGGTTATTACAGACGCTTTGTGGAGGGATTTTCTGTGATTGCCCGTCCACTGACAAGTTTGCTGAAGAAGACTACAAAATTTGTGTGGTCTGATCAGTGTATGCAGAGTTTTGAGAAGCTGAAGAGACGTCTGACTTCTGCTCCTGTTTTGGCACAACCAGAGGGTACAGAGGATTTCGTAGTATACAGTGATGCATCCAAGCTAGGCTTGGGATGTGTGTTGATGCAGAGAGGCAGGGTGATTGCGTATGCGTCTAGACAACTGAAGACGTATGAGGAGAACTACCCGACTCATGATCTGGAGTTGGCAGCGGTAGTTCATGCACTAAAGATCTGAAGACATTACCTGTATGGTGTTACATATCGGATCTTCACAGACCATCAAAGTCTGAAGTACATTTTCACGCAGCGGGAATTGAATAACCGCCAGCGTAGGTGGCTCGAGCTGATCAAGGATTTTTATCTAGAGATCCTGTATCATCCGGGGAAGGTGAACGTAGTCGCTGACGCCCTGAGCAGGAAGACGCCTCGAGAGCAGGCGATTGCGAGACTGACAGTTCAGCATCAGTTGCAGAGAGATTTGATCTGGTTAGAGCTGGACATCCAGTTTTCTGATGAGGATGTCCAACTGCGTACATTAGAGGTCCTTCCTGATCTGTTGGATGAGATCCGACAGAAACTGGAGACCTGCCCGACTTTACAAAGGATCAGAGATAAGATGTCTCGGGATGAGGCACCACAGTTCCTGCTGGGAGCAGATGGAGTTTTGAGACGCCATGGTCGCGTCTGTGTACTTGCTGATACAGAGCTGAGACAGAGGATATTACAGGAGGCGCACTGTACACCTTACTCGGTACATCCAGGTACGAGTAAGATGTATCAGGACTTGAGACGTATATATTTGTGGGGAGGGCTGAAGCCCGATGTGGCCAGATTTGTGGCATAGTGTGCGACCTGCCAGCAGGTCAAGATCGAGCATTCCAGACCTGGAGGTGAGCTCCATCCACTTCCTGTTCCACAGAGGAAGTGGGAGGACGTCACCATGGATTTTCTGACCGGACTGAGGCTGAGCCGGAGCTTTGATGCCATCTGGGTTATAGTAGACAGATTGACGAAGACGGCACGTTTCATTCCTATCAGGGAGACGTGGCCGGTGAGCAGATTAGCTGAGGAGTACACTAGGCAGATAGTGAGACTCAATGGTGTACCGAGGACGATCGTATTAGACAGAGATGGGCGATTTAACTCGAGATTCTGGCAGCAGATTCAGACTGCCCTGGAGACAAGTTTACACTTCACGACTGCGTTCCATCCTCAGACAGATGGTCAGTCAGAGAGGACCATTTAGACCCTAGAGGATATGCTGCGAGCTTGTGTGTTGGATTGGGGACAGGTGTGGACGGATCACCTCCCACTTGTTGAGTTCTCCTACAACAACAATTGGCATGCATCTATTGGGATGACCCCATATGAGGCACTGTATGGACAGAGATGTCGTACCCCGTTATGCTGGGATGAGCAGAGCAGTGTCAGTGGTTTAGCACCTGATCAGATTCAGGATGATATGGCTCGAGTAGCATTGATCAGAGAGCGTATGCTGACTGCACAAAGTCGTCAGAAGTCTTATGCTGACAGGAGGCGTAGACCTCTAGAGTTTAGGGTTGGAGCCCATGTGTGGCTGAGAGTGTCCCCAACACGAGGTGTTAGGCGTTTTGGCATTAAGGGGAAGTTGAGCCCCCGATATGTCGGACCGTTCGAGACTCTTGATCGGGTTGGGAGTGCAGCTTACAAATTAGCCTTGCCTCCGAGATTAGAGGGTGTTCACCCTGTGTTTCACGTGTCTCAGCTGAGGGAGTATATACCAGATCCGAGACACATCGTGAGTTATGAGGATTTAGTGGTTGAGCCGGACCACACTTTTGTTGAGCATCCGATTGCAGTCCTAGAACGAGTTATGAGACGCCTGCGTTCGAAGGACATACTTATGCTTAGGATACAGTGGTCGAGACGAGGACCTGATGAGGCTACATGGGAGACTGAGGATAGTATCCAGAGGAACTATCCAGAGTTCTATGCAGAGATAGGTGCACTAGTAGGATCACCGAGTAGATCTTAGTACTAGCTTGGTGAGTCTTATGTGATTACATGCTTATATGCTATGATATGTTATTTCATGCTAGCTTGTTTTGATTATGATCTTATTAGATCTTGCTGTGCTAGTATGATTTTTGTTTATAGCCGGAGATGGCTCTTTCCTCCATGCTATTGGGATATGTGATGTATTGGCTAGAGATGGTTTCCCTCCAGGCCTTGGACAGTATAGTTTGTTGCTGGAGTGGATGGTTTCCTCCATGCTTATGTTGAGGTTATAGAGAGAGTTGTACCACAGCTTGTGAGTCCGAGTGACTCGAGGATTTTACAAGTTTCGGGACGAAACTTGTTTTTAGGGGGGTGAGGTGTAAGAGCCTTAGTTTTGGGAGCTAGATTTGGCCTTAGCCGCCGCCGCGGGTCTGTGAGGCCGCCCCTAGGGCTCCTCTGTTATTCCGCCCCTGTGGCCAGGAAACCCGCCCCTGCGGTTTCCGGCGGCTGCAGCCGGTTTTGTTGACTCTTTGACCCGTGCTTTACCCTTTCCTTCTCTTATTCTTTCCTTGGCTGATCAAGGGTTTCCTCATCTCTTCACCTTCAGTTCTTCATGTTCTCCTTGCCTCCTTGCTTCCCTTGCCTTTCCTTGATCTTGTTCTTGAGTTTTGGAAGAGTTTGACTTGAGAGTTGGTAGAGTTGTGTGTGGTTGTGGTTGCTGAGTTTGTGAAGCCAGCTGAGTGTGCTTATGCCTTTGCCTGCCTAGACCTTCAGCAGTGGTAAGCTTCTTCCTCCTTGCTTCTTCATCCTTCCTTCTTCCTTGCTCTTCTTTCCTTAGCTTAGGAATAGATGTATTGAACATAGGGTGATGTTGGTATGTGTATTTTTATGCTTGTGTATGAATCTGGAAGAGAGTGGAAGTGATTGATCACGGGAAGAGCTAAAGAGAAGCCACGAGACTGCATTCTGCGTTGTCGCCGCCCCCGCGACCAAGAGTCACCGTCCCCGCGGCTACCGTGTCGCAGCGCCTGCGTCGTGCCTGTGTTTGCCAGCGTTCCTTGTCACCGCTCCCGCGGCTACGTTCCTCCGCGCCCGCGGCCGCTTGCCTCCGCCCCTGCGCCCCTTTGTTACGCAAGTGCGCTTTATCCCGGGTCTACCTAAAGCTAGGTAGATCCTTTCCTTTCCTAGTTGAGCGGTAGTAGCATGCTAGGTACGAGTATGAGTTTAGAATGAGAGTGAGTAAGGAATGGTTTATGCCGGTTATGGCTTTGAGGATTACGAGTTGGAATATGATCCCTTATGGATCCCTTGGGTCTAGGTGTGACCCTTTGTGTGATAGGATTGTGATATATTTATGAATGCCTTGTATAGGCCGTGCTATCCTCTAGTTTGGAGTGAACTGAGTTGAGGTTGATCCAGTGAGACGACTACGAGGTTGAGGTAAGTCCGTGGGACTTAGTTGTCATTCCTTTATAGGATGTTGTGCATGAGTGGTGTGTGTTATATGTTTATAGCATGTGATATGATGGTCACCGACCTATGGTATATTGCTTGTCCATTGTAGGGCCGTGATAACTTGCCCTTTCATCCCGTTGGGAGTTTGGGAGGTTCTCTGTAGGCAAGCCATACCTGGTAAACGGTTCGGGCACTTCCCATTCCCTTAGGGTACACGGGGTAGAGTTCCAGGCACCATTCCAGCTGGTTATTAGACCCAGAGGCGAGGTTTATATTCCTCGTGTCACCTATGTTTATATGGATATTATATATGAGTCGATTGTTGGACTTTATAAAGATAATGAACCAGGTAAATGTATGAAAGCATGATGATGTATTAAGATTTATGATGTGTGTTTGTGCTCTAGCATCTTCCTATATTTGTGTATGGTTAGCTAACGGTTTTATACCGTGTTGTAGACACTTTGCAGGATAGGAGAGCTGCAGAGTGACTTAGAGGGGGTGATCCGCTTAGGGCTCCGTACACTGGGGCGGTATCGGGGATATGGGTTCTTTTGATGTATAGTATGGTTTTGTTTGAACTCAGCGGTACATTGTATTATCTTTTTGATATATATATATATATATATATATATATATATATATATATATATATATATATATATATATATATATATATATATATATATGTATATATCAGTTTCATGTTTTGTTTTAATCTATGGGTGCCTTGTTGTAAGATCAGTGAGATTGTTGTCAGGCTATGGTCAGGATCCATTGTGAGATCCTAGCCCAGTAGCACTCCGAGTCCTACGGATTTGGGGTGTTACAGATGGGGCTTTAGAAATGGATGCGGAAGCGTACGGTCGATCCGATCAAGATAGGTTGGATCATCCACGAGGTGGAGCGGGATAGTTGATCCTTCAAAATGATCATGGAGTATGAGTTCTTGGATCAAAGATAGATCCAAGATAGATATTTGAGGAGGTGGAAGAAGAGTGATGCATAAACCAAGTAGGAGGATTTCCCTTGGCTATACTTGGATTCAACTTAGACATGCTTTACAATGAAGGCCAACACATCCTTATATAGAGGGTGTTGCCTAAGTACGGGCTAATAGAAATGCATAAACGGGAGGCTTAAGCCCAATAGGAAGCCGAATAGAATATTCCTTCTTTTATTACATAATTAATAAAGAGAAATAACTAAGGAAATTACTTAAATGACAAGCTTCATGCCATGGCTAGACATGCCGCTTGTGGGGTCCTATTAGCCGGAGAGACGGATGACCTCGCCATCCGAGGGCATATCAATTGAGTTTCCACTTTAAGAGTATGACCAACTTGAAGACTATGACTAATTACATGAGAAGGTTTAGGCCCTTCATATGATAAAGAATAACAACCTTAAACAATGGATGAGAATGAAACAAATGAAATGCTTGA
Source organism: Fagopyrum tataricum (assembly GCA_002319775.1). Classification (NCBI taxonomy): domain Eukaryota; kingdom Viridiplantae; phylum Streptophyta; class Magnoliopsida; order Caryophyllales; family Polygonaceae; genus Fagopyrum; species Fagopyrum tataricum. The sequence goes on from CM008281.1 coordinate 8,285,134, forward strand.
AGCAATCAAAATTCACCTTTTCCCAAAACCCCGATTTTTATTCATATCAATACCTTCCTGACTTCAATCTACTGGAAGACGGCGCAAGTCTTAAGTTTTATCAGTTCTTCCTCTGATAGATGTTTTTCATACACATAAACTATTTGGATATGGTTTACAAGCAAAAAAAGGTTCGACATGCATCATCAACTTAAACCTCATATTTGCCCTCAATAACCGTCTAAGCATTCTAGAACATTACTAGTTAGTGATCTTCCTCACTATTCATCGGTGGAACGTCATCAATCTTTTAGGTGAAATGAATGATCTTCCTCACGTACCATTCCTAGTTATTGATAAATAAGAATACCGTCGATAAATATTAAAGAGAGGGTTTAAATTTAAAAAGTTGATTAAAGAGAGAAGAAAGAGAAGCTGGATAAAAGAGTGAAAGTGGAATCCTAGAAGATGGAAGAGTAGAGGAGTCAAAACTCAAAAGCAAAGAAACGACATTGGTGCTTGTTCAACAAAGAAGCGTAGTGGAGAAGAATAGATAGGAATTCCAAATTGTTGCTTTCGATTTTCTTTTTCTTTTTCTTTTCTTCATTAAATTTAACATATTTTAAGTGTTTAAACGAATTTGGACAAAATCCGAAAAACATAAAAACACAAGGGTGTCACTCGTACTAAATAAAACTTTTGGAAAAAATCCAAAAATCTCAAAACCACAAGGGTACCATCCGAAATTTCCAAAAAATAATTGAGCAACCCATCAACATGGTCTAAGTATAATACTTAAATCCACCACGCCAACATCTACTATATAATACTAAAACAGAAGTTAATTTTGTCACGTGTCTTCACATTATTACGCCACCTCATACTATTGCACATGTCATGTCCACGTTATTCCACCTCATATTTTGCCACTAGTCTTTACCTCCTTATGCCATGTCATATATTATCATGTGTCATTCATAAAAGTTATTCTACCTTATTATATGACATGTCTTACAATATAATATTGAAAATTTTAATTTAATTTTGTTTTTAAATATAATAAAATTTTGTTATTTGATATAAATTCATAATTATAATATCATTCACAAATCATGATATATACATATTTTTTAAATAATATGTTATATTTATTAAACCAATAAATATACATAAAAATATCCAAACAAAAAAAAAACTTTGTTTTAAAATATTACAAAATTGAAAATTTGTTGTCGAGAAGGAGATTGTTTGAGCGATCCAAAGTAATCGATCCTTCAAATTTGTTGAATAAAAGTATTAATCAAACCTAATGGTTGATTCAAAATTATTTGCCATACAAATTTCATAATTAATTTCAACGATCTATAGAGGTAATTTATTTAGTTTCCTTTAATTTGAATATTCCGATCTTATTTCCTATTGCGTTGATTCCATCAATTATGCTGATTGATAATTCTTTGTAGGAATATAATTGATCTTAATCGGAGTATATGATAATATATATTTATTATGGAATATCTTATACATTGTAATTTCGTAGTTATGGAAAACAAGTTATAATCTTGCCAATCTGTTACATATGTCACAAGTTCAAAAAGGAAATGGGATATATTGTTATCTTATAAATTGAAAATTTTAAATAAATACCTACTACATATGGTAAAATATTAGTACTAACTAAAAATACAATTCATTGCTTTATATATTAAGAGGTTACAAAAATACAACAAGTAATTAAATTTTATGAATTATTATATATACATGTTTTGTGTAATTTAGGCGAAAATAAATAAAAAATAATATAAAGCAGAAGTCAAATTTCCCTTGGAGGGTGGAACATCAGCAGATCCACATAAAAATCAAATCCCTCGGCTGATAAAAGAAGCTTCGCGAGAGATTGGAGATGGTGATCTAAACAGAGAAAATCGAGCTTAATAGATTGGAGAGCCAAGCTGAGCACGGTGAAGGCGGTGTCTGGGAGTATCAATCAAATCAAAAGAAGATGAGACCATGTGTAGGAGATTAGACAAAATGACTTGCAAAAAAGAGGTATACTTTGTTTTTAAGTGAAGTGATTACTGTTATATTTAAAGGAATTATTATCCTTCTCTCAGTTTTATGTTTGTTCATGACAAGCATTGTTGCTTTTGAGGGTGGATATTATTTATGACTTGAAGAAATGTTTGTCTGCACGAGAAAGGACGGTCAAGATCTTCTATATTCCTCTCCTTGTGTATCCTTGTATCCCTATCACGTGATTGGTTAAATTTATATTGTTTATTATTTTTCTCGTAAAACAGTAAAACTTTAATCTCTATTTATTTAGCCTCAACCAATCACATGTTAGGGATACATGTATCACTGTTATAGGAGATCTCAACTGGAGAAAGGGAGTGATGTAGATGACACAAACTTTGTAGTTAACTGCGAAATAAAGGCTTTAAATATTAAAGGCTTTAAATATTTACTAGACTTTGTATCTTTTTTGGCTTTCAGTTAGTCTTTACATAGGGTATCAGTTTCTGTCAACAAACAACAAAATAAAGGCTTTAAATATTAAACCTCTTGAAATTATAGATTTGTGTCAACAAACAGCCCCTTCCCCTTATTCTGTTCAAATTATTTATTTGTGGCCTTTTACGATGTTTCCTTTTGGGTATATAGCTTTATGTAAGTCATCTTTGTGTTTGTTTTTAGTTTCTAAAGATTGTGGTTTGGGAAAGAAACAATTATCTAATTAATGAACACCTTTGAAAAATAGGACAATCGGCTCCAAAATATGTTCGCGGCTCAATGTAAATCAACCACATTTTCTTATCATTCAAGGAACTCACATCGAACCACTTCAAAACCGGCTTATCCTTCAACTCATCATTCAAGGAGCTCACATCAAACCACTCCCAGCCAGCGGAGACCTTCGATTTCATGTCCTTGAAGTCGACGTCACCATTGTTTACAGAGAGAGGATCGTCAATGAAGGCATCATTGAGTGCACCGGAAGCGGCGGCTGCCTCCTGACGTTGCCGGAGCTTCTCCTGCATGGCTGCCTCCTTCTTGCTCTACTGCTGCTCTTTTGATGGGGGATTCTCCGGCTCATAAGACATTTTCAGGTGAGAAGAGTTGAATTTGGAGATTGAGATATAAATCGGAAAATGAGGGTGACTGAGTTTAGCAGGAAAGTATAACAATATTTTGTTCCTCTGTAGCACTTCGATATAAATCGGAAAATAATTTAATTTTCTAGAACAATTCAATTATTTTATTTGTTATAAAGTCTAACAATATTTTTATATTATAAAGTGTGAATTGCTTAAACATTCGTATTTGATTTTAAGACATCAATTCAAAGACATATTTTGTTTCTCTATACCAATTTGATATTATTTTATTTTAAATTGTTTAATTATTATAAGTATTTAATTGTATTTTTACATTATGAATACTTTTTGCAGTTATTTATTTTATTTGGAATTCGATAAATTACTTACGTGTGATCTTTATTTGTTTAATATTATAAATAAGTCGCAAGGCACGGACTAGTTAATCTAAAACTCCAATGTAATTCATAGTCCATTTGACAAGGATACACTACGGGGAAGAGGGTAAACGTAATGAAATCGTGAAGATGAAAGTATAAGTTTTCTCAACATACCTTTAATATAATCTCATTTTACACAATTCTTAAAATTTCCCATTGAAAAATATGTCAACTTTAAATTGATTCACATTTAAAGTTAAATCTCACATGTGTTTTGCCCATATTGGTTAGATTTGGTCATAACAAAAATTTGATAATATCTTATTAAATAAAAACGTAATTCTAATATTCAAAATTAAGATATATTTAACTAATTTGACGACATCCTACTATAAGAGCGATTTCCAGGGACAAGGATCGAGGGAAGGGAAAAAATTGAATGTTGAAAAGAATAAGCCCAATAACATGACAACAAGCATGGACTGACAACAAGGAGTCAACTGAATTATCAAAGCATCGGCGGCCTAAAGGGGGCGCACGAGCGTAGGGTAATAGGTTCATCTATGGCCTTGTAGTCAACTGCTGCTAGCATGCCCAAGACCGAGCGAAGCTATCAACCAAGTTTACTTCTCGCCAAGTACCGTATAAGCATATCTCGTATTTTATACGTGTGGACGAACTGCCTTGAATTGATCCCACCCCATACCTATTTTGAGATTGAGTTGAGATAGGGCACTTGAACCCTTCTATCTTGTTTACGTGCAGTCAGCATCCGGTAATCAAAAAAGGCCTCTTCTTAGATTGAGACCACTTCTTTCTTTACTTTAGAGTGAGCTGAGGGGACAACGTATAGACTTGTGCAAATCCGGGTTCAAGCCGGGCTTGGGCCGGGCCAAAATAAAAAAATCTGCCTGAAATGTACGGGCCGGGCCGACTTATGTGGGCCTCTAAGCCTGCCCATGTCCACCCACGTAAAACTCGGGCGGGCCAACGGGCCGGCCCGCCCGCTCGAGTTATTTTCTTGTGTAGCTTGTTATTTTGTTCCCTTGATATGTTAGACAAAAACTACATAGATAAAACATTAGAAAATTTTAATACAAACTTCTAATTTCCAATCCATTAGTACCGATATCTGTAAATATGTAACATTGGATAGTGCATTACAACTTACAAGTTACAAACAACAATAATAAGAAAAAACAGTTGAATGAAATCAACCAGACAACGGTAAAAGAAAAAATGTTAGGTTTAATAAAATATTATATTATATATATATATATATACGGGCCGGGCCGGGCCAGCCCGCGGGCTAAAATGGCTGCCCATACCCGTTCCATTAAAATCCGGAACGGGCCGAGCCGGACTCAAACGGGCCAAACTCGTTGTCCGTATCCGTGTTTTTTTCGGCGGGTTGGGCGGACTGGACGGACCGGTCCGGATTTGCATTGTCTAACAACGTATGTAAGTGAGCGAAGCGAACGTGTGTAAGCCTGGTCAAATAGGATTGTTCTAGGTGGGCCGCTCACCTGCGTGATGTTGGTCTTACAGCCGTGAAAACAACAAATTAATTAAAGATCCTAACAATCAATAAAAAAATGTTATTTTTATTTTTTAAATTAGATATATCTATACTATATATTAAAACAGAGCTTGAATCGACGCTTATTAAAATACTAATTATTATTCACAGTCAATGCAAAACAAAATGCATGGTTGATCAATTTCTTACCAATTTTATTTTACTATAACAAAAAATAATTTCTTCTAAATATCTAATATCCATTATAGAATAAATTTCATGGTGATGCAAAAATGTGAAAACTTATAACATTCATCTACTAATGTTACAATATGCATTGAGTACCTAATGAATTGTGTTGAAAGAATGTAGATTTAAAAATTAAACTTCTTAGGATAGTTAAATTAAATTTTCAACTACTATCACAAAAAAATATAGTTGGCGGTCAGTGTATGAACAAACTGTCAAAGTCCAATATATTGGGACAGTAGAGCGGGTCTTGTGCTGAGATTCATCCTAAAACCAACAAATAATAAGAAGAGTAGTCCACCAACTTTATATATTAGGTTTAAAATATTTAATTTTTGATGTGAGAACTTATTAACTTTGATACAAATAATAAATTTTATTATCAAATTTAAAATAAAAAAACAAGTTAGAAAGTGTAACACAAATTTTGACGTTCTATTTTATGAAATGAGCATTTTACTTTAGTTATATGTATTAAATTATTTATTAAAACTCAATTGTACAAGGCGGGGATATCAAAACTAATATTATTAAAATCATAGGTGTAAACATGTGTTGCACTTGCGTTGATTTTGTTTACATATAAATTTAATGTAACCGAGTCCTATAGAAAATAAAATAAAAACTTTTATGTAAATTAGATTCTAGATTAACACTTTATTTAGTCTAGCTACTTGCGGTTTGATTATATTATTATTATTATTATTATTATTATTATTATTATTATTATTATTATTATTATTATTATTATTATTAGATCACCTCTTTTATCTAGTCAAGTGATCCATATAAACCATACATTTTTATTTGAACTTGTTTAATTTATAACGAACGCACGAGCAAGTCCTCATGTGTATACAAAATACAGATACAAGCCGAAACCTTGAAAACATAGGAAAACGTTGCTATTACAATCATCATACAACAGGCGCTAATCATAGAAAATGAAAAAACCAGCAAAATCATTGCCCCCCCTGCCATAAAGGGGTAATTAAGCAAGAATTGTCGTAGTAATTAATAGTAATAACCATGATTAATGTTATCATGAAGCCTATGCTTGTCAACTTTTTTCTGTAGTTCTTCCTTCTTCACTCCCACAATCCTCTCAACTTCCTGCCCTTTCTTCATAAACAAGAACGTTGGCATTGCCTCTATCCCAAACTGTCTTCCCACATCCTACACAGTACATAAATAATAAAATCAATGAAATGGGCATGTACACGGTCTTTTTGTTTTATTAATTTAAAGAAAATTCGGAATCCGAAGGCATCCAGTGGAAGCCGGCGCCAAAAACCTCTGTGACCAAATTTTTTCTTATATTTAATCCTGTTTTTATAATATATATTTTACAACGGGTATTCGTGTCGTCGAGCTGATTATATGAAAAAAGTTTTGTATAAAGGGTTTTGGGTGCTAACACTTGGCGTCGAAACCCGGTTTTAAAAAAAAGAAGAAGGCGTTAACGCAATCCAACAACGTTTAGATTAGATGTCGGCACGATGCGAATTTATTCCCGACTGCCCATGAGAAGTAGTGAAGGAATTGATTAGTGATTAATTACCATAAGCTCATCAACGTCAATCTTGACAAAGTCCACGTCTGTGTACTTGGCAGCTAATTCCTTGAAAAATGGCTCTATGAGTCTGCATGGTCCGCACCATGCAGCCGTGAAGTCTATCACAACCTTCTCTCCGTCAATACACAAATTATGAGTTTGTTATTAAAACAAAAATTCAACTAAAATTTTTAAAAATGGAAAATGATCAATCATTGATTAATTTCTCAAAAGTGTTACCAGTTTGGTGGAGGATTTGGAGGACTCAAAGTAAGCTCTCCATCTTGCAGGAGATTGGAAGACAATGACCCTAGAACCATTTGCTGCTGACGTGGAGCTGATTGGATTTGGAGGTGGTACTGCTGTTTTCTGTGGCGGCGGCAGCGGCGCCGAGTACCTGGCGGTTTGTGCTTTCACCGGGTAAGCAGGATACCTACCCGATGGGATAGTTGTGGAAATGCCTTGCCCCATTGTGTTGTTCGATCTTCTAGCTTGGTCTTTTTACTTTCTTATACTAAATCTGAATATCTGATTATTTGATCGATCTCTAGCTTTGTTGTGCAAAACTGAGTTGCAAGGTGTTCTTTATATATAGGAAAAATGATTTAGATGTTAAATACTAAAAGATTATTCAAAGGTGCAACTTGAGTTGGTATTGATTCCTTTTGACAGTGTTGTATGCTTTCCAGGCGTCAGCAGCCTTTTATTCAACTCCATCCATAAACTATACATAATGCCTTTGTTACTAGAAGGACAAATTTTCTCGCGGAATTTTGAAAAAGGACACAAACCTAACAACTGTTTCAGACTAGGGTTTAATCGATCACCCTCTAACCATTCGTTAAATAGATAAGTAATCCCTTATTTAGTTAGGACTTATTTGGTATCCATATTCTAATATCACTGTGTCAGCATCGTTAACATATCTATGTGTGTAAAGTTGATATATGATATATGTGTGCTTATGCTGATGAGAATCTAAAGAAGCATATGTCACGATTCTATAGATGCAAAGACTGATAAAAAAAATCCACAACAAAGAAGAACATGCATAACATAGAAGCAAGTTCATGGAAGTTAACTTCAAATTGTCCTAGATTTAATCACTATTTGTTTGAATAATTCAAGAACAGGATCAAAGATAGGAGACGATCAACATGGTATTTGTTCATGGAGTTCGGTTTCCAATAGTCTCAAGATTCTCAAAAAGGTGAGAGTCGTCTCAAAAAGTAAATTTACTAATAAACTTAAAGAACAAATTTAGATTACAAGAGTACAAGAACTACAACAACCCGGCATATAGCGCGATAGAAGATAAGGTAAAGAAGTTTAAAAGGAATTCGACTTCTTATTTAAAATGTTAACACTCATTGCTAAAGTGTTGATCATCCTGTGTGTATAAGTTCATATGACGTGAAACGGATGCACGTCAAATGAACTTAAAAAACAAGCCTTCAGATTTTTTTCCTAAAAATCAACTTATATGCTTACTTCCCACACTGTGAAATTGTCAATGTTGGAGAAATCCACCCATCTCAACGGTTAGTGTAGCAAGCATAGAGTACGTATATATAGTTGGGCTCATCATTTCATGATGAGACCAATGGGGTGGGCCTATTAAACCAGCAAAGCCCAAACCTTTATTGCAACGTAACCAGACCCATTAAGTGAGTTGCTAGAAACGGGTTGTCAAGGTATGAACCCGGTTTGTCCGGTTCTACAACCAACACTTGATATTCTATCTAATTTCACACTTATACTAATATGTAACCGCTAGACTTATTACATGATATTACATAGGCTAAACTAAGTTGGGTTGCATACGTTACACAAAGCACTATATCTATAAACTTTATCTGAAACAAAGACTTAAAAGGCTTACAATTTAACTGAGCTTAACTGAAGCTCACTTTCATGAGTAGGCTTTATCTCCTCAATCTGCACTATCTTGTATTGGTACCGAAGTGAAACCACAACAAAGTAGATGACATTAAGGCCTCCAAGGGCAGCCAGCAAGAGGTAGAAATAATCAAGTCTACCACGGTTAAGGTTATCATCAAGCCAGCCGTGTCGGCCTGGGCCGCTTGTGAATCTATTAACAAGGCTGGTGATGAGGCTGCTGAGATAGTTGGCCCCGGCCCCAGTGCAAAAGAAGAGGGAGGTGGCGATGCTCCGCATATTCTCCGGGAATTGCTTGTTGTAGAACTCTATTTGTGCTATGAAGTTGAATGCTTCGGCTAATCCCATTAGGATTAGCTGAGGTGCTAGCCATAGCACTGATAATGGCATGTTGTGTGCCACTGTCCACTCCCTTCTGTGCTTCTCTACTACTCCTGGAATTTCAGGTGAATGTTACCGTTGCATATGACGGACACATAATCCTAACTGACCTAAATACAAAGCTGACTAGAACTACAACAATTAAACTTGAAATATGTTAGGTCCTTAGGGATAGAATTATGGTTAGGTTAAAGTTACATGTAAGATAAACTTGAAATGTGTTAGAGATAGAATAAGGGTGTGTTTAGTATTGCATTTATTGTTGTTGTTTATAAATTAATTTGATTTTAATTTCATATAAAATGCGTGTTTAGAATGAGATTGTGGTTTTTGTTTTGAAGATTCTCTTCTCCCATTGTTTCATTCCAAACAACAAGGACCTTAATTCTAGCAATAACCATACTCGTAATGACAATCACATGTTTAATATACTATATTAAAAATGTCATTTATGTTATATTAATGATATTAAGTTAATAAAAACGAAGTTTCACTATTACTAAATTCTATAAAATTATCGACTAAAAGACGTATCTAGAGTGTAAAATACCTGCAACCACCATGGAAACGACGGAGAAAAAAAGACCGATGCCCATCCTTTGGAGCAGGGTTATCCCTTCCTCATGGTGAGTGACCTTTGCAAGCATCCTGACCAAAATACGGTCGTATATAGGGACCCACACACCAACGGCGAGCATGGAGACGACCGCCATGGACCCCGCCGGGATCTGGAAGCTACTTTTCCTCGTGAGATGCCGATCCATGGCCAACGCCTGTGACACCGTGAAAGTATACTGTTGTACGGCGACAGTGAAGCAAACTATGCCGGAGGCCCATATCGGAAGCACCCGTATAAGGCACTTCCCTTCTTCTATCTGTTGAACGCTACTCAGCCGCCACTTGTTTCTGTTTTCACCTTCTACTGTCAAGTCCCCTTCTTCCACAATCGCGGCTTTGTTCAAGAACTTGTATTCATTGGTAAGGGGAAGCTTGGTGACAACAATCCCCTGCAAAGGCGGATCATAGTAATTACTATGCTCCACCTTGTCCCCTTCCGGAAACTGCAGGCGTCTCTTCTTAAACGCCGCAACAAACGCCTGAGCAATGCCGGTGAAGATACTCCCCTCCGGCTTTACATAAACATAAAACCTGGTCCCGACAAAGAAGACGACAATCGAAGCCAACATGAGTGCCGTGGGTATACCAAACCCGATAACCCAACTGAAGTTGTCTTGCACGTAAACCATGACGGTCAACGCCAACATGACCACCAGCGTAAAGGTGGTGTAGTACCAGTTGTAGTAGCTCCCGATCCCTCTTCTTCCTTCTTCTGTTGTGAAGTCAAATTGGTCGACTCCAAATGGTATACTGCACGGTCGGATCCCGCCCGTCCCTACCGAGAGGAGTGTTAGGCCTGCGATTAGAACGCCAAGTTGGGCCGATGTGGGTAATGGGCCTGGCCCGTTTATGCATTGGGCTGGGCCTGGACATTTTAACGGCCTCAGAGTTGGAATCCATGCAGTTAGTGTCAGCACCAGCATTCCCTGCAACAATGAATGAACTGCATTTGCATATCAAGAAGCAACACAGCCTATATATATATATATTGTAAGGCTTGTATTATGTGTAAGTGTATATAGTAGGCGAGAGTTACCGTAAATGCGGCCAAGGAGGAGAAAGCAATTACGGTAAATCGACCAAAGTAGGCATCAGAGAAAAAGGCGCCGAGCAGGGGAGCGAAGTTGGAGACGCCGGACCAGATGTAGATGAGGTTTGATGCAGAGACTTGATCCATGTGGTATTCACGTTTCAAGTACACCAGGAAATTTGCTAACAAGCTAAAAGAGGCCAGCCTTTCAAAGGTTTCATTTCCTGCATTCCCAAGTCCATCTTAGTGTCCTCTGATATTGTACACCCGGTGCGAAAATGCGGCGAACTATCGGACTCATACGAATAATTTTCTTTCACGAGCATTTTTTTTATTCAATTTTTGGTACTATAGGTTAATTTTTTTAAATTACTTTGATGGTCCATTACTTTTGTTCAATTCCTTCCAAGTTCCAAATTAGTATACTATTAGTTCTAATATTTTTTTTTTATTGTTGGTTAATGTATTTTGTTGTTCTATTTATTAGTTATGTTTTAGGCATAGTGTTACATGTACAACAATACTCGAACTAATGGTATACAAATTCTAATATCATAAAAAGCTCAATATACATGTAATATTATTAACCCTTTTAAAGCATAATCATCAAAAATACAATAAAGTATAAACTACTAATATTAAATATTTGAACTAATGAAACACTACCTAGACTAGTAATATAAAAATTTTAAACTAACAAATATTATAATGAAAATGTATTAATAAAACTTGTGTTCCATAAACATTACTTGAGAATAATACAAAAAAAGATATGAGCTGATATATATTATAAAATATGTGAACTAAATTAAAAAATACTCTGAATCGTAGAATAAAAAAAAAAAACTTTGTAACAACTGTAAAAAAAAATTCTAGAAAAATTAGTTCTAAAAAATTTATAATTTATATTTATTATAATATCATCTTAGTTTTTTTTTTTATGCACTATCCATTCATTTTTAAAAATAATTGGACATTTAATTCATGTTCTACTAACAAATAGTTTATATTTTACCGAGTATAGTTTATATCTCCGTAATTATGTACAAGAAGAAATTGTTTATGTTATGCCTGTAAACACTTACTAAAATTATAATAAAAAATCATTCCAGATTGAGCTGAAATATCCCCCTAGAGAAAACGTCGTGATCTCCTCTTTATTTTTTTCCCAGTGCTACTTGATAATTGATATAGTGATTTTACACTTTCTATCTTTGTATCATTTCGAACTATGTAAACTATTTTAAGTTTATATTTTACTTTCATTCGTATTAGGTTCTATGACAAATTGAATATATGGTTTAATTATTATTTTTCCTTGTATTACACTTTGTGTTAATGTTTGCTTAAATATTATTTTATTTTATTTAAAAATGATTAAGAATAAAGGGGTGTGGTAAGATTAGTCACTCAATTATTAAAAAAGTAAATAAAAAAGAAGAAGAGATTTTAGGGTGGAAAAATCTACCAAATCTTCATATATGGGATTTAAAAGTCAATTTTATTATATAATACAAAAATCATTATTAAAAGGATAAAAAAAACATATATATTTTAACAATTATAACTGAATAATTATATCTTGAATGCAACCATGGACAAACAAATCAATTTCGCACAAATAAACGACCAATTTATATATGAATTCGACCATAGGTTATGTTTTGCACCAATAAACAACCATTATAACAAGAATGAACAATTATGTCTACGTACACGAATAAACATCTATATCTTACACGACTTGAACAACTATATTGCATTATTAAACGACTATATTTATACATTCAACAATTAGATTTATTGTATAACAACCTAAAAATTATAGGTTAGAAAATTTTCTATAGGATACAAATAAACATTTACGAATTAGGATAGAAGATGTAAGATTATTGTAATTAAAAAATATTCAAAAAAAACTAAAATGTTAAAATAGTACTTGAAATACGGAACATTAATGATCATCTTCAATATAACAAGATATTATTACAGAAAATAAAAATATAGCTAAAAACAAAGTTGATTTTAGGAAAATGGTCCTAAATCTTAATTAAATCGAAACCGCTAACTTTTCTTGATCTGGTTGATACAAATTTCTCACTTCTTATCAATTAGAGTATATTTAAAGTAAATAAATTCTATTTTATATATATATATGATTTATAAAAGTTACCCACCTAATATGAAGGGCATAGTTCTCCATCCACCGGGCTTTCTTCGGCGAGTAGTCCTGGTGGCCGACGAAATGTATTGGGCCATTGGTAATGAGGAGGCGCTCGAGCTCGGAGAAGGTGACGATCCAAAACCGATCTTCTTAAACAAAGCCGACATTGTGGTTAACTAATTTTCACTTCTTTGTTCTAAATGAAGACTACTATACCATATATTTATATAAAGAAGGGTTCACTTAGTTTCGTATGAAATTGTGGCAGTGCTAATAGTGATAAAGTTACCATAGAATTTGACCTCAAGAGGATGATGGGGACATAAAGGGGATTCCATTATTTATATACGTACAAGAAGAAACGTTGATGCATGCCGCCCGAAAGCGAATTCTTACAAAACGTAAACCCTCTATATTGCGTGGGTAAGGTTATTCAAATCAATTATATGTACAAGATTTTTTGATCGGATTGTACAATTCCACATGCTAGTTACACGGTCAAAAAAGTACTAATGAATCGTGACACATATCGTGACGACATGTTAGATCGAAACCTAATTTTAAAATTAAGGAGCGCCGTCCTAGAGAAACAACAAAATGGGATCCTAATTTTAAACTTGATAATAATTATTTTTATTATTTAACTCTAAGATGATTCTTCATTCACTTTATTGTTTCTAATTTTAAAATTGATAATATTTGTTTTTATCATTTAATACCAAGATGATTCTTATTCACTTAATTTAAATTGAATTCGGTAGGGCTGGGCATGAGACGGGACTGGACGAATTAAGGTTATCCCACGTCCTATCCCGGCCATTATATATGCGACGGGACCGGGATAGGCCTTGAGTTTTTTTTACTAAAATCATTGGGCCCTATCCCGGTTAAGACCGGGACGGGATGGGACGTGACTAATCCCGCATGATCTATAAAAAAAAAATTTCGCCTTTTCGGTTTAAAATTAATTTACGAAAGCAAATATTCGTTGATATCATTAAAACGAAAGATATCAAAGTAGAATGTTGTAACAAGGTTTATAAAACATAATTAACTTTCAAGTCTAAACATCCAAAATAAAATTTAATAACAAAATTACATAATTATCACTACTCCTTAAACAATGTCGCAAACGAGTTCAATTTTTCTTTGCCATTTGTAGATGAATTTAGACAATTGTTAATTTACAATAACAAAATTACATAATGATCACTACTCCTTAGACTTATATATTTAATCATTTAATTTATATTTAAATTTTAATATATGCGGAACGGGACGGGCCTTGCGAGACGAGGAAAGTAAGGTCCATATTCCATCCCGCAATAATTTTGGTGGGATGGGACGGGATTTAAAATTTTTAGATGAAAAACCACCGGGATCGGGACGTGACCGGGGCGGACCCGGGATTTGCGGGATATATGCCCAGCCCTAGAATTCGGTATTGAATTTCTTTTCCCTTTTCTATTTGTTCTACTATTAATATTTGTATTTGTAACACCAAATTATTCAATACTTCAGCCGGTCACCTCCCTTCTCTTTTTCATCTATTACGCCCCCATGAAAACCAATATGATATCCCTAGTGTTACCAACAACTCCATGAGATACGAGTATCTCTGAGCATGTACTCACCATCCTTCTTAAGGTAGCCCTTAACCTTTTTTTCATTCCTTTTCTATTAATCTTTTGTTTTGCAACTTTCATGTATACAAGATAGTAATTGATTTAGTTCCTAAGTATCAATAAGAAATAAGTGGTAACTTAAGTCGACGAACTTAGAATTGTCATATTAGGATATACTTGCCTAGAATACCTATTTTTGATGAGATATAGTTTTTTTTGGAGGTGAGAAAGAAGATTTCATTTGAAAGAGCTGATAACACAAGATTATTTTACATCAAGTAGTATCACGAGTCAGCCAATCGTTTTAGATAATTATTGTAATTTTTTTTTCTATTTCTTTAACACAACTTATTTATTAAAAATTCAGATTTTGACCCAATTTATGTTTCTTCTCTCTACATTAGTTGTTTGATTGTTGTTTTCTCAAACAAAAAATAAATTTTGACACTATACTCTAATTTCAAAAATTCCTTCACAAACACCCTAGATTGTCTTTGATGGTTTTTCTCCTTCGAACCTAGTTTTTCATAGTTAAATCTTCTACTTTTCTTATAAAAAAAATATTTTTATTTATTTATTTTAATTTGTAAATTGTAGTCTATTGTAATTTTATCTTCCTTATGCATGACATTATTATTTACTAGCTAACTAATTTTCTTTTACATTATCTTCTCTTAGAAGATAAGATTGTTTTTTCAAATAAGTTGTTAGGATTTTATGTTTGTTAGGACATGTTTGCTCCATAGTGGAATATCTAAAGAAGTTCTGAAGTTGATTATTCAACTTCCTAAACTGCTTTATCTGAAACAATGAATATCATTTCATCGTGGATCTAACTAAAAGTGTTTGTTTGAAAGATTTCCATGATACTACTACACCTCCTAATGTGAATAGAAAATCACTTAAGGATTTGAAGTTTTTAGAATCCGTGATCCAATTGACATCATTATATCCCGTCTCGTACAACTATGTATGTTTCCATAATGCAACCCAAAATCTTGAGTATAATGTAAGTAATTCAAAACTCGAGTTATGCCTTTCTATTGCTTATGTCTTGGATTGCTTGTGTAGCGACTAAGTACATTGAATGAGTACACTAAATCAAGTCAGGTGTAATTGGTTAAGTACATTAGACTATCAATAACTATTGATATTTCAGTTATGACACCATATATCTTGAGTTTGTGCGATTAGAATTCTAGGATATATACAACCGTTTCACTAATTCAGACATCGTACTTTCAGATATGAGTTTTCTTATTAGAAAAGACAGAGAAGAGAGGCCGAACCGTCGAACCCGATGCAACTCGACTCGGTTCGTGCGCTCATTCGGTGCGTATGGTTATTAATGGTAAGAGTCAACAAATAGGTGTCGATTGTGAAGAGACTTTAGTCTAGGGACGTTACAAGGCACATTTGGTTGGGCCCTTGGAACGTTACAAGGCACATTTGGTTGTTAATGGTAAATTCGAAAATATCGGAAATGTTATTAGAATAATTTTCTTGTACAAGAATTAATGTAAATAATATTTTTTTTCTGTTTACGATTCTCAATCGTATACAAGCAACTCAAAATTATCGGAAATGTAATTAGACTAATTTTCTTGTACAAAAATAAATGTAAAATTTTTTGTATTGTATTATTTGTATACAAGTAACTAAAAAATATAGACAATATTACTAGAATAATTTTCTTGTACATGAAATTATTTCATGTATCTAAAACTCAAGTACAAGAATTAATACAAAATCTTGTAAAAGTTATGCAAATATTTTTCTTGTATTGTATTATTTGTATACAAGTAACTCAAAAATATCGACAATATTACTATAATAATTTTATTGTACACGAGTTGGTTAATTATTTCATGTATCTAAACTCATGTACAAGAATTAAATAAAAAAAATCTTGTAATAGATGAAAAATTATTGATGTATCAAATTAAGGACAAATTAGTTCAAATAATTAAAAAGATGATATATACTAACTTGTTCATGACCGGAAACATTTACTAAGGGTGTGTTTGGTAGGAGACGGAGGTTATTTTGAAGATTAATCTAGATGGGGATTAAAAGATCTTAAATTTTATATGGGGTTTATTTGAGATTATTTGATTTAAAATAATCTATATTAGGTTGTTTGGTAGGAGCTTTTCAATGGGATTATTTAATACAAATTTACAAACTTATCCTTGTTTTAACCTTAAATTTTCTTACAAGCTCCTTCGATTTCGGTACGTGCTTCTAAGTCGCAGCATTGTTGTCCGGCCTTTTGCAAATACATTCTACAAATTGATCCATCTTCAACCTTCCTTCTCGTCTTCAACAACCCAATTCGTTCTCCTCTTCGTCGGAACCAATTTTCACCGAAAGCCCTCCTCTCTTCTGGTTCGTTGGAGAACTCATGGTGGTGAGTAGGGTTGTGCAAAATTGACTTAGACTGGACTGGTTTTCTCCAGTCCGGTCCCCGGTCCATGGTATTTTGGAAATTTTGGTCCTGGTTAGGACCGAAAAAGACAAGGTCGAACGAAGTTTTTAATAAATTTAATTTATATATTTTTAAAAAAAATCATATATCTTGTGTACATATTAAATAAAAATATATTTTTTAAATTAATTTTTAGTTTTTGCAAAAATATATTTTATTTAATTCGGGTCTAAACCGGTCCGGTCCCGGTCCAGATTTTGAAAATTCTGGTCCACCGGTCCGGTCCGGATGCACAACCCTAGTGGTGAGAAGAACGAATGTCGACTGACTTCGCGTATGTGTGTCGTGTTTTATTTTTCAATAGGAACATGAGTGAAATCGTAATTGATAAATGGAGATTAATCTCCTTTAACCTTGCTAATACGAGGTTATTTTTTTCCTATTTTTAATCTCTTTTAATCTCATTAATAATATCTCCTGTAATCTCCACCCTCGATCAAACACCTCCATAAAATTAATCTCTCAAATTTAATCTAAATAACCTCCAATAATCCCCATACAAACACACCCTAAGTTCTTATGACTAAATTAAATTACATAACAAATTCACCCGATATTTATTTACCTTACGTAATACTCAACTTAATCATCAAAACTGGCAACTCAAACGTGAAAACCAGAAAAATAATTTTTAAAAATCTGTTTCTCGTTTAATGAGATACTGGAAACTAGAAATGGAAAATTGAACCAAAGAAGCCATAGATTCTCATATCATTTTTATCTCGCCCCTTTGAGAATAAAGTCCAGTTTGATGCTAGTTTCTACAACAACTAATGATTCAGGCTAGATAAAATAGTAGGATGAAATACCAAATTTCTGATCTTTTCAGGTATGAAGTGTAGGGTTTAGATGATTGACGTCCATTGTCGCCTCTATTCAGCACGATGATGATGATGGTAAGATAAGATGAATGAGCCTTTATATAACAATTTCAGCAATTCAGACAATGACAAACAGAAAAAATTAGCACCAGTAATTCAACAGCTGAAATCTGAGGCATGCCTTCAAGATCAATGTTAGAACATCCATAGTGGAAAGACTAGTAATTTCCTATTGATTTTAATGAATAAAAAAAACTATATTTACAAATATCTTCTCTAATGCCCAATTAATATATAATTTTAGTTTTTTGTTGTTGTGGGCCTTCTTTGATGACCAATTATAAAATTAATATTAATTAAGAAATAAATAAAAATATTTAAGTGAGTATTTTGGTGGAACTAAACAAATATTTATGGCTTATGTGTAATTAAAAATATTGTTAAAAGTAATTTAGAAACTCAAAATGAGTACGAGGATGAAACAACAATCCCAAATAAAGAGATTGCTCCTAAACTTACTCTCTTCATATTAAAGCTCATTTATCAATTTTGTGTTAAGTTTGTATGTTTTTTTTAACAAATAAAAAGACACTTTATACAATTTCTGAACTGTGAAAAGTATTCTATTAGAATTTCTTACGTTGATGTGACGGAGAGAAAAACCTAATAAAAAACTTTTTGGGTGGTGGATGATCTTAGAGTGAAGCTCAGGAATCCCATTAGTAATTCTTATTCAATCCATTCAGTAAAGGTTGCCATGCTACAACAGCACCTCCACTCTACTACATACATGTTTATGTATTTGGTATAATGATTTAACTAAAATGGAGACTTCATCTCTTCAAACTAACCTAAAACCCCAAAACAAACTTGATATGAATCAGAATTTAAGTGTGCTAAGCTCGACGTCACTGTCAGTAGGTTGATTCTCGTCAGTATGCACTACACTCTTGTACCGATACCTAAGGGAAACCACAACAAAGTAGATAACGTTTAAGCCACCGAGGAAAGCAAGGAGGAGGTAGAAGTAGTCGAGTCTGCCGCGGTTAAGGTTATTATCGAGCCATCTGCGTCTACCCGGACCACTCGTGAAGCTGTTGACAAGGCTTGTGATGACGCTGCTTAAGTAGTTGGCCCCGGCTATGGTGCAGAATACGAGAGACGTTGCTAGGCTCCGCATATTCTCGGGGAATTGTTCGTTGTAGAATTCAACTTGGGCTATGAAGTTAAATGCTTCGGCTAATCCCATTAGGATTAGTTGCGGTGATAGCCAAAACACTGATACCAGTTTGTTGTTTGCCAGCGTCCACTCTCTTCTCTGCTTCTCCATAATTCCTGGAATTCCATGCATTTGACTTAAATTAAATTTACAAAATCATATAAATGAAAATAATTCCAAAAATAATCAATCTGTCATTGTTAGAGATTAATATCTTATAATCGTTATTCTCTTACTAAATTATTTTTAGTAATATTATGTTCAGTCTCCATCTCTTACTAAAGAGTACTTATATATAATCTTTTCAATATAATCTAAAATAATCCCAAATAAAAAATACCTGCAACGGCCATGGCAGCAACATTGAGGACAAGTCCGATGCCCATCCTTTGGAGGAGCGTAAGGCCGTCTTTGTGCCCGGTGACCTTTGCGAGTAGTCGGGAGACAACTCGGTCGTATAAGGGAAGCCACAGCCCGACGGCGAGCATAGAAATGACCGTAATGGAACCTGCAGGGATCTCGAAGCTGCTTTTGGCGGTGAAGTGTCGGTCCATGGCCATAGCCTGTGATAACGTGGACGTGAACTGTTGACTAACGGCGGTGAAGAAGATTATGCCGGAAGCCCAGACGGAAAGAACCCTGATCAGGCACTTCACTTCCTCTATTTGCTGAACACTGCTTAGTCGCCACTTATTTATCTCTGTCTTTTCCCCATCTTCATTTATTGCAGCTTTGTTCAAGAATCTGTATTCATTCGTGAGACGAAGCTTAGAGACAACAATCCCCTGCAACGGCGGATCATAGTAAGCTCCAACTTTCTCTCCTTCCGGTAACTGCAACCGTCTCTTTTTAAACGCCGCCACAAACGCCTGAGCAACACCGGAGAAGATACTTCCCTCCGGTTTAACATAAACATAAACCCTCGTCCCGAGAAAGAACAAGATAATCGAAGCCAACATGAGGCCCGTGGGTATACCGAACCCGATAACCCAACTTAAATTATCCTGGACGTAAATCATGACGGTCAACGCAAACATTATCACGACGGTGAAGGTGGTGTAGTACCAGTTATAGTAACTGCTGATTCCTTTTCTTCCTTCCTCTGTTGTGAAGTCAAATTGGTCAACACCAAATGGTATGCTGCACGGTCGGATCGAGCCGGTTGCTACCGAGAGGAGTGTCAAACCTGTGATCAGGATCCCGAGTTGACCCGATGTGGGCAATGGGCCTGACCCGTTTGCCCATTTTACCGGCCTTAGGCTTGGGATCCACGCGGTCAGTGTCAGAACCAGCATTCCCTGTCAAATATACATATAATCGTGTATACTTCAGTTACGTGTATTATACAGTGCATATTGTAAGGAATAATGTCGTGTACGTAAAGAAGAACAAACCGCAAAGCCGGCGAAGGAGCCAAAAGCGATGACGGAAAATCGACCGCAGTAGGCATCGGAAAAGAAGGCGCCGAGCAGTGGCGCAAAATTGGAGATGCCGCTCCAGATGTAGACGAGGTTTGATGCAGACACTTGATCCATGTTGTATTCGCTCTTCAGGTACACCAGGAAATTGGCTAACAGGCTAAATGAGGCCAACCTTTCAAAGGTTTCATTTCCTGCATTAAAGAATCATTAATCATAAATCATAATACTACTGCTTCAAATTCATGGAAGCTTTGATTTTTTTTTGGGGGGGGGGGGAATCTTTGAAAGCTCTCAAGGTATTTAGCATTAAATTTCAAAATATTGATTCACAATATTTCATAGTGTTATTAATAATGAAATCTTCTACAAATAGAACATTATCTACCTTTGTATATATTATTTGTATTTATAAAAATCTCTACATGCATGTAACATTTGTTTTTATACAATTTTTTAAATTATTGGCATAAATGTTATACTTTTTTAAGGGAAATTCTTATTGGTGTCCTGTGATTTAGACTTCTTTCTAATTATATCCAATAATTTTTTAATTTTCAGATGATACCCTTGAACTTTATAATTTTCGAGAATATAGCTTTGTATCATTCATAAGTTAATATTTTGAGGGAAAAAAAAGAAGATAATTATAATTTATTAGTTATTGTTAATAGTCATAAGTTATCATTTTATTCCCTTAAAATGTTAACAAATTTATAAATGGTAATAGGTATAATCCGAAAAAGTCAAAACCTTAAGAGCATCATCAGAAAACTGAAATACTCTTCGATATAATCCAAAAAAGTATAAATTATAAAGACAATATCCGAAAATTTCCGTCTTTTTATTAATTGTAATTCGCATTTGGGATCATAATTTGCAGAGTTATGTAGTATTAATTTTATATCAAGTTTATCTTTCGTACATAAATTCATTAATTTTTTTGTAGAAAATATAAAGAAAAATAAATGTTAAGAGGAGAGGCATTTAATATAGCACCGAGACAGTTTGGTCACATCAATGTTATATTATACATTTGAGATGAGGATGACGCCAGTAGTGAAAAAGAAGAAGCGTTTCGAATGAAAATTTGACCCAATTCTCATCATGCAACTTTGTATATTATTATGTACATGTACTTGTTTTAAAACTTGAGCCCATTACAAACCCAATCCAGCTTAATTGCTGGTTTTATTAGCTAATTATTCTGTGAATAGAGGACAGGATGTTCAATTAGTCATTTTTAATTTTCAAAATTATCAACTTAAACAATCAAAATTTCAGAAAACGAGTTGATTTGGACTTTGACTTTTGTATCGGTTCGAATATAGTATAAAGATGAACATTACATGGATTTAGATTGTCAATTCTCAACTTAATCTACAATTTAAAATCAATTAGAAGAAAGTGAAGAAGAGCAAAGAATAAAGATGAACATTAGAGTGGAAGAATTTCAAAAAGGGTAGAGGATGATTGAAATGACGAACCTAATATGAATGGCATAGTCTTCCATCCACCAGGCTTTCTCCGGGCGGCGTTTGCGTCGGCGGTTTGATAGGAAGCGCTGGAGGTCGGAGATGGAGACGATCTAAAGCCCATCTTCTTGAAGAAACCCACCATTGTGGTCAGATACGTGATTATGTATTGTGAGTAAATGGATACATTTATATAAAAGAGGGAGGGGTAATTAAATTTAGAGAGCAGTGATAACATTGGGTGAGAGTGAATGGGGACTTAAAGGTAAAATCATGAATTTATATAGGAACAACCGAAGAAAGAGGGTTGTGATGCGTGATACCGAAAGCGAAGTGTTACAAAACGTGGACCCTCTAAAATGTGGGGCACTCTAAATTGGAAGGTACGTCCAAAAGCTTCTTGTAGTTATGCATGTGTATATAATAGAGCAATAATACCCACTATAAAGGTATTGAAGACAAGTTTTGCTTCTTCTCTTCTTCAATTTTGATCTTTATCTCCAAAAGACTTATCATATAACTTGGATTTAGTCAGTATTTGATCGATGTCCAGCAGAAGTTGGCCTCATTGGGTATCCGGTATTCATCAGACTCTGTGGTACAGTTTTGTAAGTTATAGATTAGTTGCATGTTTTGTGTTTTTCAAAGTGGTTCCGCCATTTTGTTTTAAATACGTTTAATAATGAATGGTTTGTTTGTTTGGTTGGTTGGTTGGAGTCGTGTGAATTGAAAAAAAAAAACTAATTGTTATTATGTAATGAACAATAATTTATGAGTCAATACAACTTTATATGTTAAGTCTTTTGGAGATAATATATGGTTGTTAGTGTCCACAATTGTTGAACCATTTTATTGTATGCGTACTTTCTTTGAGTTGGGGGCAATTTTGGTTGGTAATGAGTGGTTTATCGAGGAAAAGTCGTGGATTTATGATTGACTCCTAACAGCTTTACTTAAAGTCTAAACATAAGTTGTCCTCGTTCTCTGGGTTTTTTCTTTGTGCACTTTCTCTAATGGATGTTCATCCATCACTTTCAAATGACTTTCTTGTTCTCATTTCTCTCGATGTTTTTCATTTCCAGATCATTTGATACACCTTTGTGTTCTTCTTTGATTTTTTTTGTTTTTGTTGTTTCTCCCGACAATGAGTCCATGTACCAATTGTTTTGACACACTAGACGACATATGGTGTGACGTATTGA
Organism: Fagopyrum tataricum; assembly: GCA_002319775.1. Classification (NCBI taxonomy): domain Eukaryota; kingdom Viridiplantae; phylum Streptophyta; class Magnoliopsida; order Caryophyllales; family Polygonaceae; genus Fagopyrum; species Fagopyrum tataricum. Next base: position 8,308,254 of record CM008281.1, read on the forward strand.
ATCTCCTTCCTGGTTATATAAAATTAAAAAAAAAAAAAGAAGTAAATATAGGACTCCTAATCCATGGCACTATGGTCCTACATTGTTTCTCCTTGGAAGTATTGGTGTACTACATCTACTTGCAAGAAAATCACACATGGTCTGGGCCATCAATCGTAACAAGAAATCACATTATATACATATATAGATATATCACTTTGCTTTATTATAATAGTTGGGGAGGAAAAGTATGGAGGGCAGACTGCCGCCCCCATTTTAGATTTGTTTCTAATATTTAAAATCTGTGGTGGCTGGTTTGCGGTGATATGTCCGATGTCGGCCTTGCAAGTGACTAAGGTTACAGAGGGTCGAACCGAAAATGTAGTTGAAAAGAGAAAAAAGGTTGGACGTATTGTTGGGTAGCAGTAGACGTGGCATGCGAAATGAAAAAAGAGCAATCCCATCCGTGTGGTTGCAACTTGACGGAGACTCGAGGGTTCGCCTAATTTGTTGCTCCTAAGTCCTAACTTAACCGAACACATGATTTTCGATCTCCACTTTGTACTTTCAGTTGATTACATATATGTCATCAAACTATCAGAGGAACTCAATTCATTCTTTTGCATCATAAGGTTTGTACACATAGACGTATTGTACGGAATGGTAAAAAAAAAATTATTTATTTTGAATCGATAACATATGTACACATCAGGAAATGTTCGTTTTTTTAAAACTTAAGGACACTAATGTAAAAAAAACTAATAACAATATTATCTTTAACAACACCGTACTCTTCTCAAACAGAAGGCGGTGAAGTAACGATTCCAAGCTTGGAAAACAAATAATTAAAGTGAGTAGGATAAGCGCCTTGGTGATAAGATATGACAACTAGCTAGTATATTTGGTGCTCGGTTGACAAACATCTTATTGGAGCTTATGGTAGATGAAGAAGCTTATTGGAGCTGAAAAACGGTGCTGTTTTCATTGGGGTGATGTTTGCAGAGTTAGCTGAAGGGAGATGATGGTAGATAAATGTTGGTCAATTCTATAAGTTGTTCAGGGAAAGCTTATGGAAGATGAAGCTAGTTGAAGATCAATTTCGGACACCAATACCCTCCATTCATGTGATGAGTTCACAAATTTTATTTCCCTCTAACTCTTTGTTCTTAATACACAGATATGACGCACCGCAATATAGTTGCCCTACTACATCCAAGATCCAGGAGAGAATATCCCAAGGTGACGCACCGCAATATGTGATAGGTGTTGACGGAGTGATGAGACGTCAGGGGCGTGTGTATGTGTACCTCTCGATGGGGAGCTTAGACAGAGGATACTACAAGATGCTCACGCTGCCCCTTACTCGGTACACCCAAGTGCTAGTAAGATGTACCGAGACGTCAGACGTTCTTATTGGTGGGGTGGTCCGAAGTCAGATGTGACCAGAATTGTGACTCGGCGTTTGACATGTCAACAAGTCAAGATCGAGCATCGCGCCGACCCGGAGGGGAGCTCCATCCACTACATGTCCCGCAATGGAAGTGGGAGGATATATCCATGGATTTTGTCACCAAGTTGAGACCGAGCGAGAGCTTTGATGATATCTAGGTAGTAGTGGATAGACTCACTAAGACCGGCCGTTTCATTCCTGTCAAGGAAACGTGGCCAGTGAGTCGTCTAGCAGAGGATTTCACGAGGCAAATTGTGAGACTGTTATGGAGTACCGAGAACCATCGTCTCGGATAGTGATAGACGGTTTATTTCGAGATTTTGGGAGTAGGTGCACACCGCTTTTGTAACACCCCAAATCCGTAGGACTCGGGGCACTACTGGGCTAGGATCTCACAATGGATCTTGACCCTAGCCTGACAACAAGTTCACTGGATCTTACAACAAGGCACAGATAGATTAAAACCAAAACATCAAACTGTAATATATACATATCAAAAGGTATACAAAGTACCGCTGAGTACAACCAAAACATGTATTTGTACATACAAATACACATATATAGATAATGCATAAGCACAAACACAAGTCATAACCCTCGCATAATCCTAGTGTACGGAGCCTTCAGCGGATCACCCCATCTGGATCACTCTGCAGTTCTCCTAACCTGCAAAGCATCTACAACACGGTATAAAACCGTTAGCTAACCATACACATATATAGATAATGCATAAGCACAAACACAAGTCATGGAATCATAAACACATAATCATGTTGTCACACATTTACCCGGTTAATTATCTTAATAAAGTCCAACACTCAAATCGTATATATATATATATATATGAATATGAACATATGTGACACGAGGAATATATAATCCTCGCCTCCGGGTGCTATAGCCAGCTGGAGTGGTATCTGGAACACCTCCTCGTATACCCTACGGGAGTGGAGGGTGTCAGTCCCGTTTACCAAATATGTCCTATCCACAAAGAACCTCCTAGACTCCCAGCGGGATGAAAGGGAAGGTTGTCACGGCCACTACAATGGCCGGTCACTAAACCATAAGTCAGTAATAATCAACATCACATGCTATCAAGCATATATCAAACACCACTCATGCATACATCCAATATAAGGATGGTAGCTAAGTAAGTCCTATGGACTTACCTCAACCTCGGAATACTCTCAAACACGATCAACTCCAACCTGGAGAAGAACACTGCCTAATAACAAGGCATAAAGAGATATCAAATCTCCTATCAATCAAAGGGGTCACACCTAGACTCAAGGGATCCATAAGGATCATATCCGACCTATAAACCTCGCTAACCTCAAAGCCATAACCGGCACATATATCATGATCATCCTCATCCTATCCTCATACACATACCTAGCATGCTATTAACCGGCTCATACTAGGAAAGGAAAGGATCTACACTTCTCTAGGTAGATCATGTACAAGACGCACCTGCGTGACAAGAGGGACGCAGGGACGAAGCAACGAAAGGCACAGGCGCGGCGACACTCTGGTGCAGGCGCAGTGACCGTGGCGCTGAGGCGTGGGTGTGGTGACAAGGTCACGCAAGGGCAGCGGCTCATTGGTGCGGGGGCGGCGACAGTGCAGAACGTGATTCCCCGACTTCTCTTCGACTCTTCACGTGATGAATTCACGTCTTCACCATTCCACAACCAAACACATACATATATATACACATTCCAACATCAAAACGTGCTTAGAACATCTAAATCTAAGCTAAGGAAGAAGGAAAGGAAACAAGAAAGGAAAGAAGAAAGAAAGAAAGAAAGAAGAGATGAGTAAGCTCACCACTGCTGGGATTCTATGCAGGAGGAAAATATCAACACAACTCCTTCAGTTGGCTCCCAAGCTCAGCAACAACACACAACAACACAATTTCTCTTCCAAACCAAGAAGAATTCAAGCACAAGATCAAGGAGAAGGAGAAGAGAGAATAAGCTCGTGAGATAGCTGGAATGAGATGAAACCCTTGATCACAAGGCCAAGAAGAAGCTTAAGAATGAAGAGAAGAAAGGGTAAAGCACGGTCCACTCGGTTAACAAAGTTGGCTGCAGCCGCAAGGGCGGGCTCCTTGGCCGCAGGGGCGGAACACCTACTCAACCGCAGGGGCGACCCTCTAGACTCGCAGGGACGGCTAGGTCCAACTCAGCTCTAAAGATCAAGGCTCTTACAGCTTTGGGTGCTAGGCTTCATTTCACCACCGCCTCACCCTCAGTCAAATGGTCAGTCAGAGAGGACTATCCAGACCTTGGAGGACATTCTTAGAGCATGCGTACTTGATTGGGGACAACTGTCGCCAAATCACCTCCCTCTAGTGGAGGTTTCATACAACAATAGTTATCATGTGTCTATTGGTATGGCTTCCTATGAGGAACTATATGGACGGAGGTGTCGTACACCCCTATGTTAGGAGGATGCCAACGAGGTCGTATGAGTCTCTCCGAAGCAGATACATGATGATATGGCACGAGTAGCCTTGATTTGAGAGCGTATACTAGCATCTCAGGGAGTACACACCGGACCCGCGGCATGAGGTCAATCTTGAGGAACTGACCGTCGATCCGGACCATACTTTTGCAGAGTATCCGGTAGTAGTGCTAGAGAGGAGTGTTAGACGCTTGCAGTCTAAAGAAATTCCGATGCTTAAATTTTAGTGGTCCGGACGGATTGATGAAGCTACTTGGGAGACCTATGATAGCATTATAGCTTGTACCCGGAGCAGTACGCAGAGTTAGTGTCGACTTTAGGTTCGACGGATTAGTCTTTAGATTCATGCTTATGTAGATGTTTAATCAGTAGTACATTTGAGTGATATATATTGATTGTTGCCTGTATGATGTATTATGATACATTATTTGACTTGAGTAGGATCTGGAAGGTAAACGACTTCTAAAAGATACGGTAGATACGACTCAGGTTTATAATCTCGTAATGACCTTAAGGTACCCTAAGTTTCGGGAAAAACTTAATTTTAGTGGACTTGTGTAATTAGCGGAAATAATTAATTATTTTGCTCGAAGAACCGACTCGAATGGCCGAGCTAAAATGAACCGAACCAAACTACAACGAGTACGATAAATCGACCCATGTTGTAACCCGAACCATGAATTAAATCTATATCCTCCAGCCTTCATTACCCTAGACTAGTTACAAAAGCAACATGTAAAACGTATTTATGGTGACCTTAATCACGAGAGTTAAGTGAGCATTGAAGACGCTGTTAAGAGATCATTAAATGGATGGCTTGATGACGCGCGGTTACGTGAGGACATTGAAGAAGCCGTTGATCGAGAGTAACTCCTAGACACCTCATACCGTTTGTCACTCCTCACTTCCTAATTAAACCTTCTAGCCTTTCCCTTTTTCTTTAGACTTTATGCTTGTAGAAGAGCTCGAACCGTCGACCTCCAAGGAAGCCGCCTTGCCATCTGTGTCCCGATACTCGAAATCCCGACCTAGCATCCTCTTTCCTTGCCACCTGGTGCCGGTAGCGCCTCTTTTAGTCGATAATCCTCGGTGCTTCGGTGAGAATCGATCCTTGAGATCTAAAATCCACTTTTGTTAAATTCCAGGTTTTGTAGCCTTAGTATATAAATATAGAGTAAAATAGCGGAATTTAGAGATCGGATTGGAAGTAGAATAGATCGGATAAGAAGGTATGGAAGTTAGAATGGAATTTTTATTGATAAGTGAGATGATAGAATATTCGCGGAATTGGAGTGATTAGTAGAATGTTTGGGACTTAAGGAATTGTAGAATTTGGGAAACCATAAGAATGAAATTGGAATACGTACGGAACATTGAGATGATATTGAATTGAAATAGACATCTAGGTTTGCGGGGAGTTAATGGGTAAGAAGAGTAGCGAGGTTAGATATCTTACTCTAGAAGTAACGAGATAATGAAATGAGAATACTAAGATGTCGTAACATCTTAATCAAGAATTCGAGATCATCGAAGGGAAAATCGAGAATAGCTATTGAGATCAGTACGGAGAAGGTGAGTTCCTCGGACTCACTTAGCTACAACAATAATTTTAAGTGCGTACTAGGGTAGTGCGTTTATTGTATGTTAAATAAATGAACCAACTACACCACTGTACTTTTATTTCTAAAGAGATGTCCAAGTGTATTATAACGGGACGTAGCATCACTGTTTGACACTGATGAAGTTAGGAAGGTTCCCCGCGACCACTCTAACAGTGTATACGGGAAAATTCACTGAAACCAGTCTTGCTGGTTTACGGGGACGGGGCGAGGGTTGGAGGATTCTCGCGCTACCATGACAAGTTGAACAAATAGAATGATCAATTTCACCAAATGAAAAGATAATAATCGGGACCTTGTTTGTGCATGTTGAGGTGTTTACTGCTTTCATTATTTGTGTGTGTGTTTGGGTGCCCTTATTATTAGAACTGTTAGCTAACGGTTTATACCGTGCTGATAGATCTTGCAGGTTACATTTCTGTCGAGTAATCGGGAGCGGTGTGGCCAGCTGGGTTTCCGTACTGGGGAGTTTTATTTGGGAGTATATGTTGTTTATGTAATAAGTTTAGAACTACACATTTCTGCTTTGTTTAGTATGGTCGTTGAATCCTATTATCGTTAACACTGTTTTCAAACCTTATTGTTAAAAGATATTTGTCTTTCAATATTTGTGTCTTGTTGTAAGGTCCGAGTCTTATTGATGTCAAACTAAGGCCGACCCACTGTGAGGTCTTGGACAGTGACATCTCGGGTTCTCAGAATTAGGGGTGTTATAGCTGTAGCATAATGTGAGCATGCTAAAGCAAGTCTAAGTTACGGACTTCTAATATGACTGGTTTAATAAACTTTTAGATTTAGTTGAGTAAGTCAAATTTCACGAATGAGATAAACAAGACAAGATTATCTTTTTTAATAGAATTATAAATCACATTTATGAGTGCTTATTCAACGTCATTGTTAGACACCTTGAAGAACATATAGTATAGATTGATATAATACTACCATGATCATAGACATACAATTAATACATAAAATAAATCCAACATCATAGATTACGGCTCACCAGACCCTAGAACATGGGAAGGACAATTAACCACACATACCTTAAAACATAAATGCAAAATTTTTTGATGATCAAAGAGAAGGCAAGTCGAGTTACCCAGGGTAGGTACAACGACCTCCAAAGGACAAGCGGCATAAACTTTGATTGAAATGTAGAAGAGGAGATGCTCCAACCTAATGACCGAAAATCCTTTTTATAGGGTCAATGGATAGCTTGAAAACCCTAGATATCCTCGATCTTATCTTCTAATATAATAAGATTGAATCTAAAGATAATGACGCAAAGCGGATGGGCCAATAGGCCAACCCGACTATACTAGGAAAGGGAAACAAAATAAGAGGTCGTAGTTAGAAGATAAAGCGGGTGTCGAGCGACCTCCTGAGCCCAAGTCTTGGGCTTGGTCTAGAATTGCTCTAAGATCTTCCTTACAATAACGGGAGGTCATTTCAAGGTCCAATGTGTAAGAGTCGTAGTCTTTCGGACCAAGATCGGACCATAACCGAGTTTGGCTTTGGGCCGAGATCGGCCTAGCCGCCCTCGCGGGAACCAGGTGCCACCCCTGCGGCTCGGGGGACCGCCCCTGCGGTTTCCGGCGGCTGCAACCGGTTTTGTTGACCCCTTTGACCCGTGCTTTACCTTTCCTCCTTCTTATGCTTTTCCTTGGCCGATCCAGGGATTCTTTTCGGATGGCCCTAGGAGGCACTGTATGGACAGAGATATCGGACTCTGATAGGCTGAGATGAGCAGAGCAATGACAGTGATTTGACACCTGATCAGGTTCAGGATGATGGGATTCGAGTAGCCTTGGTTAAAGAATGATTGCTGACTGTGCAGAGCCGTCAGAGGTCATATACAAATAGGAGGCGTAGACCTCTAGAGTTCAGAATTGGAGCCTAATATGGTTGAGAGTGTCTCCGACACGAGGTGTTAGATGCTTTGACATTAAGAGGAAGTTGAGAGCGCAGATGGCCCTAGAGTTCAGAGTTAGAACGTTTGAGTTGCTGGATCGGGTTGAGAGCGCAGCTTACAGATAGCTCTGTCTCCGAGATTCGAGGGTTTACCCTGGGTTTCATGTGTCTCAGCTGAGGGACTACATACCAGCTCCGAGACACACTGTGAGTTATGATGATTTGGTAGTTGAGCCAGACCACATCTGTATCAAGCATTCTATTACAGTCCTAGGCAGAGGCATGAGATGCCTGCGTTTATAGAATATTCCTTTGTTGAGGATACAGTGGTTGAGACGAGAACCTGATGAGGCTACGGGAGAGACTGAGGATAGTATCTAGAGGAACTATCCAGAGTTATAGGCGGGGATAGATAGACCTATAGGATCCAGGAGTAGGTCTTAGGACTAGCCTGAGGAGCGATATGATTACGTGCATATGTGCTTATGTGCTTATACGCTATGCTATGTTTATTTTTGTGCTAGCTATGATGTGTTTATGATCTTACTACATCCTGTTGTGCTAGTACGACTGTTAGGTATAGCTGGAGATGGTTCTTACCTCCATGCTATTGTGATACGACTGTTAGGGATAGCTGGAGATGGTTCCTACCTCCATGCTATTTTGATGGACATAGTTTGGATGGAGATGTCTTCTCCATGCCCCGGCGATAGTTTGGCTAGAGATGTCCCTCTACGCCCCGGATAGTAGTGTGATCTTTTGAGGTATAGTGTCATACGGGTTGATGCCTTATGTACGAGATATGATACCTCCGATAGAGAGAGTGTATCCCGGTTTTGAGTCTGAGTGCTTTCGGAGTTTGTACAAGTTTCGGGACGAAACTTGTTTTTAGGGGGGAGAGATGTAAGAGCCGTAGTCTTTCGGACCGAGATCGGACCATAGCCGAGTTTGGCTTTGGGCCGAGACTGGCCTATCCGCCCCGCGGGAACCAGGTGCCGCCCCTGCGGATGGCCGCCCCTGCGGTTTCCGGCGGCTGCAGCCGGTTTTGTTGACCCCTTTGACCCGTGCTTTACCTTTCCTCCTTCTTATGCTCTTCCTTGGCCGATCCAGGGATTCCTTCTTCACTTCACCTCTAGTTCTTCACGTTCTCCTTGCCTCCTTGCTTCCCTTGCCTTCCCTTGATCTTGTTCTTGAGTTTTTGGAAGAGTTTTGGCTTGAGAGTTGGGTGTGGTAGCTGTGATTGTTGATGGTTGTGTGTAGGCTGAGCCTGGAGGCCAGCTCTTGAAGTGTGTTGATCTCCCCTGCAGCCTAGGACCACAAGAGTGGTAAGTAACCTTGTCTTTCCTTCTTTCTTCCATTGATTCATCTTTCTAGCTTAGGATTAGATGTATGTTAAGGGTATTGATGCTAGTATGTGTATGTACATGTTTGTATGTGGCTTTGGAATAGAAGAGACGTGATTTGATCACGTGAAGAGCCGAGGAGAAACTGCGAAATCGCTCTCTGCAGTGTCGCCGCCCCCGCGGCACCTGTGTCGCAGCGCCCGCGCCGTGCCAGCGTTGCCAGCGGCCCGTGTCACCGCCCCCGCGGCTGAGTGCCGCCGCGCCTGCGGTCGCCTGTGTTCCGCCCCTGCGTCTCTCTTTCACGCAGGTGCGTCTTGATCCGGTTCTACCTAGAGTTAGGTAGATCCTTTCCTTTCCTAGTATGAGCGGTAGTAGCATGCTAGGTACGAGTATGAGGATAGAATGAGGTTGAGTACGGTATCGTTTATGCCGGTTACGGCTTTGAGGTTTACGAGTTGGAATATGATCATTATGGATCCCTTGGGTCTAGGTGTGACCCCTGTTATGGATATGAGTGTGATATATGTGTTATACCTTGTTTAGGCTGTGTTGATCTCCAGAGCGGAGCCGTTTGAGTTTGAGTCTGAGACTCCCGAGGTTGAGGTAAGTCCATAGGACTTACTTAATTGCCATCCTTATATTGGATGTGTGCATGAGTGGTGATTGTTATATGTTTTATAGCATGCGTTATGGTTATTACCGAACTATGATGTATTGATTGCCCATTGTAGGGTTGTGACAACTTTTCCATTCATCCCGCTGGGAGTTGGGGGTTCTTTGTGGTCAGGCCGGACCTGGTAAACGCGTCGGGCACTCTCCATTCCCTTAGGGTACACGGGGAGGTGTTCCAGGCACCACTCCAGCTGGTTATAGTACCCAGAGGCGAGGGTTATATTCTTCGTGTCACCTATTTTCATATGGAGATATTTGTTTATACGATGCGTGTGGTGGACTATTGATATAAAGATAATAAACCGGGTAAATGTGCGATAGCATGATGAATGTTTATATTTCCATGAGGTGTGTTTGTGCGCTGCATGATCTCGTATATGTGTATGGTTAGCTAACGGTTTTATACCGTGTTGTAGATCTTTTGCTGGTTAGTAGAACTGCAGAGTGATCCAGAGTGGGCGATCTGTTGAGGGCTCCGTACACTGGGGTCGTACTCGTGGGCTACGGGATATTTTGATCATGTATATACGTTATGTTTTGTTTGTACTCAGCAGCATTGTATAAACCTTTTGATACTTTTATAACAGTTTGATGTTTTGTATTTAATATATCGGTGTCTTGTTGTAAGATTCAGTGAACTTGTTGTCAGGCTAAGGTAAGGATCCATTGTGAGATCCTAGCCCAGTAGCACCCCGAGTCCTATGGATTTGGGGTGTTTCATGCAAAAGTGGATATTGGAGGTCGAGCGACCTAGGTATCAGTCGAACACTTTTGCATGTTTCCCAATGCTCTTCATTTTACTCTTGGACTTTAGTCATTTCCGTCTTGGCCTTGACTTTTTTACCACAAGGAAATCCTTAGCTTGTATCAGGTCATTCATCTATAGATAAGTCATTTGTGTTCCAGAAATGCCTACAATGCCTGCAATTACATAAGTCAACTGGTAGATCTCCAAAATACGAATTTAAAGAAAACATATCATATAATATGTTACATAGCCCAAAAGAGGTAGAGAATGGAATAGAATGATGATGAAAAAAAACGCCAATTTGAGTATTATCTCCCTCATAGCCAACTTGTTATCATCTTGAAGAGTTGTTGTGATCACGTCTCATTTGACGTCTAAGTTCCCTTGGTGAATATTGAACAAAGGTTCATTTTTTCTTTTACGACCTCTAGCTCGCTTGGCCAAAGTTCCTTGAGAAGTTGTCTGAATTTCAGAATCGCTTAGTAAGTGGACTACATTTCTTTTTAAACTTTCGGGCTTAATATCCATCGAGTTCCCTCGAGATTTTTCATTAGATCTTCAATCCAAGGTTTAGAGATAATATTGTCTCACATCGATAGTAAACAAACTCACAAACTAGGATATATGTTGAGTAACATACACATCATATTTATCATAAACCCAAACTAAAAGTTATCCCGTACAATTGATCTGGCCAACCTTAAGACATGTCGTCAAGTTTCAACTGAGCTAACGATTGCACTTGAGGGGATTGTAAACTCCCAGTCAATATATAACTTCTGTGGGTTATTTGATCCAATGTCAATTTATTTTAGGATGGAACCCAACTAACCTTATGTTAACACGGATGTGCGTTCGGATGTATGACATAACTCTCAAGTCAAATTAACCCACTGAAATTTCACGTTAAAAAAATGCACATTTAAGGTGAGAGATGCTACTCATAGTCCCTTAAATACAACTTGTAGACATTCGTACTAGAATTAGTATGAAAATCTAATAATGATTGTTTAAACTCATATAATTAATATGCAAAACCTATAAACTAAATACTTATGTGCTTATCAGTTATATTGACGATGATCTAATGGCGCATAATACGGTACAATACGTTGTTCAATGAAGGTTTCCGTCACCTGAAACCGATAACGGGCCAAGAGATGCGAGCTTATATGTGACGACATTTATTTCCCTAAAGACATGTTGAGCTCTAACTTGTGTACACCTTGAAATCAAAATGGAGAAGTAAGAAATGATCATATCCGCTTACCATGTCGATTTCCATATCTGATAGGTTGCGTTATTCAAAAATAATGACCATCGGGTTGGAGCATCTTAGCTTATATATATTAAAGCAGAGACCCTTATTGCCACGTGTCGCTCTCAGGATTTTCCTCAGACTAACGAAAAATTTTCAGGCCTCTACTACCACGTGTCGCTCCCAGATTTAACGTCAGCTTAATGAAATTTATTTTGTAAATCGGATTTTTAAAAAATAACAAAAAGATATTGTATTAAAACACCAAATTTACCAAAGATAATTAAAACAATAAATATAAAAAATCAAGTCAATTAACATAATCCACACTACAATTTAAATATATATTTTTTAAAATTAGACATTTAAAAAAAATCATAAACCAATTAACGTGGCTTCAAACCTTATTTTCAATTTAGTTTCTTATTTTTAATTTTGAAGGTTTAACCAACTAGACTTAAATTTATATCTTAATTTAATAATATTATATATATGTCAAAAAAAATTATTAATAAATAAAAAAATTCAGCAAGTTTTAAAAGAAATAAAAAAATGTGAATATCTCCTAACTAAATTTGATTAAGTAATTATCTGCATCAATTTAAATAAAAATTTTATTTTATTTTAAAACTAAATCATCAAAAGTTTTATTGTCACGGATTAAATAAAAAGTTTATTGACTACTTAGCTAACTAATGGATTAAAAAAAGTTTTATTGTCATGGTCCTAAATTTAACATAATATTAACAAAAATTATTTACGTAATTTATATATAAAAATTCAAAATAATTAACAAAAAAATAATTATTTAATAGAAAATCCTAATAAATTAATCTTTTTCCTTCTCAATTATTATTCAGTAATTATAAACTCTATCATTCTTCTTCATGGAGTTTCAGCAACAACAACTTCTATCTTATCGTTTAATTTACGGCTACTTTCGATTCATGTTATCAGGATTTCTATCTTATCATTTCAAATAACTACAAATCTTTTTGAGAATAAATTTTAAAAAAAATTCATTGGAACTTTAAAAAATATTATTATTCATGATCTTCTTTTAAAAATATAACAAAATATGATAAATAAATTGCTTATGAAAATGAATGAAAAAAAAAAAGTTTACCTAAAATTGCCAACAAAATAAATGGTGTAAACTAATCTTTGGAAACAAAATTTTAATTCTTTTATCTAATTGGTTTTATAATTATTTTTTTAACGAATTTACGATTTTTTGCTAATAAATGGTGAAAACTAATCTTTGGTAACAAAAAATTTACCGAAAATTCACGATTTTTTGCCAAAGCTTCATTGTAACCCTAACTCAAAACTCTCCACTTACACTGTAAGTATTTTGTCTTTTTTTTGCTATATATAAGGTAGTATATTAACTTCTGTTTATATTTTGGAAGTTTAACCTAATTTTTATTTACTAGAAAATTTACAATTGAAAAAAAAAATTATGCAAACAAATAATTATACCATAAATTAAAAATAATTGACTACGTATATGTTTTTTTAGACCTTTTTTCAAATGATATTATCAAAGAATAATATTAAGATCTCAAATTTATCATTTTTCTATATTTTTGAAGAATTTAAATATTATATTTGAAAAAGGTGGATACAAAAATAATATCGCAAAAAGAAAAATAAATATGACCATGTACATTCTTATTCATATTCATTAGTACACAAGTGATCTTACTAGAACCATATTTGAGAACCGAAAAACTTAATAGTAAAATATAATTGATTATTTACCTCCTTACCATTTTTAATATACATATTAATTTATAAATATTGTCAGTTTATTAAAACTCAATCCCGCACAAGGTGCGGGAAATATACTAGTATACTAGTATGTATTAAAGGAGAGCCCTTCTTTGCCACATGTCATCACCAGATTTAACGCAACATAAAAAAAAATTTTAAAAAGTTTATTATTTTAAGTTGTTAATATAAATTAATAACAAAGTACAACAAAATATTTTAAAATGTTATATAAATTATTATCAAAGCCCAACAAAATATTTTTAAAAAGTTATTTATCTAGATTATTAAAGAATGGGTTTACATAATCGGATTTTTTTAATAAAAATAATTTTATTATTATTATTATTATTATTATTATTTTTATTTTTATTTTTATTTTTTTTAAAGTTGTTAATCTTATCTTATATATCTTATATCTTATATATTATTTTATATCTTATATATTAAAGCGGACGCACTTATTGTCACGTGTCGCCGTCAGGATTTTCCGTCCGCAAAGAAAAAAACTCTCCAATTTCAATTGAAAATTATTTATATTTTAATTGCAATATCGTAACAAAAATTCTCCAAAAAGATTTTATCTCCACAAAATTATCGCCCAATAATCAAATTAAAATTTTAAATAAAAGATTTCTAATTAGTTAATAACTTACTAAGAAGATACGAGTCCTACAACAACATATGAATCCTAAAAGAATTGTAGTTCTTTTCTAAATTTTCTGCAATTAATTTATATTGTTTTTGCTTGACTTCATCCGATTTGTTAGCCGAATCTCGATTGTCTGATTTGTATATGTGACTTTAAATCGAAAGCCCGCACAAGGTGCGGGTATTACACTAGTTCAATTTATAATAAGGCTTATCTTGTTAGAACACTTGTGTACACCTTGAAAGTTATATGATTTTTATTGTGACACGAGACTGGACCATTCAATTTATGTAAAAACAAGTGTCCTAATAATAACCTATAGAGAAAATAATCTTGTCTAAGATGATAATACTTAGGGTTGTGCATAATTGGGCCGGACTAGAAAACCGGGTCGGATCAGGCCGAAAAACATGGTCCGATCCGGGTTTGGACCTGACCGAACCGTAATGAACTATATAAAAATATATTATTTTTAAAAAAAATGAAAGTAATTTACGGTCCGACTGTTTTAAACTGGACCGTTATGATCCGGTTCAGTCCTATCCATGAACCGTTAGCATGTAGGAATGCTTACGATCGACTGCATTATGGTCCGATTGGACCGGATCATTTGCACACCCTAATAATACTAAGTTTGTTTATATACAATTTGATTTTGGAGATATTGGACGTATCCAAATAGAAGAATTTTGAAGAGTATGCCGTCGAATGAAAACATAACGAGCAGAATAAGGCATCATGCACTAGTGTGTAGTAGTGTATTCCACTATGATGGAGCATCATTATAATTATGATTACTAAATTTAGATGTAATTATGATTATTGTCCAATTATCTTTGTCCGTTACTCTAAAGGGTAAGGATTCGAAGGAAGTGCTTACAGTACAGTTTACTTCCACCGCCCATAGTTTGAATAGCAAACAGATCAAAAAAGATTGATTCTTGTAACCCATTATGTTCGTGATCGTACATTTTTCACTATCATCACATGTGCATCACAAGTTGGGTACATATCCAACCATCTTTGTTTGTCACCAATAAAACAATAGCTTTATTTCATGACGGAAACTTTATTGGCCTCAGCTTATAAGATATGAAACTTGTACATATCCAACCATCGTTATTTTACCTTTAAGGGTACATATATAAACTTGAAATGACACCAAATTATAATGTTTTTAACTTTGTATAGATAAGAATTCCTATCGCAGGCGGAGGTCATTATTAATATATAGTCTAAACTTATAAGATATAAGTTAAATTTATTTCAATTGGATATATCTATCTTATCTCTTAGATATTCCGTATAAAGATAAAAATAGATGAGTGATGTTAATCGAGCGGCCAAAAAATGTCAACGAGACGGTGTAGATTCGGATTGCGCATGTACCTCATCCGGGCGAGGCGCATGCGGATTCCGCATGTGTCCAAGATTTTTTTTTTCCACAATACTACGTCTGGTCGAGTTTTTTCTCGAAAAATAAAAAATAAAAAATTCCGCATGTGCCTCAGCCTGGTGCGCAAGCGGACTCTGCATGCTCCTAGCCCCGTGGCGTATGCGGAGTCCGCATTGTCTTGTAGATGGTAAAAAGGCCGCGCGAGTAGTAATCTCGAAATAAATATGTTGATATGATAGTATGTGATAGTGGATGCATGCATATCTAAGATATCCAAAATTACAGCTACGGACGTGTGTGTGTTTATATATGATTAGGATTGACATTGTAGACTTATAGTATATACAAGGAAGATGAAAAGATGGTTTGAAGAATCAATATCTGAAATGCAACTCGACCGTGGCCACACAAAATTCATCACGGTTACGATCGAGCTTTCAGAAGAGACAATAACGGTGCCTCAGTGTAGGATGAGCAAAGCAATTGTTTTGCATTTCAGCTGAATAGCTGATGCATGCCATTGGTATGTTCCCCAAGGCTTTCTCCATGTCCCTTGTCACAAAAACTACATTTATGTTTTCATTTAAATATTGTTTTCTTAATATATTATGCATGCCATTGGTACGCAGTGGGGTGGGAGGTGAGATGGCTCTTAAACTTGACATGAGCAAAGCTTATGATAGGATTGAATGGGGTTTTCTAAAAAAGGTCATGCACAGATTCGGTTTTGACTCCCTATGGATAGAAAAGATCATGGAGTGTGTTACCACACCCACCTTTACCTTCAACATAAATGGATGTCATAGAGGAAGCGTTATGCCATCTCGGGGTCTTAGACAAGGAGACCCGATCTCTCCGCATCTCTTTATCCTATGTGCGGAGGTGTTCTCAAGGCTACTACGAGTGGGGATCGAACAAAACAAATTTCGTGGAATTCAGGTACGCCGTAATGCACCTCCTATTTCTCACCTCCTTTTTGCGGATGACAGCTTGTTGTTTGCTCGAGCAAATCTCCAAGAAGGCACTATGTTAGCTGATATAATCAGCCGCTACGAGAGAGCATCGGGACAGAAAATTAACTATGCAAAGTCCGAGGTTTCGTTCAGTTGCAATGTGTCAGAGATTTAAGGAATTCATCTTGCGGGATTGATGGGTGTTAAAAGGGTTGTTAGGCACGGTTTGTACCTGGGATTACCTACTGTCTTTGGACATTCCAAGAATAATTCTTTTGAAGGAATAAAGGATCGTATTGTAAAGAAACTCCAAGGCTGGAAGGAGAGAATGTTGTCACAAGCCGGAAGAGAGATGTTACTAAAGTCTGTTGTCCAAAGTATACCCACATACATGATGAGTGTTTTCAAGATGCCTGACTCTTTGATTGAGGAGATCCATTCGATGATGGCAAGATTTTGGTGGGGTTCGAATATTACAAGGAGGAAAATACATTGGGTGAGTTGGGACAAAATGTGTCTCCCTAAGAACTTGGGGGGATAGGCTTCCGAAACCTACGGGTTTTCAACCAAGCTTTGCTAGCCAAGCAGGGATGGAAATTGGCTACTTGCCTTGAGTCTTTTGTCCATAACGTACTGAAAGCAAGGTACTTTCGCTCGGAAAGTTTTTTGACTTCCTCCCTTGGTGGTTCGCCAAGTTACTCTTGGAGGAGTATTTGGGGTGCGAAGTCTCTGTTGTTGGAAGGTCTGGGATGGAGGGTTGGACAAAATAGTAGGGTGCAAGCGTGGTCGGATGCGTGGATTGTTGATACCGGTGGGAAAAAGTTGAAAAGGCCGAAGCAAATGGATAATATGGACACTGAACTGAGAGTGGGGCAACTTTTGAATGGCAATGACAATGTCTGGAATGGTGATCTCCTACGACAGCTGTTTGATATTGAAGATGTGAATCTTATCCTTTCAATGCCTCGACACAATTTGACTGGGATTGATACCATGGTTTGGTGGCCGAACAGTGACGGTAACTTTTCGGTTAAATCTGCCTACTGGCTCGGACGATGCAACCATATTAGAAATTGGCAGGCGCAGCTACAAGGTGAGTCCCCATCTGCTTATTCCATCATTTGGAAGTTGAAATTACCTCCAAAAGCACGTAATTTTGCGTGGAGATTTTGCACGGGAAGTTTGGCGGTAATGACGGGGCTCCATGGGAAGCGAGTTGTGCAAGATATCATATGCACCAGTTGCTCGGAATTTTCTGAATCTATTTTGCACGCTACAATTCTTTGTCCTTCCGTTAAAGTGATTTGGAATGGTACGGCGATACAAATGAAGGTTTGGGACCTCATTCCTTGTACACCTGGGGAGGTTATTATGGGCCTTTATTCTCGGTGGGGAATCGAAACAGTCGCGGAATTTGTGACCCGTGCTTGGATCTCATGGTATAGCAGGAACATGGCTATCTTTGAGGGTCATCAACAAAACACTGTTATGCTCAGAGACAATATGCTCAAAATGGTTCAAGATTGCAACTCGAGTAGGGTTGATCCGCTTCAATATGAACACCCTAGCGTTACATCGTGGACGCCGCCGCCCAGGGGCACTATCAAGATGAACTCCGACGCCTCGACGGGTTACCGAAGAGGAATGGGTCTTGGAGTGGTCTTTAGGAATGACTTGGGGCAGATTACCGGTGCAGTGGCCTCGAAAGTGGATGGTTGTTGGCCGGTGTGGTGGGCTGAGGCTTCGGCGATACATCTGGGTCTTCAGGAAGCACGCAGGAAAGGATTCACTAAGATACTAGTTGAATCGGATAGCCTTATTGTCGTGAATGCTCTTTCAACTGGTTCTCCCCTGCGTTGCCATGGTGGTTCAATTATTCAAGATATTTCCATGCTAATGTCTTGCTTCAACTCAATTGCAGTTACTCATATCCCACGTTGTGCAAATTCAGTGGCTAATGAAATGACAAAAGTGGCTCTCTCTCTCTTAGTTTTGGAGAGGTTTTAAGTGGAAATATCCCATTAACTGTAAACGAACTGGCCTTTTTGGAATATGCATAATGTTATTTCTATTTTAAAAAAAAAAAGTACTGCATTAAATAAGAGATGAAAAATTTTAATTAAAAAAAAAAGAGGTGGAAAAAAAGGGGTAAAAAAAAAGGAAAAATAGGTTGTTCTTTAATTTATTAAAAATATTCGATCTCGAGTCGAATTATCCTTAGTTAATAACAAATTTATACATAAGGGAAAGTCGTGTTAAAGCAATGACGATATATTTACAAGATGCACAGTATAATGTATTGTGATGATATTGATCGAACATTTTAACACGTCAACTTTGGCGCCGAGTGGTGGCTCCAAGTTCATAACATGCATAGACGTTGGGTTAGAACGTTGCTCAACATCTATAGTTAAATATTTTTTATTCAAAAATTGAGCATAAGAAACACTATAAATAAAATGAAAACCAAGTGAATATCTTACAAGTTTCATATCTCATTAAAAATTAGTTGAGTTTAGTGAAGACGTCAAGAAAATTATATGTAAAACATTTCCAATGAGTATATATACATTGAAAAAATAAAATAAAAACTTTGTGGAGGCCAAAGTAAAAACAAAGCAAAAAGATAATTTAGATATTTGGATGGCTATATCGTATCTTAAACAAGTTGAAACTCTGCATGCAGTATTGCAGTAACATAAACAAATTAAATTTGAAGATAAGAAGGAATGAGTTGTATCACTAGAATTTTGATCATAAACCCTAGGGTGGCATGCGGCTCACATTCTTTGGGCAAGTGCATTTCTCTACGACACATTTAACACCATTTGTTCACTTCACCTACGAACCACTCTACTAACTTTGGGACGAGGTGGTGCAACTTTGTATCTTGGTAGTGAGTGTTATGGTGGTGGAGGTGGTCGTAACCAAATCAATCAGACCGATCAAAATCTCTAATCAATTATTTCATAGATGTCGTGAAGGAAAGTGATAACAAAATATAAAAATAAAAATGTAAACCCTAAAATGCAGGTCAGAGTTTATCTCCTTTTTAAATGAGCTTTTTGAATGGCTTACAATATGATATGTGGTACTATAGGGTATATGAGAAAGTAATAATGTGTGGATATACTTTTGTAATAGATATCATAATAAGATGATGCTACCACTTGCCCTGCTTGTCACTTCTCATATAAGTATAACATCCTTGACTAAACTTAAAGTTGGACTCCTGTCTTTATGCGTAGTCAGTATCAATACTACATGCTCGCCATTCATATGGGCGTATGAACTTTACAAGACCTTTGACAAATTGAGCATGCGTGATTAACGATGTGGGTTTAGTGCAAATTATGTGAGAAAATGGAGACCATCAAGATAAGTATCACTTACAGTCTTACACCCATGGATCCACCAATACTTGGCAAACACGGCCGCCCTGTTAAATTTATCTTTTTATATATGTCGGCTCTAAGACGTGGAGGGGATGTTTGACATAAGTGAACCTACACATACAAATCTTCAGGGTTCTCATCCTAAAACCAATTAGCAATAGGCGGAGTAACATTGTGCTTATATGTTAGGTTCACATTACTTATTATAGTCGATGTGAGACACAATAATCCACACATCTCAACACCACCTGCGAAAACGGACAGGTATGGCATGATGGCTAGGCCTGACCCACCGAGTCCGCCGGGCGGGTACGGTAGACCTGGCGGCCTGTTTTAATAAAAAATTTTAAAAAATGAAACTATGCGTTTTGGAATTAACCGTAGAACTCGTAACTCTAAAAACAATCCCTCAACGCTTGGGCCGGCCGCAAGTCCCGCATCTCTTCCTCTTGCCCTCTTCGGCTCTTCCTCTACGGCCTTCGCCGACTTCAACCTCTTCCTCGTCGGCCTTCGCCATCTTCGGCCTCTTCCTCCACTGGTAGCTTGGTCGTTGACCGCTGTCTTCCTCCTCTTCGGCCTCTTCTGAGTTTCTCCCCTCCGCTGACCACCGTCTTCCTCCTCTTCGGTTGTCCCCTTCGGCCTCTTCTGAGCTTCTCCCCTCCGCTGACCGCAACCAACAAGCCCAGAACCACAAATTTAAGCAGTGCAGACAAGAGAGAAAGGAAGAAAAAATAATAACAAAATAAAATCCGGGATCAGGTGGGCTGTCCGGGTTGGGGACGAGCGGATCCGGACATACTTGTCGGCCAGAAGTCCGAATCCGGCCCGCATAAACGGGCAAATTTCGAGCTAGAGTTCGGCCCTTGTCCGACCCGAATCCAGATGCCGAGGTCTATATCCACGCCCACTTCTCTAGATGATGGATCAATATTCGATTTTCAGCTCAATTAAACTCATCATAATTGCTTTGGTAACCATGATTTCAAAACTCAAGATTTGTCTAAATCCCATAGTTTATAATTAACTGTTCATTTTATGCCAGTGGGCTGATGGCCAAGCCCATTGGGCTTGTCATATAAAAAGAAAAGATTCCATAAGCATATTAGCCTAGTCCAGGACAAGACTCAATTCCGCAACTGGGCCTCAGTTTTCATGCAAATTACACAAAACCCCATATATTATTTATTATTAAAAAATAACCTAAAATAATACTAACTATCAACATTGAAGGCTTTTAAAGCCAAATAATACCAATTTTAAAAATTACTATTTACGATACAAACTATCAATGTATGTACCAAAAATAATACAGGTTGTTTTCCGGAAAAAATTCAAATTTCGGTGATGATGTGGCAATCATTTTGTATATGTCATCAAATGAAGTATGATTAAGTGGATTTGGTGTGAATTTTTTTTAAAATACAAATTACTTTCATTTAAACAAAGCTCAATTAGAAGATTATCTATAATTAAAGCCCAATTCAAACTACTTAACTTAAGGTCAGTTTAACATTTAACTAATTTATATCTGACTTAGTTGTTTATGAGAACCCTAGTTGCTTCCGAGTCCTCAACAAAGTTGACGAAGTAGGAAATTCAATGGAACTCTAGCTATTTCACAAAATCTTGTAATGCTTTGTGTTACTTGTAATGCTTGGTGTTACTTGTATGACTTCGTTTGTGCTTAAACTTGATATTTGTTGTGTGTCGCACAAGATCTACAAAACACCCACAAGTGTATGGTGTTGACGTTATAGTACACAATTATTATCAAGGTCGTATTTCACAAGGACTAGGTAGTAAATAGACTCCAATTAAGAAGCTCCTCTTTAAATGAAGGGTGTACAAGAGAAGAGAGGGTTTAGTTCATGTAATGGGTTCAAGATTTAAAAAAATTATGAAAACTCAAGATATTAAAAAAATTAGGAGTAGTAATGGGAGCCAAAGTCATTTCCCACGGCATCGGAATATCCGAATATAGGAGATTTAGAATAATAACTAACGAAACAACTTTGAAATAGTAAAAGTATTAAGACACCTCGACTTAGAGTGAACCTTAATTGACCATAACCCAGTCAATCGGGATTAAAACCACTTGTTCGGCTAGTATCTCCGTTAGTGAGGACTTCAACTCTTCACACAACTTTATTGATAGTTTGACCGAATTATAGACTACTCATTCCTAGTACCTCCTAAGACTACTCAATTTTTTTTAAATCTCCAAAACAATCCTCTAAAGTTCTTCTCTTCTCTTCACAACACTCTGTCTTCTTCCTCCGAATGGGTCTCCGACTGTGCGATATGTGCTAACTCGTGATTTTGTGTGTATGAACCAAAATATGAATTTCGAATATATATACTTTAATTTATCTTCTCCGGTCAACTAAGAAAATACAGTGGATTCAACTAAAAATATATATACTTTACTTTATTGTCTCCGGTCAAGAATAGATAAAACAAATACTATCTTTTCTTATCTAAACAAAGATACTAAGATACACTACCGCTAGATAAAGTTATCTTTCCAAGATACACTTTATAAAGATGGATAAAGGTCATCCGAAAAATCTTATCCATACATATGATATTTGCTTTCAAACATAGAAGATATGATTTTCACAATTGTGGTAGCTTCCACTTGGTTCAACATCTTGTCTCGGCGCACCGCGGTTAGCGTCTTGAACTTGACGGCATGTTTACTTGTTCAACATGTTCCGTTTAGTACGATACTCAGCCAATGACCGATTATCACTTCCTCCAATGTCATCTGTTCCTTGAAAGTAAGGGTGAACATTTTCGGATATCCGATCCGAAAGTACCCGGATATCTGACACTTTTATCCGGGATATCCGATTTGATCCGACTTTTTTTTTTTTTTTCTTTTTAAATTTAAAAACTCTATCCGTATCCGATCTGAAGATTTGGAAAAATTCCCTGATCAGACTCGGATCACCAACTACCGGATATTTTCGGATTCGATTTTTTCCGGATCAAATTCACTGATCGGATTAGGCGGATTAGACTTTTTTGCTCAACCTTGTCAAAAAATAAACTTGTGGAAGACTTATTAAAACCTTTATACAAAATTGTTTGTAAACATCAAAACATCATATTAGAGTGCCTTTGCATTGTTTGCAACCCATCAATATTTTCAGAAAAATCATGCTTTGATAAACTCACATCGATCGATAACAAACTTTCAAAACATCCTGCCGATGTTACTTCGTTTCTGGTCGATGATGAATTTGTCGTCCATAAGAATGTTTAGGAAGATATAAACTGATTAAGTCTAATTTATTTTTCATTTATAAAAAACTATTGAAAAATCCTAGAATATCAATTTTTATAAATTAAGAGATAAGTTAACTATTAAATAATAATTTAAAAATCAGATTCTTTTATTATATGTTAATATTATTTTTATTTATTTAAAATACTACTGTAACCGGTTTATCAGAAGTTTTTGAACGATTTCCAACCGCATCCCAATAGATGAAAAAAGAAAGGAAAAAAAAACAAAAACAAAAAAACAGTAAATTACGTCTGTTAATCGATCAACACCCACCTGCGATGAAACCCTAAACTCAGATCTACCGTAGAAGCTCTCGACATTTTTATGCTTGCATCTTTAATCTTAATCTCGCCATCTACTTGAATGATCTCCTCTAAATTTCTACAACGGAGCTGCTGAAATTCGAGAGGTAAGATCTTATTCATGTTCATAATTTTTCCAGATTCTCTTTTCCGAGATCACTGGTTTCATCGATTGGCTCGGTTTCAAACCAATGGCCCCTTTAATTGTACTGCAATTTGTTTTATTATAGGATAGAAAATGGATTTTGTTAATCGAAGAAATTTCTTCCTTTGAATTGTGTTGTTAGGATTTTAGTTCGGCGGGAAGATGAATTTCCTGCTGCGAGCTTCTCAAGCTGCAGCAGCAGCAGCAGATCACCCACCACCTCCTCTCCCGAACCCAGCTTCCCAATTTCCAACGGATTCGAGCAATCAATCCAAACAGGGGCCAACTTTAGAGGGGTTGATCAGCGATGACAAACTCTCGTCTTTGTACGCAAATGAAGATCGAGGGAGTCGAGTTGGTAGTGATAATGTGAGCTCCGGGACTACTTATTCCAAGGACCACACTCCTATTCCTAATAGGCATATGGATGTTGGTAAGGATGAGGGGTGGATCACTATTCCAAAAGGTATGTTAATTTTTCCCTTTCTTGGTGCAATTTTCTTTGATTCATCTCTTCAGTATCATGTTATTACTTTTAAGTTTTAAGGTCAAAATTTTCTACTGTTACATAGTATGATACTATAAATTTATATTTGGGAAATCGGTCAACATACTGAGAAAGAAGGAGATTTACCCCAAAAAAAATCAACCAAAGAAAGGGTTGAGTGAAAAAGTACAAAATAAAAACTAAACCAGTCTCAAGGTTAAGCATCAAAATATAATCAATGATAATGAATAATCATGTCAAAGGATCCCACATCTAACTAGAAGAACAAAAACAAATTAAAAAATCCAGTAGGTGTTTCCAGCGTTTGGCATTTCACTTCTAAAATTTTCTTTGCAAGTAATTATCTCTTTCCATATTGAATGATGGAGCTGCATTCTTGCGCATGTAACTTGTTGATTGAATACAAGTTTGTTCTTAGCTTGCCAACAAAAATAGATATTGGCATTTCAAGCTAGTCGCTTAAATTGTATTATGACACTATTTTTACTACTATTATTTTTTGGTCGAAATTTTTACTACTATCTTGAGAGAACCATTCTATCCAGTCCTGAAGGTCAAGATCACTCCTTCATTTCTGATCCAGATGCTAATATGAGTATATGATGATAATGAGTAATTGCCTAAAAATATTTGCTGCCCCTTGATCTTTGAAATTCTTCACATTCATTACCCTAATAAATATCTCATTATCGATGAGCATTTGCAGGGGAACTTCCTGATAACTGGAATGATTTAAAGGATATATACTCATTTCAGTCGCTAGACCGGTCCTTTGTTTTTCCTGGTAACTACCTCTGAAAATCTTCCCTTATTATTTCAGTTTTAATGACACTTGATACTGTTAATCACAGACTCCTGCTTACTGGTGTTGCACCTAATATTTTTGCATACCTTTCCAGGTGAACAGGTTCACATCTTAGCTTGTTTGTCTGCATCCAAACAGGATCTCGAAATTATAACCCCTTTTAAACTTGCTGCTGCAATGAATAAGAATGGAACAGGACAAAATGGCAAGCACCAAAATGGAAAAGCTACCAATGAAGATAACAGTTTACCCATTTCCAAAGGAAAGGAGCTTGATGGCCGTAGTAATACAAAAGATGGTATAGTTTCCACAGATGAAAACGAAAATCCAGTAAAATTTGTTGGAGAATCACTTGTTAGGATGGAAGATAATAGAAGACAAACAGAAACATTGCTTCAGAGATTTAAGGAATCCCATTTCTTTGTCCGAATTGCGGAGTCAAATGAACTTCTTTGGTCTAAAAGAGGTAATACAAACACATTTGGGGAAACAACAGCTACTTATGGTGCAGAAAATGACCAGAGTGCTGCCTCATTGTCTTCCATTAATGCATTTATTGATAAAGGGAGGTTTGATGCAAGGGTTTCTGGTGGCGTGGCAAGAAATTCCGTCAAGTGTTTCTCCCTCTCCAATGGAGACATAGTGGTATATTTCAAAAAGTTTATGATATTTCGTTCATTTTCCTCAATCTGCATATTTTTAGGATGTACTTAACTTGTAAGTGTAGTTCAATTTGTTAGTTTACTGTTTCACATGAAACACAATGGGTTTGGAATCTCATATGAAGTAAAATGCCATGAGTGTTTAATGCACATAACTAGCTAGACTATGTAACTTATAGCTAAAAGTTTTCTTACTCCATCAATGCTACTAATTGATTGATCTGGCTGCTAGGTCAGAATCCGGAAATGAGAACATGCATGTATAAATATTCAGCATCAAACTTCTTGAGCCAAAATCTATTTTCTTTCATATACTAATGATAGCAAGTTATATTATTGTTGGAAGGGTGCAGGTTCTTTTACATATGAATGTGGGTGTTGATTTTTTAAAAGATCCAACCCTGGAGATTCTTCAATTTGAGAAATATAAGGTTGGAAGTTTATCTTCGGAAAATGAACCTATATCAACACACCCAGACCGTGTCGTTAGAAGTACTACTGCAGAAGGTGATCCATGTGGGGAACTACTGAAGTGGTTGCTTCCTTTAGATAATAACCCTGTTTCTACTCCTTCACGCCCTTTGTCTCCTCCTCTAGTCAACGCATCCCACAAGGCCAGCTTTTCTCAATCATCTGGCTCTCAACTCTTCTCTTTTGGTCACTTTAGAAGTTATTCCATGTCTTCCATTACTTCAGTCCAACCAAATGCCTCAGCTTCCTCATCATCACATGCTACTTCTTCTACTTCATCCAAACCTAGCTTTGAGTTAGAAGATTGGGATCGTTTTGCATCCCAGAAGTTTGTGAAAAGTCAAAAGACTGGAAGTGAGGGTTTGCTCTCTTTCCGTGGCATTCCTCTCGAACCAGAGAGGTTTTCTGTTCGTTGTGGATTGGAGGGAATTTACATACCTGGAAGACGGTGGAGGAAGCGTCTAGAAATTGTTCAGCCCATCGATATCCATACTTTTGCTGCTGACTGTAACACAGACGATCTTCTTTGTGTTCAAATAAAGGTAGGATGTAATTTGAATCATTGAGTCATCTTCTGGTTATTGTATCTTCTAGACACTGTATGATGGTCAATGTGGTTTCCTTTCGTTGGTTCTTCCTCAAATATTGTATTGATGGTTCATAATTTCTTGCAGAATGTTTCTCCAGCTCATATTCCAGATATCACTGTATATATAGATGCTGTAACTATCATCTTTGAGGAGACATCAAGAAGTGGCTCACCTTCATCAATTCCAGTTGCATGTATTGAAGCTGGAACTGACTATAGCTTACCAAATCTAGCCCTCAGGTTTTTTTTGTGTTACCTTCTACTTTCTGTTTATTCCATGAACCACAGCTTCCTTTTTAAAAATTCAGTTGATCATGATGTGGATACTGGAGAATTTAGTCTTTCCATTTGCATGTCTGTGATCTGTTGATTTTGTCCAGAAGAAAGGACTTAATATACTATTGACTGTTATGTTAAAGGGATGAACAAAACATAATACTTCTACGTTGAATAGTTTCACTATTCTGGCTGGTGTTCCCATGTTGCCATAAGATATGAACCAATCCCTCTCTATGGAAGCACATTGCTTGTACATTTGTGTTGAGAATGTATGTAGATCCATGTTTATTAGATGCTTATCCTACCTTTTTCTTTGATACGGTTCTTTGAGCAGGGCTTCAATGATCAGATTCTGCCTTTCCACCATTGGCTGAACTGTAACTGACATCAATAAGAGGCATCATATTGAACATCTATTTTAATTCTTGGATAAACATTTAAATGTTATTGGAGCAGTTTATGTCCATTTAAGTTTCTGGATTCCTGTGAATCGTGTCTGACTGGAAGATTATTTACCCATTTGGATTATATAAAAGAATGTACTGTTCTGATTAGCGATATTTTGAATTCTTTATTCATGTAGGAGAGGTGAAGAGCACTCTTTCATCCTCAAACCAGCAACTTCAATGCTGAAATCGCCTAAAATATCCAGTAATAGTAGGAATCCTCAGATGCCACGTTCCAAGTCTACAAAACTACAACCAAGTATGCAAATACCTTTCAAGGGTACTGAGGATAAGAAGGATTCAACTCCAGATCAATATGCTGTCTTAGTATCCTGCAGGTGCAACTATACAGGTAATGCATCTACATTCAACATATTGTTGGTTCTGTATCATAAATTTATCCAAATTTCTTTACTTGTCCTTGTACTGAGCACAGAGTCAAGGCTTTTCTTCAAAAAAGCTACCAATTGGAGACCAAGAATCTCAAGGGACCTTATGATATCTGTTGCATCGGAAATTTCACAACAAAATCTAGAACATGATGGAAGGGTTTCTCAGCTTCCAGTTCAGGTGTTGTACAAATATGAAGGATTTGAAGATTGAAATATTTTAAAGGAAGTTTATTTTTTCTTATTAGTTCATATTTACAGGTATTGACACTTCAAGCTTCAAACCTGACATTGGAAGACCTTACCCTGACGGTTCTTGCTCCAGCTTCTATTACCTCACCTCCTTCAGTTGTGACACTGAACTCCAAACCATCGTCACCTACGAGCCCTTTTGTTGGCTTTTCCACGACAGAGAGGCTCAGCTCATTGCCACTTTTGGTTGAGAATAAAAAGGAGGATGATAACTCTGGGTTGAGGTCGCTATCTTTTGATGACCAGAAGGTTCCCATTTCTGATGTCATCCCAACCACTGCTTTGGCTTGTAACCATTTATGGTTGCAGAGCAGAGTTCCGTTGGGGTAATAATTGCTATATTTCTCGATTTTTCTCATTGTGGCATTGTTTTTATTTTTATTTCCTTATATAAAGCTGCTTAAAAAACAATGTTGTTTCATCAGATGCGTTCCATCTCAGTCTACTGCAACTGTCAAGCTTGAGCTTCTCCCATTGACGGATGGCATAATCACACTTGATACTTTGCAGATCAGTGTTAAGGAGAAAGGTGAATTTCTCTTCAGTATAAGTACTTCACTTATTCTCTTTGTATCAGTTGCCTATTTTTCATTTGGTTACGTCAATACCTTCTGTGATAGAGACTGTAGTAATAACTAATAAATTGTGACTATGACATTGAACTTACTTGAATGTTTTAATAAGTTTATGACTTGAATGTTTTGTTAAGTTTTAACATTTCACGATTCTTTTCGAAAAATTTCATATTATCTTTCTTGCTTGGAAACAGGTGCAACTTACATTCCTGAGCACTCGCTTAAGATTAATGCAACTTCAAGTGTTGCAACTGGAATAGTGTAGGACGGGGTCTTTGGAGTTTATGCTTTATGAAATGTGAGTTATAGAGGAGCATGCCGTCGAGGGAGCTTGTGCAGCATTGATTCCCCGTCTCGCTCGTTACCATGGTATAGAAATCCCACAAATTTTCCTCTTCTTCATCTTTACTTTGCCTGAGGATTTTGCAGTTCAACGCTTCATCTTTCTTGTACCTTGGATGAAACAGAGGTTTGAGTTCATCTTTCTTGTACCTTGGATCAAACAAAGATTTGAGTATTGTTCCATCATCTGAATGCTGTTATTACTGGTTCTTGAATTTTTGGTAGCTATAAAATTGTGGAGTCATTTACTAGTTATATACCATTTGCTCAGTGTTTAACAACTACTCTCTCTTAAGTTTCTGTGGCTGGTATGGTTTCTACAATTATTATGCTTACAACTTACAAGGGTTGTTCTTGCAGCACCAAATGGAAGGGGATATCATAATTTTTGTTCTTAGTACTATAGTTTCAGTTTAAGTGATGCTAATCATCATCTGCCTTTATGGACCGTTTCGTATTACTGTAAACCTCGTCACATTCGGATAATGACAGGTTGTAGGAATGAGGTTAATATCAAGAATCGGAATGGAATAAGTAATTCATAATACTTGGTGTTGGTGTTTGGTATGATGTTCAAATTAATGAATTTTGAAACTTGTTATTTGGATTTTTACTAATTATGGAATGATATATCATATCATTTTTGATTATATATGTGTATGTTTATAATATTTATTATTTTTTAATCTACATTTAAGAAAAATATAAACAAATTTTCAATTTGAATGTATAGATATATAATCTCTTCTATAAAATATGTTTTATCTAATTGAACAAGTTATTTTGTTTTCGATGGCGATGATGTATCTCTCGATCGAAATGTCTGTATTATAATTAGTTATTTCATAATAGTTTGGTTTTAAAAAATTTTTTTTGAACAAGATTATTGAAATATAATCAAATTAGTTGATGGGTAAAAAAAATTATTTTTATTAAAAAAATTTTAATTAAATTTTATAATATTAAATAAGAGATTATAATATACGAATAATGAAAATTCTGTTTAAATTTAAATGGGTAGTTATTGGAATGTATGAAACTCATATTTAATTTATATAATCAAATTTTTATTTGGAGTTGGAGTTATTTATTCTATGAGATTATTTTCATTCCGATCCTGTATTTTACCAAATACGGGTACCAAACGAACCCTTAATACTCTTTGGAGAAGATCAATGGTGATAATTAAAACTTACTAGAATGTCGAGCATTCCCATAAGATAGCTTGGAAAAATCAAACCAGTTTGGCCTTAAATGCAGTCAAAGACTCAAAGCATGTCATTTATAAGCATGAGAATAGTAAACTCAAAGAGACAAAGGGGAAAGGGATATTTTATGTCAGATTTGTATGAAGGGGCAAAGATAAGAAATAGGTATTAGGGTAGGCACATAGCATGATGTGGTTAACTTAACTCTTTGAATATATATATATATATATATATATATATATATATATATATATATATATATATATATATATATATATATATATATATAATTGAATTGGTGGCATTATTGTGAGCCTACTAATATTTGGCCTTTATTTAAAACCAAAAGTTTGGACCCTAATTATGATGACTTCTTTGCCTTTTCTCTAAACGCAAAGGCCATCAACATCCCATTGTGTAATTGTGTCTACACATTCCTATAAACTAAACATGTATGTAATCACTTATCTAATCATGATACTATAATTATCTTAACCATGCCATTTTTCTTTTTAAAAAAAATATAAAATCATAAACGCAAAAAGCTCTTTTTTTTGTGGAAGGAGAGTCGTGGTCTCCGGCGCATCTAGTCGCGCTTTATCATTAATGAAAAAGGCTAAGTAGTCATCATACGAGGATAGCCCGACTCCTTACATCATGATTAATAAGGTTCATAATACCCTCGGGAGGGTCAAACAATACATGCAAACCAATAGGAAACTTAAAAGCTAACGAAGTTAACCAATCCGCGACAGTATTAGCTTCACGGAAAATGTGGCAGAACTGAATACTCCAATTCCTTTTCAAAAAGTCTTGACAACTAAGTACCACTCTAGCAAGCGGATGACTCCGGTAAATATCTTTACTAAGGAGTATAGTTACTAACTGTGAATCTGTTTCCAGTTCCACAGCACGATAACCACACTCCCAAGCTAACTTAAGCCCATGTAACACTCCCGATAACTCGGCCATGGGGACCGTACATAGACCAAGGTTAACGATAAATCCCCGTTTCCATTCGCCCACATTATTCCTAATAATCCCTGCCGCCGTAGCATGCCCATCTTCCCGAACCGCTCCATCCGTATTAATCTTCATAATTCCTTCTCCGGCCGAGTGCTTCTCCCACATCTTCTTATACTCCTTAGCATATTGAATGATGAAATCATGTCTGGCCCTATCCATCCTTTCACCTTTAAACACTAGCACATTTCGCCATTTTCAGGTCCACCAAAGCCCAACTGCAAAAACATCTTTCCAAGAACAAGAATTATCACATTAGAGTTGATTACAGATATTACCTCGAATCCAAATATGGTAGTTGACATTGAAGAACTCTTGATGACGGTTTGAAGGGACCAACTTCCTCCACATATCCCTCGTTCTGCTGCAATCTCTAAACAAGCGAAGCTCAGTTTCAACTTTGTCATTACAGTAAGGGCAAGTGTCTGAACTGCTGATGTGTCGCCTTCTTCTCTCACTATTTGTCAGCACGCCTCCCTTTAAAATCTTCCAGAGGAAAGTACGTACTCTCTCCGTTGTATTCATAGTCCAAATAGTCAAGAAAATTTTTCTATCAACCGAAACTGCAATGTCATCCTTAGTGATTAAATCATAGGCCGAAGAGACCGTAAATAAACCATTAGGAGAGGGTTCCCACCTTAACTCATCTTCCAACCTCATCTCTATATTCTCCTGCACATCTAAAACCAAATCACCCATGGGCTTCACCGCTGCCAACTTTAAACACGCAGCATGTGATAAATAAGGTGAGATCAATTGCCATTTCCAACCAGCCATCGGCTCCCAAAAATAATTAACCGGTCTATCTCTCAGGTTATCAATCACAGGTAGCCTGACTTCTCGAGTGAGCGGATGATTATGAGCCATGTATCTTCCCAGAATAGAATAGATTTACCGTCTTCCAAAACCCATTTAACACCTTTGTTGATCACTTCTCTAATAGATTTGGAAATACCTTTCCAAACATAAGATGGATCTGGATGTAAGCTTCTATTAACTCGAAGATATTTATCCATGAGCACCGTTATCCATAGTGCCTCCTCTTCCATAAGGTACCTCCAGCCAAGCTTCGCAACTAAGGCGAGATTAAGAGCTTCTATATTCTTAATCCCGAGACCTCCCGCAGATTTCGGAGTGCAAATATCTGTCCATGCCACGCTATGCATCTTGCGATTATTCTCACTAGAACGTACCCCACAAAAAATTCCTACATATTGTCTCAATACCCTCACAAATTCCTTTTGGGAGAATGAGTGACGACATTGAATAAATAGGCATGGAAGCAAGTACAGATTTCGTAAGGGTTAATCTCCCAACAAAACTCAAACTATTACTCTTCCATCCGCTTAGCTTCCCTTTGATCTTATCCAGCAAATACGAGAAAGTAGCTTACGAAATCCTTTTTTGAATGATTTTCATCCCAAGGTAATTTCCGAGATCTCCTGTAACTGAGATGCCACTCAAATGATTAAGTCTACGCTTGCTATCCGTATCAACATTTGGAGAGGTAAAAATCTTGGACTTCTCCAGGTTTACTCGTTGACCTGAAGCGGAGCAAAACTTATTGAGGCAATCAAGGACCCTTCGCAATTGTGTAGGGGAGGCTTCCGCAAATAATGTAATGTCGTCCGCAAAAAAGAGGTGCGAAATGAGCAGTCCATTACGGGAGAGACGAATGGGTTTCCATGCTTCATTATCCACCGCTTCTTGGATAAGATGACTCAACCTTTCCACGCAAAGTACGAAGATATAAGGCGAGATCGGATCACCTTGCCTTATACCTCTCTCAGGTGTAAACTGTTCAGTAACTTCACCATTCCAAAGGAGTTGAAACTTAGTAGTAGATATGCACTCTCTAATCATGTTGATCCAATTTTCCGTGAATCCAGCTACCTTCAGGGTATCTACTACAAAGTCCCATCTGAGTTTGTCGTAAGCTTTCTCTAGATCGAGTTTTAACACCATCCATTTCTTCTCTGTCTTCTTCTTCCGAACTGAGTGAACAATTTCTTGCATAAGAATAATATTGTCATGAATCAATCGACCTGGTATAAAGCTACCTTGCGTAGGGCCAATGAGCTCCTTTATCATACCTTGCATTCTTCTCACGAGCATCTTAGTCACCACCTTATAATTGACATTGCAGAGAGCTATGGGGCAAAATTGACTAATTCTTTCCAGCTTACCAATCTTAGCAATTAAGCTAATAAGAGTATTATTCACACCATCTGGGAGTCTATGAATGTCAAAGAACTTTCTCACTTCCGAGACCACAGAATCACCGATTATGGACCAACATTTTTGGTAAAAAAATTGGTTGGAACCCATCAATCCCTGGTGATTTAAAAGCTCCCATGCTTTTCACTGCACTCCATACTTCCTCATTTGAAACCGGTTTGTTCAAACCCTCCCAAAGAGCACTAGAAATTTCTGGAAAATAGTATGTGTCCAGTGAGCACGAAGGCAACGGAAACAAGTCACCAAGGCTATATAGTTGCTTGAAAAAATTAACAGCATAATTTTCAAGCAATTCTGGATCATCTTCCCATTTATCATGATCCACAAAAAAACCTTCAACTCGATTATGTCTTCTCCGAATAACTGTCGAGGTGTGGAAGAACTTTGTATTTCTATCGCCTAACCAAAGCCATTCCTCTCTGGACTTTTGAAACCAGATCATTTCCTCGTGATCAAGGGTATCTTCCAATTCTTTCCTGATTTGAGTTTCTCTGGCAGATAAGCTCCTTGATGAGACTAAATTTTTATTAGCTTGGATATTGGCTAATTTGTCTAATAAGATCTGCTTCCTGCATTCAACATTACCAAAAACACATCTATTCCATTTAATTAATATAGCTCTTAGATTAAAGAGGGAAATACTTACATGTTCACTTGAAGCCCAGACAGATTGAACCATCGGAATGAAATCTTCATGAGACATCCAAGCTGCTTCCAGTCTAAACGGTCTTCTCTTGGGTTTGGCTTTACTCCCAGAATCAGAACGAAGAAGAATGGGAGCATGGTCAGACGAAAATCGTGTTAAGTGTCTAACTGAAGCATTGGTCCACATTAAACTAGCATCTTGGTTCACGAGGAATCTATCTAGGCGTTTGAATACTCTTTGATTTAATTCTCTTCCGTTATCCCACGTGAAATCTGCGTCCGTGTATCCAAGGTCAATGAGACCATGTTTATCAATGAAGTTGCTAAACGTATTAGAGTCGGCATGCAAACTTCCCGAGCCTCCCTGCCTCTCATGGTTGAACACGATGCAGTTAAAATCTCCCCCTATAACGAGAGCTTCACTTATACTATCAGTTTCTTTATCAATATCTTCCCAGAAACTCTTGCGTCGGGCAGCCGTAGGACTCGCGTAAACCACTATAAGGTGGAAAGAGAGAGGGTCTTGACTCACTTTGGCATGAATGAAGCACTGATTCTTGGTAATAATATCTATCTTCAGACAATCAGCCTTCTAGAGTAACCATATCCCTCCACCAAAACCTCTTGCTTCAACTCTCACACAACCCGTAAAATTAAGTTTCTCACAAATCTTCTGAGCTTTATCACCTAAGACGCTAGGTTCAAAAATGGCTAGAATATCAATCTTATGACTTGAACAAATGTATTTAATCTCTCGTCGAAAACCACTCTTGTGGGCTCCAAACACATTCCAACAAAGGATGTTCAACATAGATAAAAGGTTCTGTAGATAGACAACAATCAAAGGCTCCTGATTACAAACTTGACTCCTTCTCTTCATGGAGAGCATCCGCCTGCTCAAAATCCTCCCCTTCTGTCATCAGATCATCGGTTCCCTGACAACTACCTTCCCCTTGCACTTCATCTGATCTGATATTGGTACTTAGCACTGTCTTATCCTCCCCGCTATTCTGTCCAACTTCCATATTGTTAACGGTATCCTGAGTAGGAACGCCCTCAATATGTGAACCAACACTTGTTTTCGATATCATGCTATTCGTCTCAGTAATTGTGTGTTCATTCTCTTCCGCTCTAGGTCTTTTGATACTTTTAGCATTTGAAATCACCATATCTTCTGACTGCGGAGATACTGTCAATTTTCTCGCCGCCGCTGCCTTCCTCGCTAGGGCACGATTCAAATTTCTTTTCTTAGTCGATTTTGCTTCCTTCTTGCTTTTTTCATCACTAAACTTTGCTTTCCCCTTATCCTTCTCTTTTATCAGATTACGTCTATCATTATTACCTGAAAAAACCGTATCAACAATTGATTCTTCTACATCCTGTACTCCTTTGATTTTAATCACTTTAGTAATTTGCGGTTCCTTGCCGATGACGTTACCATTATCCCCTTCATCAACTCTAGCTAGCACACCAAACTTATTTAATTCTATCGACTTGTTGGAGATATTGTTGCCTGGACGATCCTTACCTTTCTCAGCATTAACCTTATCATTGGTTATATACCCATAACTTCTATTTTGTGATTCAATATTCCCCGTATGGGCAAAATTCTTTTCCTTTCCTTTTTGTGAAAATCTGTTCCTTTTCGAGCTAGCGAGTAGCCAAGGTCCATACCCATCACCGGCTCCGGTCATCTCCTCCGACGTACTATCCTTCTTCTTCTGAGTAGATTTTGAAGACATCTCCTCTACCATCTCCTTAGAACTTCCTTGTTGCTCTCCTATTTTACTAGCTGTTAGAGTTTTTGTGAACATGCAATTAGGAGCTAGATGTCCATATCTACCACATCGGAAGCATATGGACTCTAACCCCTCATACTCTATAGGACATCTCACTCCCTCGATGATAACTGCTTTCTTTAGAGGTCGTTGTAAGTCGATCTCCACGCAGATTCATGAGAACTTACCTCTATTTGTGAACAAAGTTTTTGGGTCAATTACAATGGGTTTTCCAACTCCAACTGCCATATTCCAGAGAACAGTTTCTTCATAGTACTGCATCGGGACATCTGTTAATCTTATCCAGACTGGGGCAGATACAATATCACAAGATGGCCTGAAATCAGGTGACCACCGTTTCATAACTATGCATCTCCCAAAAATTGTCCACGGCCCTCCCGTTAAGACTGACATGAGATCATTCTCATTATCGAAGCGAACCATAAAAAATCCATTAGATTGATCAATAATCTGCATTTTTCTTCCAAAGCTCCAAAGTAAACGTAACTTCCGTTCCATAACTGGAAAAGCGATCGGAAAACCCACTACTTTCACGACCAACGATTTGTTCCAGACCAGAGCAAGAGCTGTTGAGATCTCCTTATCAAGCGTGACTACCGGATCTCCATCTTCACCCTCTGGGAAAGAAACCTTGATTTTTTCAGAAATAAAATCTTTATCCAGCACCGTACGAAGTTGTCCCTTACCTCCTCCTCCAGTTGCTATCTCCTTCCAAGAGGGTTTTAAACTTTCCGAATCTGGGGGGTTTAAAAATATCCTTCATAGTGTTACTAGGAAGAACTATACCAAGACTGGAAGAATCGAATTGAATCACCATCGGCGGAATGGGGGTTTGTTCTGAGATTGAAATCTCGGGGGAGGGGGTTTGGATTATCGCCGGCGGGACTACTGAGGGTTTTTTCATAGAGAGCGTTTGAGTTCTATATATAAACAAATGTAAAAAAAAAAAAAAACTCTTTGGAAACAGTCATGCAATGCACATTTTAAAGCTAAAGATATTATTAAATATCAAAGAATACTTTACACATGAATCATTTTCGTCGAACTTTGTTACTTTTCTTAGCCATTCAAATATTTGAACTTATTATTATAATGAATATAAGGCATCTAACATTTCGGTGTTATACTCTTATATTCGCATCTCATATTTGTATGATTACTAACTTTATCTATTGAACTGTTTTTCACCTAATTTTTGGAAAGCAGCGACACAAATAATATTTCCAAATTTTCTGCATGAAAAGTAGAAAAAAGATGGGTATAAGAAGCCGCATGCCCTGCGCATGTTTTACATTATGTGTAATTACTAGATCCGAACAAACGCGGGCTCGGGTCGGCCAAATTTAAAATCTTGTCAGAAACGTTCGGCTCGGCCCGTCTTGAACGGGTCTCCAGCAAGGTCCGTGCCCACACATGTGTAAACACAGGCAGGCTGAAGGCCGGCCCGTCCACCCGTGTTTACACTTATTCACTTTTAGTTTAATTTTAATATTATATATATACGGGCCAGTCCGCGGGCTAAATCCAACACCCAGACCCGTCCCGTGAACAAGCAAGTCAAAATGCTAGCCCACACCCGTGTTTTTTGGCGGGCGGGCCGACCTGAATTTGTTCAGGTCTAGTAATTACCTGTTATTAGAGATGGGTCCGGTTTGGGGTAAACCGGCTCAAACCACCGGTTTGGGTTTAAGTTTACCGGTTTAGGTTTCGGGGGTATACGGTTTAGATTTAGGTTTGGAAAAAGAAAAAAAAAAAAACTAAACCAGCGATTTGAACCAACCCAAACCGCCGGTTTTGGCATTTGTTTTATTATATTTTTTAAAAAAACATCCAAACCGGTTTGAACTACCAGTTAGGCGCTGAGCGCATTAGCCATTGCGTAGAGCCCACTTACTGCTATATTAATAAAGTCGTTAGTGTGCCCACTCCAACAGTCATATGAGCGCTGGAAGTGGATTTAAAATAAAAAAAATCTAACACTACCCATTCTTAATTTTCTATAAATATTCAATCCCTCTTTCTCTAAATTTTTTAGTTGTGATTTTGTTCAAATCCCACATGTTCCAATTCTTTATCAGATTTTGACGACCTTTGTACAAATAGGCGAAATTGTGTAGGTTATTGAGGTTTCCGCGGATCAAACACCTCCGATTCAGGTTGGACATCTCCCTTCCATTAATGAAGCTCTCATTCATGATGGAACATAGTTGGTGAAGAAGGTAAACAAGGATTGAACGCAGGGATACAACGTCCAAGCCTTGATGTGTGAGCATACAAGCTAGTGACATGCACATAGGCGTGTGTTCACACGATTTCATTGTCAACTCGTTCCAATTTCATTGTGATTTTGTTGAGATGTCACTTGTTTGAATTTTGTATCAGATTTGACAATTATGTAGAGGTGAGCATGTGTAGATTGTCGTGTGAACACACATGCCTATGTGTAGATTGTCGTGTGAACACACATACAATTATGTAGAGGTGAGCATGTGTAGATTGTTGAGGTGTGCCTCCACCAAGGATATGACCTTTGTACGACGAGGTGAGCATGTGTAGATTGTCGAGGTTGTTGCGGGTCCGACACCTTTGGTCCAGGTAGGACATCTCCCTTCTGTAGATGAAGCTCTTATTTATAAAAGAACGAAAGTTGGAAAATTAGTTGCACAAAGCGTGTGCGTAGGGAGACCAAACACATGGAAACACGTGCTAGTGACATGTACATAGGCGTGTGTGTTCACGCGATTTTGTTCCGATTCATTGTCAACTGTCTCCAATTATTTTCAAATCCGTTCTATTTTATTCCGATTTTGTATCAATGTTAATAATTATGTAGAGACGGAGACAAGATACTCTCCTTATGGGCTTTTTTTGACGAGGCGAGCATGCGTGATATATTTCTCATATCCTTGGTGGAGGCACACCTCTATCATATTTCCTTTATGGTGGAGACTTTAGAGCAGGCTTTTCACACCGTTGTTGATCGATCTACATACCGTTGTAGCCACATTGGCTTCCTTTATATAATGTTATTGGTTTTGTTTTTGTATTTATTATATGTGTGTTTAGTGTCTGAGACTGATCGACCCGTGACAACCGATCGATTGACTGTCATCTTTGTCTTTGAGTCTTGTTTTTGTTTTGTGTTATTATATGTCGGTTTCATTATTAATGTGTCAAATTATTACATCACTTTTCTTGTGTTCGATCCTGACTCCTTGTACTACAATGGGTCTTGTAACTATTTGCGAGATTTTACGCTAACATTTCAAACCTCGTTATAACCCGAAGGATAAGACAAAGCCACATAGTATATAATAGTATATAACGAGAGAGAGTGAAATGGGAGGAAAAACCCAAATCTAGACTCCACTCACTTGGAGTTCCAAACCCTCATTATGAGATTGTGAATAACTGGACCAAGAGGAAGAAAATTATGGAAGATTTTTGTTTGCAATGATAGAATGACACTAAACATATGAAAAATAAGTGAAGAACGAAATTATGGGTTGACGAATTGGTGAAACTCGAAGCACCGAGAACGAAGGCATTGATCATTTGTTGGCTCCAAGTGTGAAGGCGTGAAGGATTGTAAGGAACTGCAATTGACGAACCGAGGAAGTGAAAGGTGAGTCGTCGAGTTTCAAGGCTCGAGCACGAATTTGTGAAGGCAAGAAGAAGGAAAATAATGGAGTGAATAAAGTGCTTTGAAGTGAACCCTAGATGTGGGCGTGAGCAAAAAATAATGAAAGCTAACAACGGTTTGACAATAAGACATTTAATATGCGAAAACCTGAGTATAGTTACTTGTTATATCTCGGGCTTGAATCGAGCTCCATGATACGCTCGGCTCATTTTGTAATTAAAATGAATCCGTCTCGAGCTTTTGTTGTGTTTGAGTTGAACTCTCACATAACACCCTTATCTAAAACCATTGCTCATTTTGCACCTATCTAGAAAATATACTATAACACATAGTTAATCTATGTTTGTACAAATGACATGTTGAGTTGATTAATCTTCAGAAATTACCCCATCCTACCCGAGCAAACTCTCCATGTGGGCCAGGGGCAGCGTAACCTTCCCCTGCCCGCGGTCTCCGGGAAGCCTGATCTGCTTTTTAAGTCTTTGATTCCACTTTTAACACAAAAAGATGAGAGAGAGAGGTGAGAGATAGGGATAGGTGGAGAGAGAAAGAGAAAGAGAAACTGATAGCTCAGAGTATGTTCTTTTTGGAATTTTTATTTTCGATTTTTAGGTTTTTTCGTCTCATTTCTCTTTTTTCCTTGGGGGTGTGTTTTTGAACTGGCCAGCTTTGCAGTGAAAGCTTTGTTGATGGCGGAGCTGTGTACATATTTCAACTAGGGAGGTATATGCTTCATCGGTAACGTGGGAAACAGTCCCCACGATTTCTTTTTTTCAGGCTTTCTCCTTTTGAACTCCCCTCCCGATCGAACTCTTAGGGTGGTGCTTTGTTAGAGTTTGTGTAATTCCTAATCTAGGGTTGCGTTGGTTTTCTCGGATTTGGGAGATTTGTTGCTTCGGGAATGTGATAGAAGTTATCAGGAGGTTCCTGATCTTCTTTGATTCTGTTTGAATTTGTAAAGTTTTAGGGATTTGGAGGAGATATGGCTGTAAAGAACGGTGAAGTGAAGGTTGAGGGCTGGGTTGATGGCACACCGGAGGCGGGGAAGAATAACAAAGAGGAGGAAGATGATGACCAGGACGACGATACAACGCCAACTGGATGTTGGATCAAGCTGAGGTTTATGGGTAGCTGCATTAGTTCGAGATTCAAGGTTGACACTTCTACGAGCGGGACAAGCACTAATGATGGTAATTTGCACATTTTCTCTCAACTTGATTGATTTTATTGCTGATTTTTATTATTTTATCTTGTTTTCGCTGATTTGCAAAACTATCTTGGGGTTTATTTGATCTGATGGTCAGCACTTGTGCTTCACTTTGTGGTTCTATCAGATTTGATGCCTGTTAGGGGCACCATTTGAATCATTTTGATGTAGATTTTTTTTTTCTCTTTTCTAGTTTGTATTGTTTTTTTATGCAGCTGTTGTTGTTCTATCAAAACTTGAAAGTACTGATTGGTGCTTGTGAATATAGAATTTAGGTATGATGGAGATTTTAGACCTGAATCTGTTACGTGGAGAAGGTTTCTGGTATCTATTTACCTCTTGGTTTCACCTTTTCCGAACTATAATGGCCGAGGTTAATGATGCTAAATTGAATGTGAATTTCAGATTAGCTTGTGACTATTTATTTCACCTTTAATATGTCTCCCTTTCTAGTAAGGCATGGTGTTAGCCTTCATTTGTTCTAAAGTTTACATGTTTCTACAAGGTTAGTATAATTGTCTAGCCGCTAGGTCATTTTGTGATCATCAGAATAATGAAACATGGAAAGCCTTAACTCTTGTGTGAACACATGGCAGTCTACTTGCAGTAGATGGATTACAAACTCTTTCATAGCAGACAATATAACTTCAGCTAAGCCCGTTATTTCTCTATAGAATTTAGGTAGTTTGTATTACTTCTCTATTCTCATATAATGATAGCACCAGCACATATAATATTTTAGCAAAAAAGGCAACATATTATATTCTTTTTAGTTCAGTAGAAAAAGTGTATTTCCTCAATGTTTCTTGAAACAGAAATAGTAAACAAAGACTTAGATTAGTTCTATGTGGGGGTACATGGACATGGGCCTTTTTGGTGTTTGGTATTCTTACTTCAAATTCAATCAAATATTAATAGCATGCATATTAAGGTTCCTTCAATATCATAGAAACAAATCTTACAGTCATTAATACAAGTGTCTTATTCAATGTTAGTTTTGTCAGTATTTGCATAACCACCTCTCGGGTGTTAAATTCATCGTGAGGATTACGACATTACGTTGCCTGTCAGACCTTCAGGGACATTATTTACATATTTCTATAAATGTATACATTCTTCATATATAAATATAGATGCTACATTAATGGTTTGTGTGGCATTAGCATACTGAATGCATATTAGGACCTTATTGCGCAAAGGGGTTATCAATATATTAATTATATAATTACGAAACAAATAACCGCACCATACAAACCCTAATTCATTAAAATGTAGGTGGGAAATCTTTATGGGACTGGGTTTGGAATGGCACCTACTTTATATTAAGTAGCTATAGAAGATAACTGATTGACCATGGACATATGTCCCCCCCCCCCCCCCGAAGTTCCTGCTCCCAAAGACAAATATGTATCATGCAGTGGGACAGTAAGCAGTGG
The DNA here is from genome assembly GCA_002319775.1 of Fagopyrum tataricum. Classification (NCBI taxonomy): domain Eukaryota; kingdom Viridiplantae; phylum Streptophyta; class Magnoliopsida; order Caryophyllales; family Polygonaceae; genus Fagopyrum; species Fagopyrum tataricum. The sequence goes on from CM008281.1 coordinate 8,350,125, forward strand.
GTGATTCTAATTTTATAACAAGTATGCTGCATTTAGTTTGACAACAGATGGCTTTGCCCACTACTGGGGTCATATTGTAATCAAAATGTCCAACTCTAAATTTTACCTCCAGAAGCTGTATACAAATCCCTTACTAGCAGCTATGCATACCGTAAAGCTCTCAAAGTACTTGAAATGTAAATCTGGTGATTGAAGTAATTTTAGGCTAGAGTCGGACAGGAATAGTATGTATTTACTTGCACTTATCAAGAAATGAAACTGTTTCGCTTGATGATAATTCTCACATGTATTTCTATGTGTATCATCAGTTGAAAACAAAATTGTAAGCAATGAAAGCAGAGATCAACCAGCTACTATTGTTGTCTCATCCTCCACCACAAGCAATGCTGAAAGCAGTACATCAACATCCAAGTTAGAAGAAGAACTTAAAGTGTCTTCTCGTCTACGGAAATTTTCATTTAATGACCTGAAGGTATCAACGCGAAACTTCAGACCGGAGAGTCTACTAGGTGAGGGTGGGTTTGGATGTGTATTCAAAGGTTGGATTGAAGAAAATGGGACTGCTCCTGCAAAACCAGGAACTGGGCTTACTGTTGCAGTCAAAACCCTGAACCATGATGGACTTCAGGGCCATAAAGAATGGTTGGTATGGCAGTATCCTGTTTAATATAGCATCTGTTTACAGTATATTTATTGCTTCCTGTTGCAATTATTTGTGATTCCTATCATTTTTATTGTTTCTTATCATTGTGATGGCAGGCAGAGGTAAATTATCTTGGGGACCTTGTTCATTCAAATTTGGTGCTGCTCATAGGATATTGTATTGAAGATGATCAAAGGCTGCTAGTGTACGAGTTCATGCCTCGGGGAAGTTTGGAGAACCATCTATTTAGAAGTATGCAACTTCTTTACTGTATAATTGAGTACATTTAGGGCTTTGTAGTCATTGTTTCCATAATCCTGAAGTTATACCCACAAAGCTGTTTATATATACAAAGAAAGCATGTAGATGAATCATTCAGACGTTCCTATCTATTTATACTCTACTAATTCAAAAGATGGGAGATACCGCCATGCATTATTGCTTGCCTCTTTTTACCAAAAAATTTCTCATGAGAAATGCATGAATATGATGCCATGTCCATCTTTTATACTATTAGTATGCATAAGTTTCTTGATCAAAATGGATAATGCCTTTTTTCCATTTTGCACACCACCCGTTTATTTAGTTATTCCCTTTATTTCTTTATTTTGGAACATTTTTCGTTTTGTTACTGATTATGTTATCGTTTGTTAAATGCGCTTGTAAAACTTCCGTTGTCAGGGTCCTTACCTCTTCCCTGGTCCACCAGGATGAAAGTTGCTTTGGGTGCTGCCAAAGGTCTTGCTTTTCTTCACGAGGAAGCTGAGAGGCCTGTCATATACCGTGATTTCAAAACCTCCAATATCTTATTAGATGCAGTACGTGGTGACATCACGATTTCCACTTGTTTACCTTTCATGCTTTTCATTCTTCTTACAATATCCTTTATCAGGATTACAATGCCAAACTTTCTGATTTTGGGCTTGCCAAAGATGGTCCAGAGGGGGATAAAACTCATGTATCCACTCGTGTGATGGGGACGTATGGTTATGCAGCTCCTGAATATGTCATGACAGGTACTTTATTTCTATTGTGGACTTCTGTTATCTCATGGCTTTCCCTTTTTAGTGTATTCTTAAATCAGGAAGAAAGTTACCTATTCCGTTAGTGTTAAGGGTGATGTTGGTTGTTGGTTTGGCTATATTCACTGTTTGATCAGAAGTTAGTACAGGAACTGCATAATGCACATTTAACTTTCTAAAATTTATTTTGTATTGGGTTTTCCCTCTTCTTGTTGTTTGGTGAGTTTTTCCCTCAATATTGCTGATTGGTATGGTGTATGTATGATTCTTGCATAACTTAGAAGGTTCTATGTTTCACCATCCCCACAATCAACTAGGTGTTTTGAGCTGAACTTGTCTCATCATCTAATAACCCAATGCTACAGGACATCTCACATCAAAGAGTGACGTTTACAGCTTTGGTGTAGTCCTGCTTGAAATGATAACCGGTAGAAGATCAATGGATAAGAACAGGCCTAACGGCGAACACAATCTAGTAGAGTGGGCACGGCCATATCTGGGTGAGAGAAGGAGATTTTATCGGCTCATAGACCCTAGACTTGAAGGCCATTTCTCCATAAAAGGGTCTCAAAAGGCTGCTCAGCTAGCCTCCCACTGCCTTAGCCGTGATCCAAAAGCGCGGCCCACAATGACAGAAGTAGTGGAAGCTTTGAAGCCTTTGCCAGGCATGAAAGACATGGCAAGCTCATCATACTATTTCCAGACCATGCAAGCCGAACGCGTAAGGGCCAGTCCCAATGCTAGAAATGGTCAGCCACAGGCTGGGGCCTTCTTACTAAGGAATGGACAGCAACAAGGCTTGAGAAGCCTTTCAATACCAAATGGTTTACATGCTTCTCCTTATCATCCTTCACCGAAACCAAGCGGAAAATCAGCACCTTAGAATGGTACATCTGTTGGTATAAATATATTTGCTGTGGAAGGTCTTTTGTCTTGATGGAATGATGGAGATGGAAAAGCAGGTTTAACAGAAGACCTTGTAATGCACTCTGCAACTCCTCTCTTTAAGCCAGAGCTCTCCTTGTAAAGGATAGCTATTTATCAACAGATATGAAATGAAAGCTTTTTTTTGTTGTTGTTGTTGTTGTTGTTGTTATAGATGAGACCGTTTAATAGTTCAATCTCTTATATGCTCCTACTCTATATCAATACAGGAATCTGGAGTCGTAAACTTTTATCAAAGGTTGTGTGATTCCACTACGGTTTTGCATTATTTTGTTCACTTTGTTGGGCAGGAATGTGCACCATTCTAGAGCATACTTGTGAATGAGAAGTGCAACGTTGTAAAGGAAAACCGAAGGAACAATTGCAAGATTGTTTTGGATAATCGAGGCGAGTTTGTTCGACACGTAATTGACTTTCTCGATGTTGTGGTTAATCAGGGCCATTTCAGTAGTTTGAAAGGGCCGGTACAGTTGGTAAAATTAAGCTTTTAATTAGATAATATCACATTATATAATTTATATATCATATAATATTATATATTATTCAAATTTATCACGAATAATATTTATATGAAAAGAGTTTCATCCTTCTAATATTATTAAATCTTTCTCGTAACATTGTAGAACACAAATAAGACTTCAACAACTTTCAATTTGAAAAACTTATCTCTGTAAATGCAATTATTACAAGAATCGATTGCATTAGGCAAGTAACTATTTTACTTAAGAAACTTGAAAATATCAATAGGTCCCTTATTCTCATTTGGCAAAAGGCCTTTAAGTAATTTTAACTCTACGTATAATTCATTTCCATTAGATTGTTCATCTTTCTTAAGCATAACTTCAAAATGATTATAAGAAGACCTTAACACATACATCATCTAATAAACATAAATTATTAGAATTAAATAAAATACCAAAATTATTTTTATATTCTTTAAGTTGTTCAAATCACATGGTTAGTGAACCAATTGCTTGATCAACAATATACAAAAAAAATAATGACCTCTAAATTACTTTTCTTCAAATTGTGAACCGTGAAGCTACGACAAATATATCACTTGAATTTTCACCAAATTGTTTTTTTTCCTTTGAAGAGGGAATATTGGATCAATACTCATTTCATTGTCAATTTTGGTTGTTGTTTCTAAGGCATTTAAAAATTCAATTTTGCTTTTTTTTTTTTTAAAAAAAACGAACAAGTTAATTATTTTCTTAATGGCAACATCAATAAGCATGTCTTTTGATTGCAATCTATTGTATAATACTAAAAACAGAAGCGTATAGACTCACATGTCATCGCCTCAATAAGCCACATTCAATTTTTCCAAATGTGATAACCACATTAAGTCACCTAAGATTTTACCACATGTCGCCACCATAATAAGCCACATCGGATTTTGTCCCATCAACTATTTCCATTGTAGTTTCTTAATAAAAAGTATGATTTCCATTGTTCTATCCGGGGGGGGGGTGGATTTGAGAAACAAACATAAGTGATGAGGATAATTACAACATAAAATAACAATCAAAAAATTATAACTCAAACATAAGAAAAAAAAAACACAATATTAAATGGGATGAACTAAAACCCGGCTTCTTTAAACTTAATTTTGATGGTTCAAAACTCGATTCGGGAATAACATCTATTGGATATGTAATCCGAAATCACAATGGTGATGTTGTTAACCTTGACGGAAAAAAAACTTCAATTCGGTTATAAAAGTTGAAGCCTTTGCCCTCAAAACCGGGTTACAGGCGGCGATTAGACTATAAATTAAAAAGATCGAAATTGAAGGTGATAACTTGTGTGTAATCAAGGCACTTCAAGGTCTGTGGAGCTGTCCGTGGGAGGTCGAGATGATTATATCCGACTCCAGATTGGATCTTCGTTTCTTTGATGAGGTCCGTATTAGACATATTTTCAGAGAAATAAACTGTGTTGCTGACCGATTGACCCATCTGGGAAACTCGACCCCCAACACCAATTTTCTGAAGACCCCGAACTTCGTGTTCTCATCCAAAAGGATGCTTTAGGTTGGACTACCTCTAGGAGATAGTCCAATCTAACCGCTTTCCATTTTCAACAAAAAATTAATAGGATTTCGGACTTCAGAGGGTATCGCTCATTTGGTCTTCGCTCGTCTTTATTCTTCTCATCCTTAGCTCCAGGACGGGGCTTGTGATGATTATATAATTAGGAAAGATAGCCTATATTTCCAAATTGTAGAGGCATTGATCGTTTCTAGTTGAGCCACAAGGACACCGAAATTCGATAGTGGGACATCCTCTATCGCCGCAAATTTCTTCCTCACCATGGGAGGAGGGTGATTGTTTCCACACACTATTCTTTATGTAATTCCGCTTGAATCCCTTGTCTTAGCCTCGAATTAATTGTTGGATTCACAACTCTACAACACCAATTTTTAACAAAACGTTTCTTTTTTGGTGCAAAATTAGCCATGTTAATGGTGAGTGCCGAATGCAAATTTAGGTTTGTGTGGAAAGAGAATTTCTGTGCAATGGAAAGGCATTGACAGTTTGAATAGATTCAAATTATTTCGTCCAATTCAAACTTGTATTGTCATCTTCTTTTCAAATTGTAGTGAAGATATCTTTTCCTATTTTTCCAAATGGTAGAATCATAACAAGCATTGCCCTAGAGCAGTGAAGGAGTAGAAGAATGAAGATGAGCAAAGGACTACCGATGATTAATTGTATTTAGTTTTTTTTTTTAATTGAAACATAATTAAGTAGTGTTTGACTTGTTGATAGAATTTGAGCAAAATCCGGAAAAGAAAAAAACTTAAGGGTACCATACGGACTCCAAAATCTCTTGGGTAAAATTCGAAATACCCAAACCACAAGGGTACCATCCAGAATTTTCCTAAAAGAAAATTGTCCTCATCCCCGTCCCTATTGAATTACTTGAATATTCATATCCATTCGGAAATCCTTGTCCTCACTTAGCTTTCTCAATTAATTTTTTTTATTGGTTTTTCCCGTAAAACTCCATGTCCCCATCCCCGTTTAACTTTCGGAAATTTGATAAAAACATACACTCGGATAATAAATATAAAACTAGACTATACAATAACAAATTGTTACTTTGTTTAACTATAAAAATAAAAAAAAACACAAGAAAAAAGAAGAAGAGAACTCCAATTTTTTTTAAAAATACAAATTTGCCTGTGTAAAGGTATATTGTGTATATATTAGGTTTCATTCGTTCAAGTAGGATCAAGACTCATAGTACAAACTAATGTAAGCTAAAATATTTATATTTTATGAACATTTAGATTACGATATACGATAAAGTGATATATTATTATATCATTTTAATTTTACGGTTTAGGATTTAGGTTGCACCACCAAAACATGTATATGAGACTAATACACACGTAAAAAAAAATTCAACATGTAGTTTGTCATGCATTTGATCATCGTGATTTGACGTTTATGACGTATTCAGAAATTTCATTAGGGTGTTATCCTCATATGATCGAAAACAAAATCAATATAGGTTAGGATTAGCATGTACATAATTTACGCATATAATATACATTTTAGTTGAAGTGCTATTCCTCATATTTTTCAAAATACATTTTGTGCAAGTACGGACGAGTATGATATTCTTTAAGTCTTAAAGTACAAAAGTGTATATAGTTTACTAACATTTAGTTCATGAAGATAAATGCCAATTATAATATATTAATATACATACATTTTAATTGAAATGTTGACGTGACTTAGTTGGTTGTTTAACGCATCACCTTATCCAATTTGCTAAAATATATGTATATTGTGTATATATTAAGTTTCGTTTATTCAAGTAGGATCGAGACTCGTAGTACAAACTAGTGTAAACTAAAATAGTTATATCTTACTAGTATTTAGATTACAATCTCAAGATAAAGTGTTATATTATTTTACTAATTTAATTTCACGGTTTAAGATTTAGGTTGAACATCAAAACACGTATTTGAGAGAGTAAAACGCATAAAAAAACACAACATGTGGTGTGTCATGCATTTGATCATCGTGATTTGACATTTAGGACGTATTCAAAAAAATTTACGAGGGTGTTATCCTCATATGATCGAAAACCAAATTAATATAGGAAATCATTATGTAAGAAGGAACTTGTATGATAACAAAGTACAAAAGCGTATATAATTTGAAATTTTAGTATGCATTGGCAAATTTGAAATTAATCTTGAAACTACAATGGATGTGTAATATAAATACAATTTGTTTATTTATATATGTATCCCCAACGCCAACGGGATCCTCATCGGGTTCCCGATGGGGGTACTCGATGGATCCCATCGAGTTTCCCGGCTGGTTCGGGGAGTGGAGTGAATATTCTATCTTCATCCCCGTCTTCGTCCCCAAGCAGGGAATCAAACCTTTCCCCTTCCCCGTCCTGTTTAAAATCCCATCCCAGGGTAATACTTGTGTATTTCAAGGAATTGCTGGACATTTCAACTAAAAACAGTTGGTTCTCGACTGTAAATAAAAAAGCAACTGTTCACAAAAATGAATTACAAGACAAGATACATTGGAGATGCAGTAAAAACAGTTGGTTCTCTATTAAATTTTCTTACGATATGTTGAGGAGAAATATAGTTTCCAACCAAATAATTCTTGTGAAAGGATTTGGAAACTCTATACCCAACGAAAAATTAAAAACTTCATTTGAAAATTGACTATACACGGAATTTCAACAAAATCAAAACTGGATGAAAGAAAAATTGTCGTAAAAAGGCATTGTGAAATCTGAAACCATCACCTAAAAGACTTGCCCCACCTGATAAATGAATGCCCCTACACTAAACAAATCATTACCAAATTCGATAGAACAATCTTGAATATTCCTAACATAATAAGAATCCAAAATAATAAAAAAAAACTCATGAAATCCTACAGGAATTAAAAAAAAAAATTTGGACGAACAAGTTCGAGTGTCTCACAACTATATGGTGGAGTATATGGTTTTTTATGAACAAAATTATCTTTAATAATGAACCAATTGTACCTAATAATAACGTAATTGCGTACATTAAAAACTAAATCTATAACTAGAAAACTAAAATCACTGACGAAGATGATTACGATATTAAAAAGCAACAAAAGGACACTATGACGCGACAACAAGGAAAACACAATATTAAATGGGAAAAACCAAAATCGGGTTTCCATAAACTAAAATTTGACGGATCAAAACTCGATTCAGGTGTAACATCCATTGGTTTTATGATTCAAAATCTTAATGGTGATGTTATTATCCCTAATGCAATGAAAAATAACTTCAACTCATTCATAAAAGCTGAAGTTTTCGCTCTTAAGACTGGTTTAAAAGAAGCAATCAGACTGCATATTAAAAAGATGGAAATCGAAGGTGACAATATGTGTTATTAAGACACTCAAAGGTTTGTGGAGTCGTTCGTGGGATGTCGAGATGATTAATTTCGACCCAGACTGGATCTTTGTTTTTTTGACGAAATCCAAATCATACATGTTTTAAGAGAAATCAATTGCCGATCGATTGATTCACCTAAGAATCTAGTCCCCAACACCAATTTTTCTATTGATCCCAAACTTCGTGTTCTTATCCGTAACGATGCTTTATGCTTTAGGTTGGTCTACTTCTAGAGGTAGTCTAACCTAACCGCTTTCCGTTATATATATATATATATATATGGTTCTCGACGGTAACTCGGTTTGGTGGCCCATTTCACCTTCAATCCCTACTAAGCAGCCTAGCTAGATGCAACAAGCCATGTCTTTGACGCCTGGGATCAAACTTCAGGTTACAGGATGCACTGGATTTTAACAAGGGATTCTTCTTTTGCTGATTCTACTCAAGTTGGTGATCTTGACTAAAGCTAGTAATAGACAAGTTAGAATTTAGAACCAAAATGTGGAAATCTACTCCTCATGTGTTACACACCACGCTGCCACGCATGTGAACCAACATGGTTCCTCGATAATGTAATTGTTGAGTGTGGGCATGTGTCCCACATCGACAATATAAAACCCGTGAACCTAACATATAAGTACAAGGGCTACTCCTCCTATTGCCAATTGGTTTTAGGATGGAACCCCGAGTGCTTGTGTGCGTAGGTTCACTTTGACGTGTAAAACCCTCCACGTCTTTGACCCGGCGGATATAAAAGATAAATTAACAGTAATGTGGGATATATACCAAATTAAAGATGCACATGGTATGCCAGGTTATGTGGGTGACATGAGACAACTCAAGCTTATCTCCCTCAGACCTCAGTTATGATTTTAACTTCTAAAATAAGACTCAAGTGCGTAAACTGTAACAACTGATGCTGATAAGGAAATTAATCGCAATTCAGAACCAAATACAGGTGTCCTCGATATAAGGTCTCATTAATCTACTTTATCAATACGAAATCAACATATCTAATACACCTAACAGTAACAAAAGAAAAAAGAATAAGACACCTAATCACTTTTTCCCTCTGACATCTTCCTAATCACTTTTGTGTTGATTCCCTCTTTCCCACCGGTCAAGATTATCTCTCCCCTTGTGTGTATCTTATATCGTATCACGTGATTGGTTGAATTTATATTATTTATTATTTTTCTCGTAATGCAGTAAAATTTTAATTCCTATTTATTTAGCCTCAGCCAATTACATGTTAGGATACATGTATCACTATTACAGGAAGTTACAGGAGTTGTCAACTGCTTTGCTTTCCCACTGATGCATGTCCTACATAATGTGTCCTTGAAATACAAAAGACAATATTTTTATGTTATAGGCCTACAAATACATATTGCTTTTAAACCAAGTTAGAAAAAGCAAATTTACTATGATAATTCATAATAACCCTTAACATGTAATAATTCAAGAATATTACATCTTCTTTTATAACTTTCTAATATTTCTACCTACTACTTAATAACTTATAATATTCTCACCAAAAATATAACAAGTTTACAATATATATATAAGATTAAAGTACTATATTAAGCTATTTTGTAGATCTTATGATCATATAATCCAAACTGCTCTAACAATTGGATCTAAGAACTCCTAACCTTGCTCTCAGTAAGATAAAAAATCAGAAGTTAAAATTAACTGTAAAGAAGGAAGTGAGAAGAGTGAAACTTTTTATTAAAGATGAAGGGGAAGATTTAACTACATACACCTCTAACCAAATAATTTAACTTGTCAATTTCAGTTGGGACAATTTGGTTGGTATGAGTAGGTGCTATGATACCCGAAACCTTTTTCAAGCAGCCTTTCTTGTTATCTGCTCTTTAGATGTGCTCTCAAAGATCTTATCTGCATTTCCAACCTCAAAACCATCTCGTCGATGGAACTCCTTCACCTATGTTTCATCAAAATTTGCAAAATGTGAAAATAAAGACGACCAACTTGTTTATAAGAAAATTCACGTTCTTGAACTTAAACAATTGTACTTTCAATTTGGATACCTCTTCTTCGGGTAAGTTTGCATGTTGAGGGAGGACTAGACGCTCAGCGAACTCAATGTAACAGCACGGAACTGACTCTGTGACACCATCTGAGAACTCAAAAGTGATTGAATCCGCAACCGTTGAGCTTTGAAGCAGTAGACCATCTGGACTTGCTGTTATTTGTTATAGCAAACAATTAATCTTAGTGAAAATGTTGTAGCATTCAAGTGTAGAAGGATGCCAAAACTATAGTAAGAAAACCAACCCTTCAGTATCCCTCCTTCAGAGTTCAATTTGAAACCTTTCTCTTCAACAAACAGATTCAGATCATTGATGTGCTTCGACGGAGATTTAAGCCGGTGGACAGAAATAGTAGAGTGATTCAATGCATATCCATTGACAAGTGTCCATGCAGCATACTCACTTTCCCTGGTAATTAATCAGAATTCAGAACCAAACACAGGGTTCCCTTTGACATAAGGTCTCATTAATCTACTTTATCAATAGAAATCAACATATCTGACCAAATACACCTAAACAGTAAGAAAGCAAAACGAGTAGACACTCTTCGTTGTTGGATGAGAAATCGTACTTAGCCAGTTGTTTGAATTCAGAATATGAGGGTCTCTCCCATGTCAAGGATCCAAGGGCACTGGCAAGAGCTGCATGCTTGTATCCACTTCCTGACATTTTAGTGTATTTCCTAATGATATCCTGCAAGCAAAATCAATTAGTACCAAAAGAGGCAGCAAATTTTAAAGAAAAATGATTAAGTTCTGGAACACACCTGAGCTTCAGCACTCATCTTATCAACAAGAAGCTCAGAAACAAATACCCTTGGAAGAGGTCCATTGACACCGTCCCCATCGCCAATGGGAACATCTGGTGGTGCAAACCAATAAGCTTTGAGTTTCTTAGCTGGGAAACTTAACTCTTCTCTCCGAGTATAACCAAAATCAAGGAAAATTTTCGCCATGGAATCAATGCCATGACCATCCACCTGTAATATTGAGTTTAATAGATACCAAGTTTACTGTGTTGAATAAAAGATGAAGTGAGGGCATCTCAATTCTCAATCTATGGGTACAAGTCGAACTCATATCAGCTATAGCTCATACCAATCACGAATTTGATACGATTTCTTATTATACAAAACTGAGACATGGTATGACTTCATATTCAGGTAAGGATACCAAACCAGCCATTGCAAAATCAGATTTTGTATGCCTTTTCATCATGCACTAGACCTCTATGAAAAATAGGAGTTAATTTGTCCATAAAAAGGTAGTAGCATACCCCAAATGTACGGAAGGCAAAATGATCGTAGCAAACTTGTTCATTTCCAGCAGAATGAACAAGATCAAGGATAGCCTTAGCAGTTGGATTCCTGTTCAGATACACATTCTCCATATTCTTGAGCACACTTCTGAAAAATGGCTCTCTTCCCTAAATCAAGCACAAACCCGTAGATCAGAAGGGATAACAGATTTGCAAGACTTGAAACGATAAACAAAAAAAAAAATCAGTACCGGAAACGAAGAGGAATGGTGAGATCCATTTTCAGCCATGGAAAGGGAAGCGTAACAAGAACGCCGATTAGTATTGGGAGAAGGCGAATTAATCGAAACGCACGGGGAGTCGCGTCTCCGCGAAAGGAAGCTCGTCGATCGGAGTCGAAGGTCGAAGGAAGGAGAGTTAGAGAAGGATGAAGGTAGAAGAGTAGCAGATGATTTGACGGCAAATTGCTTGTTGATGGAGGTGGAGATCATGGCGGTGATTAGACTGTTTGTGGAAGCTGATCGCATTACCTAGAAGATGTATAAAACTGGAAATTTAGAAAAGGTGGGCAAGTTCAGTTTTGGAAGGAGCAAGGTGGCGCTTTATGACTGCCTGGTGAGCGTGAACGTTGCTGATACGCATTGTCTTTGCGTAAGAGAGTTGGTGGCTGACGTGGGAAGATAAACTCAGGAGGACAAATAATGCTGATATGGAAATTATTGAGTTCATCCCTAACCAGAGGGATTATGACCGTTTCATCACGCATGAGTAAGCTTATTCCACGGATGAATACTCAGCCACTCAGGCCTCACAAAGTGATGATAATAGAGAATTAGAGATGATCTATGCTAAACGGACTCGGGACCTATCAGATATCCGAAAAAAGATTTTTGTAAAAGTGTACATTCAACCAATTAAAAAGAAGCCTAACATAAGAGAAACCCGAAATTCACCATTACCCAATTATACCCAAATAAGCTAGTTAGACTATGGCCGAAACAAAACCATGTGATATGAAGTAATCCGAAAACCCGAAGTAGCCAGAAAAAATTTATCTTAAGCTAACCCGATCAGGAATGATAACCCGAGGTATTCCTAGCCAAATTGATTTATGTATTCGATGTAACTTGAATCGGAGAGTCTAAAATTAGTTTATACTAAGAGAATTCGTGTCTTTAATTGAAAATTCTATTTTTAAAATTTTCATTTTTGGTAAGAAAATCATAATGTAAATATGATTTTTAACAAATATATTTCAACACGAAATGTATCATTGTTATAAAAATAATAATTTATGGAGGGGAGGCCAACCCACTCCTTCGTCCCGGAAAGGGACTGCGACAAGGTGATCCCTCTTCCCTTTACTTTTCCTTATTTGTGCAGAAGGCTTGTATAGACTTATAAGCAAAAGTGAAGAAAATGGCAGTCTCCACGGGATTAGAATTGCTCCCTCGGCTCCCAGAATCTCCCACTTGTTTTTTTGCAGATGATAGCATGATTTTTGCAAGGACATCCTGTCAACAAAGCAGTGAAATTGTCTCTATCCTCCATGCATACGGAGCTGTATCAGGTCAACATGTCAACTTTGAAAAATCAATAAATTTCATTTAGCAACAATGTGCCAAGGGATCGAAGAGATATGATTAATGCGGTGGTAGGTGTTAGGGAAGTGGATAAGGATGGCAGATATCCGGGACTTCCTACTATGGTGGGTAGATCCAAGAAATTCATTTTCGATAATGTCACGGAGAGAGTTTGGAAAAAACTCAAAGGCTGGAAGGAGAAAATGTTAAGTAAGGCGGGAAAGGAAGTGCTTCTTAAGGCAGTAGTTCAAGCTATTCCATCTTATACCATGTCTTGCTTTGAGATGTCATAGAGAGTGTGTGATGACATTGAAAGTATGATGAACCAATTTTGGTGGGGAACGACGGAAGGAAATAAGAAGATTCATTGGGTAAGTTGAAAAAAGATGTGTAGGTCTAAGGAAGACGGGGCTCTCGGCTTCAGAGACATGAAGGCCTTCAATCTTGCGATGTTGGCTAAACATGGACGGAGGTTTTTAACAAATGAGGATTATCTTCTTGATCGGCTTCTCAAGGCAGGATACTACCCAACGGGTTCGTTTTTAAAGACAAGAATGGAGTACCGACCCAGTTTCATGCGGCGTAGCATTTTCATCAATAGAGAGGTGTTGAAAAAGGCAATTTGCTGGAATAATGGTAATGGTTCATCTCTGTCTATTTGGGATGACCAATGGATCCCCAGACCGCTCTCTTTTAAACCTATTTACGGACCTTCTGTTGATAACGTGCGCTTATGGGTCATCGATCTCATTGATTGAAGTAGAAACGAATGGAGGTCGGATAGGGTATTGGAACTTCTAGGGCCAATTGATAGTGAATTGTATGCAAAATACCTCTTATTAGTCATGAAATGGAATATGAGCCCTATTGGTTCTTTTCATCGTTTGGAATTTTCAATGTTAAGACAACATATCACGTGATCATGAGTGAACATAATAGGGTGGTGGGAATGGATTGCTCTATGACGGAATGATGTTTCTAGGCTTGTGCATGCTTTGCTAGGCAGTTCAGAGCATACACCTATTGTTAGGGTTGATGGCGACTCAAAGAATGAAGAAGGCTGGGAGAGGAACCTTAATATCAAGCCATGTCTTCGTAAGGTTTCTGTTGGGCATTTTACGGATGTTGTAAAAGTTTTGTGCTCCTCTGGAGTAGCTCCTTATAGTGATGAAACTTTGAAGGCTAAACATCCCTTCAAGCCTTTTCCTTCTAAGTCTTGTTCTACTTTTCTTGAATCAACCCTCATTGTTGATGTTGATTTGATTTTTACATGCATAAAGTCTTTTCTCAAAGGAACCTCTTGTGGTAGAGATAGTTTGAGAGCACAACACATTTTAGATGATTTGTGTGGTGAGGACTTTGCAGTTGCTACAGGTCTTTTGAGAGCGCTTTCATCTGTGGTTAATTTGTGGTTGGGAGGTAAGTGATCGAACGCTAAGTTTGCTGAGTTTGTTGCTTCAGCGTCTCTTACGCCGCTGTTGAAGCCTGACAATGGGGTTCGTCCCATTGCAATAGGTATTATATGGAGACGGTTGGTGTCCAAAGTAGCCATGAAGGGAGTGGGTAAAGATATGAGGAAAAATCTTGGAGATTTTCAGTTTGGAGTGACTATTCTACATAATGTTAACAGGGTTTTGAGCGAGCGTCACTTTGATGGTTCTCTAGCTATGTTGACAGTGGATTTTTTTAATGCCTTCAACCTGGTTGACAAAACTATTTTGCTTAGGGAAGTAAGGGAAAGATGTCCTTCTATCTCTTTATGGTTTGATTTCTTGTATAGTCAGGCTACCCGTCTGTATGTTGGTGATGGTTTATTTGGTCGGCTATCGGTGTGCAACAAGGAGACCCTTTGGAGCCGCTTCTTTTTTCCCTTGTCTTGCACCCACTTCTTCATCGGATTAGAGACAATTGCAAGCCTCTTCTACATGCTCGGGATCTTGATGATGGTACTATGATTGGCCGGACAGAGGAAGTGGCTAGAGCACTTGATATCATTTGAGAGGTTGGCCCGAGTTTTGGCCTTAAGGTGAATGTTTGCAAGACTGAGCTCTTTTGGCCTTCGTGTGATGGATCGAAGCTTAGAGAAGATTTATTCTCTCAAGGCATTGCTAGGCCGGTTATGGGTGGGGTTGTGAGTAAAAATGATAGGTTTATTAGAGAGCTCATCATGAAAAGAGTTGTTAAGGCGATTGTGTTGATGCACCTTCTTCCGTAGTTGAGGGACCCGTAGAGTGAGCTTCTTTTGCTTCGTTCTTGTATGGGTATTCTTAAGATGTTGTTTAGCTTGAGGACTTGTCTACCGGAGCATAGGAGGGTGCATCTACTTTTTTTGATTTGGGACTCCATGAATTAGTCGAGGATATTGTGGTTTGTGGTTCCTTTTTTTGCGACTTGCTTCTTTGCCGATTCGGTGTGGGGGGCTTGGTTATACTCAGCTATGGAGACTTCTTCTTTTGCTTTTGTGGCCTCTAGAGCTCAGTCTTGGACCCTTCAAGACCACATTTTGCGGGACAGTGGAGTTGTTGATATGGGCTTCGAGTTTTTTGGAGCTTTGGACACTTCAAGCTTCTATTGCTAGCTTTGATCTTTCTGGTTTTACTGTCAAGAGCACCGTCCCCCCTAAAACCAAACATTGCTTTGGCGAGTGCTCTTTTTGGTAAGACGGTACACGCGATGGAATTAGCTTTTTATTTGACCCCTAGACAAAAAGTGATTTTTGAGTGTTTATAGGCAGCGCATAGCCAAGATTTCTTCTTGCCATAATTATTGATGAAGTTGGACAATGTATGTCCCCCACTGAGTATCGCACGATCCTCAAGTATCGCCTTATGAGGTTCATTATAAAGAACTACCCGACTTCAAAAATAGGCACGATCTAGTTCGTGATTTTTATGTGACGTGTTTAAGAGAGCAAGGATTTCGGGCAAGAAAGCCCTCCAACAATTAAGCATGAACACTGAAATCTAAATAAGAAAACATGAACACAAATCTAAACAAAACAACAACAAAAATAACATAATATCAAAATATCTCAAACTTGAATGACAAATCTCTTGCTTCTTGATAACATTTGTTTTGAGGTCTTTTCCCACCCTCATTCTTATCCATTTCTCTAACCTTTTTTTTTAGCAAAGCTCTTTTCTTATTTCCTTCTTATTTGTGTAATGGAGATCTACCAATTAGTTTATGACATTGTAGGTATTCTAGCAGTAGCAGAGCTTAATTAATACCATTGGCAATGGAATTACCCCACACACACTAATGATCTCCCTACAGTCAAAGAAGTCAGGGTCAAAGACAAATTAACTGAGGTCTGAGGGTGAAGACAACAATTACCTCGGTAAATACGCATATCACACTTGGCCGATCAGCCACCTCTCGTTCATCCTGCACGTGACACGCACATGACCAGATACGAAGAGCAAAACGTCAACACCAACATTTTGGACTAGGCCAACCATCCAAGCCCATGGTGGCCAATCGGCAACCTATAGACGGGATCATCTTGATGTCTTATCTTACTCTCACTTTCCCTTTCATTTTGGTTTGTCTTTCAGTCCGTCCATTTGGACGTTTTTTTTATTTGTAGTTATCCATTAGGGAGAAATCTATCTTGATAAAAGATAGATTTGGTAGTTTAGATAGATCTTAGTAGATCTTAGGAGAGATATGTTCGATTAACGCCCTATAAATAAGGCATTTTGCCCTAGGTTTTTAGTATCTTATTTTCTATACAATTTTGAGTTCTCGTAAGCAACATTGTACAGCTGGTTGATCGACCAACTCCCTAGTGTCCGATCGATTGAATATTTTTTCCTTCAATCAATAAACTTGGGAGTATTATTTAGGTATGTTTGGCTAATTCTCATCTTTTGTAGGGTGTGGAGAGCCCGACTGTATTGATCTATTATAATGAATTGATTATTTGGATGTTTGTCAATAAGAGTTATGGTAGTACTTGGATTGCTCCTTACAAAATGCGAGAGCCGAGTTTGAAATCTTTTTTTTATTATATGTTCTTCAAGCTATTGATGATAAAATGAGAAAGTCGAGTCACTCGTGCCTACATAATAAGTTCGTTGTGAAGAATAAACCCTGTCTTGGGTATGCAACAATCAATGAGGGTGACAACCATTGATTTATTCCAAGCAAAGTCTTAACCACATGACAATCAAACGAAGTTGTTTCCCGCATAATTTGACTTACACCAAAATTTTGAATTGTCAATTGAGATCTATTTATATGCATGTTGTGGGGATCTAGATTTTGGAATCGCTTTATTGATTGAGTATCTTATTCCCATTTTCCTTCTTCAAATTCTCCAATTCTAGTTACGAAAAATAAAAATCTCTCTACCTGCTACGATTTTCTTCGTGTTTTCTAGCGGTAGCCGATTGACAAGAAGCTTGGTGGCTGATCGGCCGATCAACAATGCCTTGTTCGATCGGCTTGTGTTTGTTCTTCGTCGTTCTTTTGTTTGTTTTGGGTTTTTTTTATATTTAGTTTTATTGTTTCTTAATAAATTCGTTAATTCAAATCATCACATTCCTTGATTTCGATGCTAACTCCCTATACTACAATGGGTCTTATAATTTATTTGTGAGATATGAGACTCACATTTTAACACTGATCACTTCTCAATTCAAAGTTGTTGCTATCAAACAAATTGCACGTTTGTTTTTTTAGTTCAAATTTCGATCAACATATCCAAAAATGCAATACAAAGTAAAAAAATCAAAGTCGAAATCAATTGAAATCATGTTCTTCGCAAAACTATATTGTTTATTGATCATCACATTGCTCTGGAAGTTATGAAGAATTGAATCCAAATCTTCAAAAGATACCTCTAGCGGGCTTAATCGGTTCAAGTGAAAGAACACAATAACGAATAAGAGAAAATGGAAAACTATTCCGCTCACATGCTCAAGTGTTTTGAATGAGTAAATCCAAAGACACAAATTGCACAACGAATTGAAAGGGGGAAAAAAGTCGGAGTCACACTTTTAACAAAAAAGAGAGATTTGAAGATATGTTACCTTGTTGAGAACACGCTAGGATGATGAAAAGAGACGTGATAAGAACCTTTAATACCGGAAGAAGAGAGAAATATCGGGAGTTGAGAGAGAAGTCTAAGAGAGGTAAATAAGGAAACGGAAGCACAAAGGGCAATGAACTGATCAATGGTGGATGCAAATTGTATACAAATCTAAAACCCTACAGGATTCAATGAAATCAAAACAAATCAAAAAACACATGAACCAAATCAAACCCCTACCATCACCGCCAAACAATCTAAATCAAGTTCAAACAACAAATGTGAAATTAAATCAGACAATCAACCACCAAATTGAAATTAAACAACAACAAAAAAAATACACTAGAAAATTGAGAGAACACACCTAGTAATCGAGAAGGCAAAAAAGAGAGGGAAAGGGTGACGAACTATAGTAGAGGTAGAAGGATATCACATATCAAATGAGCGTGTAGGCAGTGGAATGATAAGCAGTGGAAGAAGGAAGGATTTACACCTGGAACAATGACAATAGGACAAACATCGTTAAAACAAGTACATATGTAATGTATTCCTTGGGTAGAATAATTGAATAAAGTGGGCATAAAATCCGGCTCTGTTGTAGCAAGGAAAGCGGCCCATAATTCCTTATTCTTTTCAGCGGCCCATAGTTCCGGCTCATTTTAGGGATAATATTTATTCTCAAGTGTTTTAATTGATAAGGATATGAAATTATCTTATATAATATGTCTCTTTAAAATCACCTTCTAAAATAATTTTGATAAACACCTTAAAAGAGATACTTCGTCGACCTTAGATAGGAGGCTTAAATGATGGTCCATTACTCAATTTGATCCATTAAAATAGTTTCAAGAACACAAATGGGGTACCTTTTTACTTGATGTTTTAATTTTTTCTCATTTCTTGGGATTCGCTTTTGTAATACATTCGACATTTGTATTGTTAATGGGCTTTGATACAACTATTCATTTGGTGCACAACAAAATTCTTGATTTTATTTTATACAAAAATTAGGGCAATTGAAAGTCGGCTAGTTTTTAAAGTAGCAAATGGTCTACCACACCATAAATATACAAATCGAATATTTTTTTGATCAAGTTTTTCTTGTCAGAATATTTATCGTTTCTAATGGCCTAATGTTATTCCATGGAGATAATATTTGCAACATCTTGGATGATCTTAAAGAATACTTCTTTCGTAAAAGGGCATTTTGACATAAGATGTGCCTAGTATTCCAAATGGTGGCTACAAAAAAACGCATTTCATAGATATAACGATTTGTTGTTGCCTAATCCATTTTTTTTTGGCAATCTTATTTTCATGATTTTTTTAAATAAAATTTATTTTAGGAGAAATGTCTACGTCTCATATTCATGTACGGTAATAGTTTACCATGTCTTTACCTTCGTAGTGGATAATATTCATGCCTGATTTAGTATCGAAGCAAACATGTTTGTCGGGGACAAATAGAGCTTATATGTAATATTAGAGATTGATATCTTAATGGACTGAACACTTTCTTAAAGAGTGTTATTGGCAAGGTGCCCAAGCATCGGTTTAATTTTGTCATTTTGTAGGTTTTTTCTTATGTAATAAGGTCACATAATACTCTTAGTAGTGGGTCTATTGCAATGGGACTAGGGTAGTCCAAGCATCTGACCAAAATCTAATGATTCTCTCATCTCCAACCTGACACCTAAATCCTTTTTTAAAAGTTTTCTTGTCTAACTAGCTTTTTTCATTGTCATGACCTACTCCCTTTTGAAAAATAGTCGAGAACGCTCCGATCTTACCTTTAAGGTATTTCTCTAATATCACTCTCATCTACACATAATCTTTTCTACCAAAATTTTCAGTAGAATGTTTTAGAGTTGTGTTTGCATCTTTGATTTTCCTTATTCCAAGGCCCTCCTTTGATTTACAAATTTCATCCCATCTGGTACATGTTCGTGAAGGCCTATGTTCTAGAATTATTGTCTACCAACTCTATTCAATGGTCGGCTTGTGATGCTTTGGCGAAGATGATATTATTATTTGCAAATATCAAGAAGGAGATAGAGGATCCATTCCTCTCAATGGAAAAGTTAGTTGGAACCTTATGTCTAGTGTTCAATTTTTGTATATTTCTCTTAAGAACTTCTTCTCCGTTATAAAGCAAAAGTCGGTAAATTGGGACTCTTTGCAAAGCCCTATTTTGGGAAATAATTTGTGTATAGGTTCGTTGTTGATTATGATGAAAAGGTAGACCGTGAAGATGCATTCCTCGATCCATTCTATAAATTTTCCATCAAAATAAAATTCTTCTACCACTTTAAGGATGAAATTACATTAATCTTGTCATATGCTTTTTCATATTAATTTAATTGTTACATATCCTCCTTTCCCTTTTTAAGTCGGAAAGATTGGAATATCTCGTGGACAACTAAGTTGTTATCTTTGATGGCTTCATGTGTTTCAAATGCTCCTTAGAGACGAAGGATTATTTTGGATATAGTGTTATGTAGTTTATCTACAATGATCTTTACAATAACTTTATAAACAATCACAAAGGCTTATATTCAAGTTGTTGTTTGTCGTAGTCGAGTTGTCAACTTTTGAGATCAATGTGATGAATGTATGATCCAGTTGTTTCAATAGTCTACCAATTCTAAAGAAAGTTTTGACAACTCGAATCATAGAAGGCCTCACAATGTGTCAATACTTTAGGTAGATACCATATGCCATCTCATTTGGTCTCGGAGATCTAACACTACCAATATTGAACATAACATTCTCAATTTCGATGTTGGATATTGGCTTGGTCAAGTTCTTTTTGTTTGTGTTAGATATCTCATTAGTGATTTGATCTAGTTGATTTTGTTGGAATTATTAAATTTCCTAAACTGTAAAACCAAGGATCGAAATCATGCTAGAGTTATCAAGGAATCTATAATTACATACCTGGTTCCATAGCAGCAATCGAATCAAACCTTAGTGCGGAATCTACGATCCGAATGAGCGCCGCATGTATACTGTCTTCCTCAGTCAAACCTCCTAAGGGTTTCTTTAGGTTTTCTCTCTGATGGATAGAGAATAGAAAACGGCTCTCGATTTGACATATTGGGGACCATAACCTAATGTCCTATATATATTGACCTAATAGAATCCCATTAAGCCTATTGAGCCAAAGTCCGGTATCCACCCATTAAGCCCACACCGCTTAATTAAAGTCTACGGGCTTTACTTTACTTGAATCACTTTTGTTAGCCCGCTAGTAAATAGTCGTATAATATAACTTGTTTATTATAAGATGCAAGCCCACCAATAATTATAAGATTAATAAATCTTACAATCTCCCACTTGGGATACATATTAAACAAACAACTATATTATCCAAAATTCTTTATGTGTACACGTAATGACTACTTTTATGTAGACTTATCATTTATTTCAATCTGGTTCATCTCATATATCAATATGAGATCACGGCGGCATTCGTCACAATCATCGTAACTAAACTTTCCGTGTTCATCACGTTAGTATATTCAATGACATAGATCAAGTATGGATGAGTGGCATGAAAATTACATGTAATGTGATTTCATAAACATGTCTATTTTCAACTGGTCCTCTTTATTCGGAGATCAATCCAAAACAACCTTAGTTCAAAATGTAAATCATGGCAACTTTATTATGCATAAAGTATAAAACATAGAACAACTAATCAAACACCCACTAAGGGCCTGTTTGGTATCAGATGGAGATTCTTCATTTAGATTCTTCGGGATGGGGATTATCGGGATTGTTGGAGATTCTCTATTAGATGGGATTATTGGGGTTTAATCTAAATGAAATGTTTTGCTGTTTGGTATGGGATTATTAAGAAGATTCACAATGACAGAAGAGGGTAGCAAGGGTAAAAATTTAATACAATCTCATCAATCTCCAAGAATCTTCAATTTCTGGGATTATTTTTTCGAGATTGTTTAGTAAAAAGAATCCCGAAAAATAATAACATAAAATATATGTAACTCATACCAAACACAGATTTTAATCTATCCCCCTAAAAAGAATCTAAATGAATGTGGTTGTATCCCCATCTAATTGATACCAAACAGGCCCTAAGTTAAGGGATTACAAAACTGTCGAGCCCCATATGAGCAGTGTGCTCATGAAAAACTTTAGGAGGCAACCCCTTAGTTAACGGATCTGCAATCATGGAGTTTGTGCTTATGTGTTCTATACAAATCTGCCCACTTTGAACTTTTTCCTTCAATGACAAGAACTTGATGTCAACGTGCTTCTCCTTTACAAAGCTTCTGTTGTTATTGGAGAACAAAACTGCAGCCTTATTGTCACAAAATAAGTTAAGGGATTACAAAACTGTCGAGCCCCATACGAGCAGTATGCTCATGAAAAACTTTAGGAGGCAACCCCTTAGTTAACGGATCTGCAATCATGGAGTATGTGTTTATGTGTTCTATACAAATCTGCCCACTTTGAACTTTTTCCTTCAATGACAAGAACTTGATGTCAACGTGTTTCTCCTTTACAGAGCTTCTGTTGTTATTGGAGAACAAAACTACAGCCTTATTGTCACAAAATAACTTCAATGGCCTTTCAATTCCATTAACCACACGTAGGCCTGTGACAAAATTACGCAACCATATCCCATGAATGGATGCTCCGAAGCAAGCTATGAACTCTGCAGCCATAGTAGAGGTAGCTACAAGTGTTTGTTTGACACTTTTCCAAGATATAGCTCCTTCAGCCAGCATAAAGACATAGACTGAGGTGGATCGTCTACTGTCAATACATCCGGCAAAATCAGAATCAGAATATCCAACGATCTCCAATCTGTTTGATTTTTATAGGTCAGCATGTAGTTCTTCGTTCTTTGCAAATACCGGAGAACCCTTTTTGCTGTTTTCCAATGATCCGATCCAGGATTACTTAAGTATCTGCCCAAAAGCCCCACAATGAATGCTATATCGGGACGGGTACAAACTTGAGCATACATTAGACTCCCTACCACTAAGGAATAAGGAACCTTTTGCATCTCCTTTATTTCAAGATCTGTTTTGGGACACTACTTGAGACTGAACTTGTCTCCTTTTGCTGTAGGTGTATCTCCAGCTGAACAATCTTTCATGTTGAATCTGCTTAGTATCTTTTCGATATAGCCCTTTTGTGATAACTTGAGGATTCCTTGAGACCGATCTGTTAGTATCTGAATTCCTAAGACAAAAGAGGCGTCCCCAAGATCTTTCATCTCAAAATTCTTAATGAGAAATTTCTTGGTTTCGTGCAATAAGCTTATATCATTACAAGCCAGTAGTATGTCATCAACATACAATACAAGAAAGATAGACTTGCTCCCACTGAATTTGTGATATACACAATCTTCAACCTTATTCACCTCAAAACCAAAAGAGGTAATCACTTGATGAAATTTATGATTCCATTGCCTTGATGCCTGCTTGAGCCCATAGATGGATTTCTTTAATTTACAAGCCACAGATTTAGAATCTTTGGATTCAAAATGTTCTGGTTGAACCATATAAATGGTTTCATCAATGGTTCCATTGAGAAACGTTGTTTTCACATCCATCTGGTGTAACTCAAAATCAAAATGAGCTACTAGTGCCATTATTATCCTAAAAGAGTCCTTAGATGAAACCGGAGAAAAGGTCTCTTTAAAGTCAATACCTTCCTTTTGAGTGAATCCCTTTGGAACTAGACGAGCCTTATATCTTTCGATATTGCCTTTTGCATCCCTTTTGGTTTTAAATATCCATTTACAACCAATGGGTTTTACACCTTTTGGCAACTCAACAAGATCCCATACGTCATTGTCTTTCATGGATTTCATCTCTTCTTGCATGGCTTTAATCCAGTGTTGAGAGTTAGAACTTTGAAGGGCCTCAAGAAGATTGATTGGATCATCCTCTGCAATGCCTGCATAATCTTCTTGTTCCATAAGATACGCGATGTAATCATCTGGTATCTCTCTTACTGGATCTTCTTGTTCTACTAGATATACAATGTAGTCATCCGGAATTGCATATCTCCTTTCTCTACCGGATCTCCTTAGAGGCACTTCTTGAGGCTGTAGAATTTGCTCTATGGAAGGAACTTCATTGTTGTCTAGGACCTGAGTTGTTTCTTGAAGAGTGTCAAGAGTTGTATCTTGATCACTCTCAATAACAATATTGGGAATAGATATAAGATTCTCTTCCCCAGAGACAACTTCGTCAAGGGTGGCGTTCCTTAAACCTTCCCCTCCAAATTCTACATCCTCAAGAAATCTGGCATTTCCCAATTCAAAAAATGATCGGGTAGTGGGATCATAAAATTTAAACCCACGGGAGCGTTCAACATACCCAACAAAATAGCAACTAGTTGTCTTAGAGTCCAATTTTCTTTCGTTAGGCTTGTAAGGCCTTGCTTTAGCTGGACATCCCCAAATGTGTAAGTGCCTTATGTTGGGCTTTTTCCCAATCCACATTTCATGTGGGGTTTTAGCTACCGATTTGCTAGGTACTCTATTAAGGATATATACCGCAGTTTTTAACGCTTCTCCCCAAAGTGATTAAGGTAAAGAAGAGTGATTAATCATACTTCTTACCATATCCAATAGTGTTCTATTACGCCTCTCAGCAACACCATTCATGCTGGGTTTGCCCGGCATAGTGTACTGAGGGACAATTCCACACTCCTTTAGGAAGTTCGCAAAGGGTCTTGGACGTTGTTCTCCTAATCCATCATATCTGCCATAATATTCTCCACCACGGTTAGATTTAACGGCTTTAATTTTCTTACCAAGTTGAAGTTCAACTTCAGCTTTGTAATCCTTGAAAACATCCACGGATTGTGACTTCTCACGTACCAAGTAAAGGTACCCATATCTAGAGTAGTCGTCTATGAACATAATAAATTATTGTTGACCATTCCACGCAGCTGTAGGAAATGGACCACAAATATCCGTATGTATTAGTTCTAAGACTTCTGCACTTCTGTTGGCACCTAACTTCCTCATATTTGTTAATTTTCCCTTTACACACTCAACACAAACTTGAAGGTTTGTTAAATCAAGGGAATCAAGAATTCCGTCTGACACAAGCCTTTGAATTCTCTGTTTAGAGATGTGACCTAAACGCTTATGCCATAAGAACCCTGAATCTTCATCCAATTTTCGCTTTGTACCTTTAGAACCTGTATGCAGGATTTCATTATGGGAAGCAACCATTTCTAGCATATAAAGACGATCAATTAAGATACCGGTACCCACAAGTTTTGAATTTAAGGAAATACTGAATTTTCCATTTCTAAAACTACAAAGGTATCCACCTTTGTCCAAACAGGAAGTAGAAATCAAATTCCATTTAAATAACGGAGAAACAAAAGTATCCTTCAAATCCAAATAGCATCCAGTACTTAAATTTAATCTAAAATGCCCTATTGCTTCCACATGAACTTTATTGCCATCGCCAACATAGATGAATCTTTCAGCATCACTTGGTGGTCGACTCCAAAGGCACCCCTGCATTGACACACAAATGTGAGTAGTAGCACCAGAATCTACCCACCACGTGTCAATAGGTACAGAAGCTAAATTAGCCTCAAAACAAACTAGGGTGAGAACTTTACCCTTCTTTTCACGCCAAGCCGCGTACTTAGGACATGCTTTCTTCATATGCCCTTCCTTTTTGCAGAAAAAACAAGTGAGTTCATCACTTTGCTTCTTCGCCCTTTTTTGCAAGTGTGTACCAGCTGCAGTATCCTTAGCCCTTTTCTTTGATTTGTTTTGAGAGCTTGATGCAAAATGAGCACTTTCTGTCTTATCTCTTTTTATCCTGTCCTCTTCTTGCACACATTGTGAAATGAGCTCGTTAAGAGTCCATTTATCCTTCTGAGTATTGTAACTCACCTTAAATTGACTGAATTGTGTGGGAAGGGACAGGAGAACTAAATGCACGAGTAAATCATCATTTATCTCTAACTTTAGTGCCTTTAGTTTTCCCGCAAGATTTGACATTTCCATAATGTACTCCCTTATGTTTCCTTTTCCTTTGTACCTCATAGAAATCAGAGCAGCCAAATGGTTGCTTGTTTCTGCTTTCTCATTTTTGGCAAAATATTTCTGAGTTGCCTCAAAGGATTCCTTAGCATCTTTGCTCTCATAAATAGAGCCCCGAAACGCTTCTGGAATGGAACGTTTCATGATCATAAGACACATGCGGTTAGAGCGATCACACTTCTCTACTTTCGCTTCATTGGAGTTATCCTCAGCCAAAGTGGGTCGTTCAGTCCTTAGCGCAAGGTCTAGATCCATACATCCGAGAACAATTTCCACATTCTCCTTCCAGATCTTAAAATTTGTCCCATTGAGCATTGGAATGGAACTGACTTGAGCAGAATAATTAGTAGCAGTTGCTGAAACTAGACATAAAAGCAAAGAAATAACACAATTAATCAATTAATTTAAACAAGATACTCATCACAACTTGACATCCAGTGTTTGCACAAAAATATCAATTGTAAATAGTACTCTCAATGCAACAATTAAATATTGATAATAAATCCGGTCAAACAATAGCCTTTCTTTGGACCGACTATCATTCACATGGATAACCTTTACATTTATCGCTATTTATTGTCACATGCGCTTTCATTATTTGGCCAAACATTGACCTTCCTTTGGGCCGATCAATATTTTCATAATTAATGAAACTGCAATTGATTAATCAATATATTATCATGAGTGTGATTTAGTATGGCCAAATATTAACCTTCCTTTGGGCCGGTCAATATTCGCATAAACGAGTATGATCACTAGTATATTTAATGTTTGGCAAAATATCAATCTTCCTTTGGGCCGATTGATATCCGCATAAACGAAAAATATACATAACCTTATACTTTAAATTAAACTAATATATCACAACATAGACTACTTTGGCAGCATATTGTTTCAATTAACTTAATTTAAAATAAACCTTAAATATATTCATCCTTAATATATCTTGTGTAAATAAAATCCAAATATTACACTCGATAAACTTTACAAGTCGGTTTATACATGCAAAACAAACTCAAACAAACGGGTCTCACTACATCAATTAAAGGTATTGACCTTTAAAACTTTAAATATATATACTTTACATAACATATGTATATATAAAAATACAAGCGAGAAAAGTGTCCAGCACTAATCAAGCATTCTACGACTAAAGTAAATTTTTAATTAAGTTTGAAAAGTCAAGGTACTACATTCTTTGATCAAAACCGATCAAAAGTAACTTATGAGTATTAACTATTCTTTGATCAAAACAAATCAAAATTAACTTATGAATATTAACTATTCTTTGATCAAAACCGATCAAAATTAACTTATGAGTATTAACTATTCTTTTAAAACAAAATTGTATGTTTAAAAAGTTGAAAAGTCAAAGGCATGACATCATATCACATACATATACACGTAGATCAAAGGGAAAAGTTACCATTCACTTCGATCAAACAAATGAAAAAACAATTAAACATAAGATGATAATCCTGATAACCAAACATGAAATAGGCTCTGATACCACTTGTTGGAATTATGAAATTCCCTAAACCGTAACACCAAGGATCGAAATCATGCTAGAGTTATCAAGGAATCTATAATTACATACCTGGTTCCATAGCAACAATCGAATCAAACCTTAGTGCGGAATCTACGATCCGAATGAGCGCCGCAGGTATACAGTCTTCCTCAGTCAAACCTCCTAAGGGTTTCTTTAGGTTTTCTCTCTGATGGATAGAGAATAGAAAACGACTCTCGATTTGACATATTGGGGACCATAACCTAATGTCCTATATATATTGACCTAATAGAATCCCATTAAGCCTATTGGGCCAAAGTCCGGTATCCACCCATTAAGCCCACACCGCTTAATTAAAGTCTACGGGCTTTACTTTAGTTGAATCACTTTTGTTAGCCCGCTAGTAAATAGTCGTATAATATAACTTGTTTATTATAATATGCAAGCCCACCAATAATTATAAGATTAATAAATCTTACAGATTTTTCATCCCAACTTCATTGTTAATTGTTGCTCTAATAAAGCCGTTTCGAAATTCCTTTGGTGGGTATGACTTTGATGAAGATCATGCTTCTTCTACCACATGCTACCCTGTGGTGATATTTGGTATTATGATCGGAAATTTTAATGTATTTTTTAGCACGTCAACTCTAGTATCGTCTTTGGAAATAAATGATTTCATTTCTGTAATGAATGAGTTTGATCTCTTTATCTTTCGGTTGACATTCAAACTTTCGGATTAGGTTGACTTGAATAGATTGTGCACTTCGGTCTAGTGGTTTGATTTGCAAGATGATGTTTCCGAAAGTGGATTTACTTCATATTTTCGCTTTATTGTTAATGGTTAGTGTCTTTTTTATATTCCAAGTTGTACATAATATTTTCTAGATATTGTAATTATTGTGTTTGGTTATTATTATTTTTTAAAAAAAAAATTTTAGTTTAGCTCACCTCATTCCAAATTCTAAAGATTGTGTAAATTTAATTAAATTATTACTCATGTCAATGGTTAGTCTAGCTGAGGTTGTGGAGCATTATTTAGATGTTTAGTACATAGGCCAAAAATATTGGATATTCTTGGTGAAAACATAAGCCAGAATATTGGTCAATAACGTATTAACGTCTTACGGAATGTTCAACCAAATCACGTCGAAGCCTTTGATATTGAAAGTGATATTAAAAAGCTTATGACAGAATGTAATGGTTCTTCATTAAAACGGTTTTGGAAAAATTTGGGTTTTGTAGTAAATTCTGTAACTGGATTATGGCATGCATCTCAATTGTCTCTTATATATTCAATCCTAATCAATGATAGCCCCTCTGACCTTTTCTTTCCTAAGAGGGGCCTTAGGCAAGGGGTTCCTCTTTCCCCTTTAATTTTTAACCTGGGAGCCGAGGTCCTAGTGCGAAATATTCAAATAGAAAGTGATCGAAACAAAAAAAGCCATCGGTTCCCCTATAACAAGAGTGGGCTCTTGCATCCCTTTCCTAGCCTTTGTTGATGATATCATCATTTTTACAAAAGCCTCGATTAGTGCTAGTACCAGGATTATGGAGATCCTTAAAGGGTATTGTAATATATCGGGGCAAAAAATTAACCTACATAAATCTGCGTTTCAAACGTCAATCAATGTAGAGAATTCAATCAAGCGTCAGATCCAATTAAATTTAGGCATTTCTAATTCTAATTGCTTGGAAAAATACCTAGGATGCCCGATCATCAACGGGAAAGTCAACAAAAGCGTCTTTGAGGATGTGATTACGAAATCCAAACAACAGCTCACGAAGTGGAAGGCTTCGCCTCTGTCACAAGAAGGTAGAACAACATTAAATAAAGTCAATCTGAACGCTAAACCAAATTTTATAATGCAATGCTTCATGTTGCCAGCCAACATTCATAAAGAACTAGACGAAATTAATAGGAACTTCTTATGGAACAAAGGACATAGTTTCCACCCGCTCATCAGCTGGGATAGAATTTGCAGACCCAGGAAATTCGGGGGATTTGGTATTAGGAAGACTGAGGATATGAACAAAGCACTTCATATGAAATTACTCTGGAAAATTCTAAATGAACCTGATAATACTTGGGTCAAAATTGTAGAGGAAAAAATATCTGAAAGGATCAATTCTATGGAACTATAAGGTTAATGAGAACACGTCTTGGCAGTGGAAGAAACTTATGCACCTTAGAACCGAATTCAATCTTAGTTTTAGATGGCGTGTCGGTGACGGTGATACTGTGAAATTTTGGAAAAATTGCTGGTTAGAAAGTAAACCACTTAGTTCTTTGTGCATCAACCCTAATTATATCCCTAATGATGACGTTGTCAAACAATTCATAAATGAAAAATATTTGGAATGATTGGAAAATTGATGATGAATTAGGAAGCCTGTTACCGCCGGAAGTTTTAGAATCAATCAAATCATACCAACTTCCTAAATCATTTATTCAGGACCGACTTTATTGGGCTCCATCGGAGTGTGGTAATTTTACGACGAAGTTGCATTTAATTTTATCTACGAGATGACTAACCTCCCAACTTACGTGAACGATTGGATTTGGGAACTGGACTTACTTCCCAAAGTCAAGAACTTCCATTGGAATCTTTCTATTAATGGACTTCCAACGAAGGAAAATTTAGATAAACAAAAGGTTTCAGTCCCTTTGGCATGTTGCTTTTGTAATCATTCAGTCGAATCTGCTGATCACTTATTCTTCGATTGCCAGTTTCTCTTGGATTCTACTTCTTGTGGTAGGATTAAGGGCGCGGTTAATAAGATTAGTAGAATGAATGTTAAGATTATTGAAAAAATTAACGGGTTGAGAAGCAACCTTTCGGTGTCTGATCTTAACTTCTTAATTATGATCTGGTGGAATATTTGGACCAATAGAAACCAAAAAAATTTCAGTAAGAAAGAACCCCATAATATTAATCTAAATGTTTAGAATCAGATCAAAGAATGACAATAAGTTAAAAAAAAATCTAATGAGCTGAAAGGTAAGGTAAATAAGCAAAGAAGAAAAACGAAAAATATCTACGGAATTAGACCTGAAAAAGACTATATTAAACTTAACTTTGATGGTTCAAAAAAAGACTTCGGAAATTCAGCTTACAGTTTATCCTGCGTAATCATGACGCTTTGATTGTGTATTAGGCTTTGGGCAATGTTGTAACATATCGGTCCTGCATTCTGAAGCATGTGCACTTAGAGAAGGACTGGTTAAGGCATATGATTTAGGGATTGAAAATATTGAAATCGAAGGTGATTGCATGTCGATTATTAACTCGGTGAAACGAATTTGGAAACCACCTTGGGATCTCGATCTCCCTTTTGTCTGATGTGTCTAATATTTTAGCCGGTTTTTCTCATGTTAAAATCAGGCATGTTTTCAAATAGGTCAATGGTGTGACCGATTTGCTAGCTGAGTTGAGTCATGATGACCTGTCGGCGCCTAACTCGTCTTTTTCCTATGACGGAGAGTCTCGATGATTCTTCCTAATTGCTTACCGTGTATTATAAAAAAAAATTTAAAAAAATCACGTCGAAGCCTCGAAGGTAATGTCCAGCGAAAGCAGCGAGAACCGGCAATGTG
Source organism: Fagopyrum tataricum (assembly GCA_002319775.1). Taxonomy (NCBI): domain Eukaryota; kingdom Viridiplantae; phylum Streptophyta; class Magnoliopsida; order Caryophyllales; family Polygonaceae; genus Fagopyrum; species Fagopyrum tataricum. The sequence goes on from CM008281.1 coordinate 8,381,249, forward strand.
AACTAAATCTCTGACATTACGCGGTAAAGAAAGATTGTGACCTTCACGCGCCCTTCCTGACGTGCGCCGCAGTTTCCTCTACTCTCAAAAATTATAAGTAATGGTGTGCGCTTAGTTTCTATTCGGCTTGGCATCACTTGGATTTTGAAGCTCTCTCCATAACTGCGAGGCAGGTCAATTCTCCTTCATCCTTTTTAATCTTCCTTTGATTTTCAAGGTTTAACTAGTTTCCAGTACTTTATGTGGTTTCAATTTTCGTAAGAATCTTATCTTGTATTTTCATCTGAATTTGTTCTTCAACGCGATCAACTGCTCTCTGATTCGCGTCTTACGCAACTTTAACTTGTGGAGTGATGAGTAGTTTTGCATGTTGATGTATCCGAGTCAGATTTATCGCTTTTAGGGTCCGTATTTCTTGTTCTTGTTGCTGGTATTAGCTTCGCATTGTAAACAGCCTGTAGTTTTCAATCGCTACGCATCTTGATAATCATTTTCCCAAATAGCATTGAAATTTATTTATTTTTGTTTGATTTTGCTTACTTGTTTATATATTCGATTGAGTTTAGGTTCACTAATTGAGATAGCCTCAACTGCCTCCTTCTTCAACTATCTTGGAATCTCTTAATCCTCGCATGCCGCATGAATGTTCTTGTTGGTTAGACGACTTTTTTTTAAATAATAATTGATATTTGGTTGTCGATTGGTTGTAAGATCAAACCGATATTTTGGTTTCGGGTGGGTCATGGGTGGGTGGGTGGGTCATCATAGGGTGTAAATTCTTTGGCTAGTTTCCTTCAAAAATGTCATTATCATCAATTTAATTATTGTGGTCCTGTAAGTTACTTATTATAGCTAAATTGTCTGCCCCTCCATTACTTCAAATACTAAGCTCTATGTAATGCTTTTCGACTTCGTCACCTATATTGGATATCTACAGTGCAATATTACTAGTTCTGGGATGACTTGCTGGTGTGAATGAATGTGAAATAGTAAATTAAGTGGTCACATTTAATAGTATATGGAGCCCATCAAGTACTAAGCTCTATGTAATGTAAGCTTCTGGTTTAGTCTTTTTGAAGTTGAATATTTCAGCAGATAGAAGATAAGTGTCATGGGGCAAACTATCGGACTTCTTCAAGTTGACCAATCGACTGTTGCGATCAAAGAAAACTTTGGGAAATTTGATGATGTTCTAGATCCTGGGTGTCATTGGGTACCATGGTGGTTTGGGAGTCAAATAGCTGGTATTCTATCTTTACGTGTGCAGCAACTCGATGTTCGTTGCGAAACAAAGACTAAGGTATGTTTTGTAGTTTAGTTTATCCTCTAACAATATCATGTTCTTTAGATAGCAGTTCATATGAATGTGGTTGATGACTGTACAAAACCACTATGCAGTTTTTTTTCTGGCTAAATGTCAATACTTGGAGTTTATATTTATGTTCTTTCTTTAGGATAATGTGTTTGTCACGGTGGTTGCATCAATTCAGTACCGGGCAATGGCAGAAAAGGCAGCTGATTCATTTTACAAACTCAGTAACACAAGGGAGCAAATCCAAGCTTATGTGTTTGATGGTATGTTATTTGATGGTTGCTTTAGTATTTTCTGAGTTGGGGTATGACATAGTAATGTGATTGGCTTCTTAATGAATCATTATAGTGATTCGTGCAAGTGTACCGAAGCTGAAACTGGATGATACATTTGTACAAAAGAATGATATTGCGAAAGCTGTAGAAGATGAGCTTGAGAAGGTAAATACTTTTGCACATAACAATGAAGGCACACGCAGTTCAGCATTTCTAACTTTTTTGGGCTATGTAGGCCATGTCGAATTATGGTTATGAGATAGTCCAGACACTCATAGTGGACATTGAGCCTGATGTTCATGTGAAGAGAGCCATGAATGAGATCAATGCAGGTAATCTAATCTTGTCACTAAATGAAAATTTTAGACATTTATCAGATACAAATGCTGATGTTTTCTCATTACAGCTGCTAGGATGAGAGTGGCGGCAAACGATAAGGCAGAAGCTGAGAAAATCCTGCAGATAAAGAAAGCTGAGGGAGAAGCGGAAGCAAAGTATCTGGCGGGTCTGGGTATAGCGAGACAGCGTCAAGCCATAGTTGATGGGTTGAGGGAAAGTGTTATCAACTTCTCAAGCAATGTGCCAGGGACAACAGCTAAGGATGTCATGGACATGGTTCTCGTGACCCAGTACTTTGACACAATGAGAGAGATTGGGGCTTCATCTAAGTCGTCGTCTGTGTTCATTCCTCACGGGCCAGGTGCTGTCAAGGACATCGCTGTTCAAATCAGGGATGGTCTTCTACAGGGTAATGCTGCTCGGGATTAGTGCGCTAATCGAGGCTTATTGTTTGTGTTTTGGAAATGGCGTCACATATTGAGTATGTTTTTTATGGTTTGTGTGGGTTTTGACCAATAACGTTGGATACTGGGTACGAGTAAGAAACTGTGTAGTAAAAAAATGGATTTTTAGTGCTTCAAACATGTGATTCGTGGGTTACAGACAGTTGAATATCACCGGATAACTCAAATCCATCACAAATTGGATCAAATATCATTGTTTAAGTTTGGTCACATGCTCACTGCTGTAACCTGGCTTCCCAGGCTTGAATGATATGTTGTGCATATTTTTGACATGAGTACTTTCCGTAATCAAAAAAAGACAACAAATTTTGACAACCAAAATAAATGTCTGTTTGCTTGAATGGGCAAGTGAAATCTAAATCAAGTGAAGTTGATCCTGATGAAGTTGGATGAATATTAGCCTTTGATTAGGATCAAAGGTTGAAATTCATTGTTAAATTAGCTATAAAAGATAAGATAATATGCATTGTATGTATCATTTAGTCGATGAAAGTTCAGATTTTCCTTGAAATTACTTTTAAAGGATTTTAAAATATCAAAATTACTTATGAAGGATTTTAGAATATCAACGTCAGTGAAAGGAATAAAAGATGAATATACAGGATGAAAATGAAAACTATATAATATTTCTTCATTTTATTTTTCCAGTTTTAGATTTTAGACGCTACAAAAATTGTCCAACCGACAGTACTTTTTTACCTCATAAGTGATTCGTTAACCAACACTACACACTGCTTCACAAAGCAAACAGGCCCTTGGTGATTCACCGCACAGAGTAGACAATAATCTACCTATAATGACTGCAGCGTAGAAAGATCAAATTTTACGGGACTCTCATCAGCAAAGTTTTTTTGTATTAAAACCCGAAAAAAGGGAAAGAAGAGATGTTCATGGAACTCAGCCATGCACTGGACCCAACTAAAATTATTTTTTACAATTCATAACCACCAAAACTCAAAAAAAAAAAAAAAAGCAATGACCACAAACTGGAATCTCTCCAGTAAACCAAAAAGGGGCATTTTTTTTCAAGTTTTTCTCTTCTGGTTTATTGGTTTTGGTTGTAAGCCCTAGGGTGAAACAAACAGAAACTTGATTCATCAAGGCTTCAGAGCCAAGGCAAGTCCCACCTTAGCACTCTTCTCAATCGCCCGGGTGTCAACTTCCCCAGAAATGGTCAACAGAGACTTTGGACGAAACTCGTGTTGGATCAGCGCATTCGCCTTCCCATTGTTGTCCACACGGGCCTTGACTAGAGTCAATGGATCTAATGCATGTTGTGTCCCGAATGTCAGCTTGTTCTCGTTGCTCGAGAAGACGTGAGTCAGTTCACCACCCACAGCTGTGTTGCTCAGTGGGCTAACAAGGTGATAGTATGCAGCAACTAGGGTGTCACCCTTGTCATTCCTACAAATATCATTAATATATCATAAATATATATCATAAATTTAGCATGAAATGACTTTAAGATAGTTTAGCTTCAAACTCCTATTTGGTAAACATGCTATTCCATTTCAATGTATTAAACAAGCCCTAAGATATCAAATATTGACTCCAGCATGAAATCATTTTAAATTCAAGAGGATAATGAAATCAGATTGCAAAACAACAATTATCGTATGATATGACTATAAGATAGCATGTTTAACAAACATGGACTAAGATATAGGAAATACTTGGAAAGTTCAAGGATGCAAGGAGATAAGTGTAAAATAGTGCAAAATGATATTTTCAGTGGAAAACTAAAACACCAATTATAGTATGATATGAAACCTAAATGATATGATTAGTATATATGATTCCAGCATGAAAGCACTTACAAGTTCAAGGATGCAATGAGATCAGAGCCAGTAAAGCTCAATCCCGCATTGTACTTGGTGAGGTTCCCAGAAGCAGTGTCAAATGACAAATCAGTTCCCAAGGCAAGGGCATTGGTTCCCACAACACCATTGAAATGAACAACAGGGTTAGCAGTTAAGCCAATGCTGGTGCTAATTCCTGCATACTCATGCAAATACTGGAGCTCAACCTGTTACAAAAAATGCAGTTTCAACAATATTAACATGGGGTAGAGAGCATTTATTAACAATTAGGAGGATATGCCACAGGACTACAAGAGTATCCTTTGTACCTTGCCTGATTTCTGATCAGGGACAATAAAGTTAAAAATGGCCTTCAAGCCAGGAGCAGGTTCATCAATTGTTACGGTGGTGAAAACCTAAATAGTAGACAAAGCAAAAGGAGAAAGATCAGTAAGCAAACCAAGGCTTTCCAAAACAGACAAAGCCAATGAAACCAACTCCCACTTTGCCAAGTGCAACGGCTTATTGCAACTTCCTCTTCTAGAAACCAAAAGAAGCAATGAAATTGAGTTTTGGTATCAATCTTCCTCCAACAGGACTTTAACCTCAATAGTAATAGGTTCATTAACTAATACAACAATGTTTTGTAAAATTTGGGTAAAGTCCATCAAAATGTGGAAGCATCCTTCTTAGCAGCATAGCACTTACATTGGAGTTAGTGTCCACTTTAATATCTGTGGTGATGTTCTTGTTTATCAGCTTAGTACTGACATCTCCAAATAACAGATCTCCCTTTCTGACTCCATTAGACGTAATAGCCTGTACATGGCATACAGGAAAGAAAAAAACCATCAGTAGTTCGTTGCAACTGCATCATAATTCCAAGAATATCAGGTTTATGCTCTCTTTATATCAGCATTTTGCACCGGATGAACATCAAATAAGTTGTAAACATGAACAAGAAACCACCAAAGCTGGATTTTAATTAGGTATCCAAGTTTATATCCTTCTTTTGTCCAGAAAAAGTTCTGGTCTTTCCAATGCATCATGTTCATATAGGCACAGGATAAACTTAGAAGTGTTGGACGATATAAGGAAGTGTCTGACAATCAGAGATTCAAAGACGATAAATTTTCACCACAGAAAATCAGAAAGGCAAAACGAAATGCTTCCATTACAGATACACAATCTATTTATTTTTTCTAGACAAACTCTCTGACGAAGAACTCAAACCTCTAAAACCGCTCGTCTCTCAACCGAACAAAATGCAATAATGCTTCATGAAATCGACGAATCGTCCAATAAGATGCAAAAATCCCCTAGAAAAAGAATAGACAAAAAGGAGCTAGCCAGGTCAAAATGAGGAGAAAAAACTTACAACACCAGCCGAAGTGTAGGTAGTGAGAGTGAATTTGTGGTCACTCTGGTAGTCCCTGTACAGAAGATCTGGAGAAAAAATCGACAAAAACATATTCAGAAGAACAAATCTTGGGTTGAAAACGAAGATGCAAAATCGAAAAAAAAAACTCAAAAGGAAGGGTGATTCTAACCTCTGGCCCTCTTGCCAATGTCAGAGTAAAGTCCTGGACCCTTCACCATTATCTAAATGTCAAAGAGGGTGAGATGAATTTGGAGGTTGAAGAGGCGGAGGATGAAGAAGGTAGAAGAGAGAATCGGTGTTTTTGTAAGATTCCAAAACCTCTTGTCCAAGAAATTGAGAAATGGAACCCTAGATGATTTGTAGCCGTTGGATCTCCCCTCGTCAATTCATTTATCACAGCCGTTCATTTAGTTCCAGCCATGTCACACGTGTCACGTTTTCTATCTGTCTTTAAAACAACGGGGTTAAATAACAAAAATTTGCTCAAAATGACCCCAACTTTGGGAAAAGTTGCTCAAAAGTCAAAATTATGGATGTTATTCTATTATTTATTTATTTATATATTTTGAATGGTTATTCTATTATTTACGTTAACAAGACTTTGTTTATAAAAAAATTGCTTCTACGGAAGTAGAGGCTGAAAAATTCTCAAATTGACGTAATTGGGTATCCACATGAGGCGACGATAGATTGCTGGATATAATTAAGTGAATTATTGGAATTATTTGTGAATGAGAAACGGTGAGACCTAAGAACATGTGGTAGAATTAGGATGAAAGTACAAAAAGATATATTGGGTGTGAATTTTGTGGTCTTAGTTATGATATAGTGGCAGTAATATGTATTGTATTATGTTGTGATATTTCAACGAGTTATTTCGGAAATGAACGACGAAAGATCGTGTACTCACTAAACATCACAAATGATTGTACGATGATACCCATATGTGACTCATTATCAATGAGAAACAATAAGAAGTTGACAAGTAGATGGAAAGACGTAAGTATATGCCTTCAATGATGTCACGAATGATATGCAAATAAGTTATTTGAAACTAAATCGACAACACCCATAGACGAGTCACGGCGATTGGTGGTGGTATGGTTTTGGCAAGAAAGATTGAACGACAAGGCTACCTCCTTCACTAATATCAAATTTGATGACCGAATATGAATCATGATTGTATAATAATTAGGTCGCAAGCTAAGGACGCATGTTTGGAATAGAAAATACGGTGCTCTCGTACGATCGTGTATCCACTACACCAGTAAGAGTCATTCATAGGCATATCATTCATTTATGTGTAGTTTTTCACCATTATTCTTATTCGTTTCCTATGATCGTATAATGATTAGGTCAAAGTAGCTCTTATTTTGGACATGATATTACAAATGTGTAAATTGCAATTTCTTCCGATGGGTGTATACATCGAAAGTGACTTATGTTCAATGCGAGCATAAAGCAAGAAATGATCCAATATATGATTCACCATCAACGTTTGAAAATGACCTTTAAGACTTGAAGAATCAAGTGATGGATTTAAAATAATATGTACAATTTGTATTTATAAGTAGCTCTTATTTTGTACATGATATTATTAGTGATTATGCTAAAAAAGTGAGTATCACACTTGATATTACACTATGTATTAATTTTCCTGATTTTTATTTCGAAAACTTTATGAATAATGTTTAATGAATTTGATAAATATATATCAAGATTTGTGTTGGTTTTGCTCTCAAAAATCTTGTCGTTAGATATGTATATGATTGTATTAATAGCACACAAAAATACAATTATTTTTCATGTTTTAATTTTTAGTTTTGACAGTCTTGTACATGGCTTATAATCCCAGGGTTTAATAAAACCAATTTCAGTTGTGACAGTTATGAAAACAAGTGATTGTTGTGTCTTTCTTCTAAGTTCTAAGCGGTTCAACTTTGATCTTTCTCCTTCATTGCTTAGGTGGTGTTGAACAAAATACAACCATGACAGCAAGTGATTGTTGTATGTTTTTCAGGAAAGCATTTGGCTGAACATTGTAGAATATATTGCTAGTGACTATCATAGCTGAAATTGGATTACATGTTCTTCATCTATACAAGCTTTTGTATATGTATGTTTTCCATGACAACAAGTGATTGTTGTATGCTTTCCATGACAACAAGTGACTAAATAATATGAGTTGTAAAAATCAATTAATTTATTCATTTTTTAAATTGAGAGATCAGTGGATCGAATTTAATATTTTAATTGAATAAAGTTTAGAGGATAAAATTAGAAAAGTGTGGTTGTTGGATAATTTTGGATATAGTCTTTACCGCCATCAGATAAATATAGAGGTTCATCTCAAGTTACGGTTGTGTTTCCTTGTAATTTAAGGTTCATCTCAGCGCACGGTTGTATCTATGGCTAATCATCCTCTATAAAAACCCATTAACTTATAATCAGCAATCAATCTGCTTGTCAAAGGAGCAGATTTTACTTTGTCCTCTTTTGCTTCCTTTTGACCCGAGGAGGTTCTCAGGGGGCTTACTGGGAAGAAGGCCTTCTTCGCCATATCACCCAATAAGTCATTAACCCTGATTAGCACAACCCTAAATTAATCTCCTTCTGGAAAATAGAGAACCAAAAGGAGAGGACAAAGTTTGTATTTTTTTTTTTTTTTTTTTTCCAAGTGAAATATTGTAGCAATGGCAGGTAGGGTTTTGTTCTTGGTGGTTCTGGCCGTCATCCTTCCTTCCTTGGATGCGCACATTGCCGAGCACGACGAATATTGGACAATGAAGAGCGAGGCCGCTAAGAGAGCCGCGGATCTCGCTTATCACCCAGACCCTTTCAGTGTGACCTACCATCTTAACCATCACGTCAACCAGTGAGCATCACGCTAACCCAACCATTTTATTACATGCATTGTTGCCTAGAACTGCAATACGTACGAGACACGCTACTAGTTAGGGGTGACCATTTCTCGATATCCGATCCGATCTACTAATTTTATAAAAGTCCAATCCGAATACGAAAGTATCTGAATATCTGACATTTTTATCCGGACTAGATATTCTAGTCCAGACTTATTTCTCAATAACTCGATCCGATTATTCGAAAAATATTCTCGGATCGGACTCGGATCACCAACTACAGGATAGTTTCGGAATCTTCGGAGTTTTTTGCTCACCCCTACTACGCAGGCTCGTCTTGCATTCGGCTCATTAAAAGTTCGGTTCGAGCTCGCTCATTTTCTAAACGAGCCGAATATAAACTCGTTTTAAATCACGTATAAAATTTAGACTCGGACTCGACTCGTTTATAAACAATGCTCGGCTCGAGTTCGTTTACTTTCTAAATGAGCCAAATATGAATTATTTTTGAAAATTAGTATAAAATGTAGACTTGATTCCTACTCGGCTTGTATTACATCCCTATTGGTGTGTGCGCAGACTTAACTATATGCAATGATGTTTTGATGGTATTGAAAGGGCTATGAAGGAGCACATCAGCAGCCAGAGCAACGACACAAGAAGAGAGCTCCGAGGAAATAAACAGATGAAGGGAGGAGTCTGTGAAGCCACCAACCCCATTGACAGGTGTTGGAGGTGCAGGCGTGACTGGGCTGAAAATCGGCAGCGTCTTGCTGACTGTGTAATTGGGTTCGGACGTGGCACTACAGGTGGCAAGGGTGGTCGTTACTACACTGTTACTGACCATTCCGACAGTGACATGGTGAACCCGAAGCCCGGGACCCTCCGTCATGCCGTCATCCAAGATGAGCCGCTCTGGATCATCTTTGCACGTCCTATGAACATCAGGCTTTCCCAGGAGCTAATAATGACGAGCAACAAGACAATAGACGCACGAGGAGCAAACGTGCATATAGCACACGGGGCCGGAATCACCATCCAGTACGTGCAGAATGTGATCATCCACGGCCTCCACATACACGACATTGTCCCCGGAACTGGAGGGTTAATCCGGGACTCTGTCGGGCATTTTGGAACCAGGACTCGTAGTGACGGTGATGGAATCTCCATCTTTGGTTCAAGTAACATCTGGATTGATCACTTGTCGCTGTCTAGGTGTACGGATGGTCTCATCGATGCCATCCAAGGATCAACGGCTATTACTATCTCTAACGTTCACCTGACCAACCATGATGAGGTGAATCTTTTATTTGGTCGATCATACAGAAATAAAAGAAGGGTTTAATTTGTGTTTTTTTAGGTGTTTTTGTTCGGAGCAAAAGATAAGTACACCGAGGACCAGAAGATGCAAGTGACGGTGGTGTTTAATCACTTCGGAAAAGGGTTGGTGCAAAGGATGCCGAGGTGTAGGTGGGGATTCTTCCACGTCGTCAACAATGACTATACACACTGGAGTATGTACGCCATTGGTGGCAGCTCACAACCTATCATTATCAGTCAGGGTAACCGTTATATGGCCCCTCCCAACAAGCCCAACTCTAAGGAGGTACTTCTTTACAAACCCATATTCTATCCATCTATATATATATATATAAAAGTTCTAATACTCACCATATATATATATATATATATATATATATATATATATATATATATTTATGAAAAGGTGACAAAGAGGGACTTGGGCGCCCCTGATAACAGTTGGAAGTCATGGATATGGAGATCCGAGAAGGATTTGTTCATGAATGGTGCCTACTTCAGGCAATCCGGATCAGCGTTGAAGAAGAACCCGTATCCCAACGAGATGTTTGAGGCTATGTCAGGGGACCATGTGGGTCAACTAACTCGCTACGCTGGACCAAGGAAGTGCATCCCTGGGGCAGAATGCTAGACCTCTGCAACTGCAATCAACCTACCTATCATTCAATTGGCTTCCAATTTATGTTTTCATTCTAAGGTTACACATAATGACCTTCATTTCTTCCACCCCAAAACAATGAGCTTCATTTTCATTTGATTATTATTATAACATTTATTATTATTATTATTATCAGTATCATTATCATTAGTCATCAGATTGATCTATCACTGTCATTTTCCGAATTAGGGTTCAGTTTTCCCCAAAACTCATCCTCTAATTTTCAAAATGTGCTCGATTTTACGCAAGATAAGTGTACAAACTCATCTTTGGCATTCTTTTGAGGAAACTTAGAAACAAAACATCATCCTCCATCTTCAACAAAAAGCATCCACGTAGAATATCCAACTGGTAACAGTGTACGCAAGTAACTGACAGATATCCAACTCATACACCTGCTTTTAAAAGATTGTCTAATTTTCTGCATAAGTAGAATATCCGGCAATTTTTTTCTAACAAAAGGTCGATCCCTGTGCCATTCCGAATACACAAATCATAACCGATGGGATGAAATGTATCCCACGAGTTAAAGTTCCAGATATACAAAATACAAGTGACTTTTCTTTCAACCTCAAACAGAAGGAAACGCTACACTGGACGTCCCTCCTGCAATTTTATCCTCACAAGTCTGAATACATCAGTTTCTTTCACAAAATATGACAATCTCCTTTTCCTGATGCTTTCAGGATTCATCTTGATCAACCACCCTTCTAACTTTAAGCGGGTTCACTGAAATAATGGGACCCGAGTTGTGATTAGCGTTAATCTTGTCTAAACCCAATGACATAGAACAAGTTGAGCGATAATGACCACGTTGACCACAAAGGGCGCAGCGGCGCTTGATTCGTGGGCAAGTCCTCTTGTTGTGGTCAGATCTGCCACATAGCTTGCAGTGGCGAATCAGTCCAACTCTGCTTTTCTTGGCCAAAGAGGCTCCGCTATCTGCGCTTATCAGTTTCATTGTTTGAGGTTGAGGACATGTCCTCTTATTGTGGCCGTAATTACCGCAAATGCTGCATTTGCGGCGACGCTGGACCTTTCTTTGAGAGCTTTTTGCATTCAACTTCCAGCAGCTTCTTCTATTATGCCCCTTTTCTCCACACAAGGAGCAAGTCCACTTTACCACTTTGCCCTTCAGTTCGGGACAGTAGTACTGCCTGTGGCCTTCAGCTCCACATAGCCCACAATGATATTTCCGTCCTACATTGCAAAGTAATATTTGATTCTTAGGTGGATACGTCAGTTGCATGAGAGGACTGGCTCGAGAGTTACACGTGTGATCTGTTTTTTACAGTCGGTCATACTGCCAAATGCAACTTATTGTATCCATCCCCTCACCAGAAAGTGAATGCCATTTTGTTTGTTCATAAAAAACTTGCAATGACAGATTTTACTCCATGGGTCAAGATAAGCTATAATCTAGCTAATTGCATTTCAGTATAAAGTCATTCCAATCTACTCCAGTCTGTATCCATTCTCAAAAAGCAATTAAACATCAAACTTGTGGAGATAAAAATCTCCCATATCATTAATAAATAAACCTGCAACCTAATATATATATAAGTTCAGTGAGCTACTTCAAACATGTACTCAGCTATTTACCCACCCAAATTAAGAGGAACAGCCCGAGAAAATAGACAATTAAGCAAGCACTTGGACACATAGACACAGTCAAATGAACAACTTCAAATACACGAAAGCCTATAAAATACCTCGCATGATGATGCTTCTTTTGCGACGGTTTTCAGGATCACTGAAGTATGCTTTCATGAGCTCAGAAGCACGCTTCCTTGCGGTATCAGTCCCTTTGGTTTTCTGTTGCAAAAATATATATCAGCGTATTATTCACATTGTCACCCAGCAAATACTCGGACTTTCCACATCTGTATTTATACAAGCAACACATAAATCGTGTAGCCTAAATTTGGACCTTGATTGCAGCAACTCTTTGAGCGTGAAGTGCAGGATCACGATGAATAATCTTCATTCTCTTGCTGAACAGCCCAGTTTTGGCATTGAGACTCTGCAGTCATTCAACTAAAAAAGGAAGATCACATACAATATAGAACAAATTAAAACAAACAATTTATTCAGCCTATCACTTTTACTAATACTGCAAGGATGTTGCAAATTAGATGATATATTGACATTCAACTAATCCAACCAGCAAACTACAGTCAAGTGGAATGAGTTATGATATGATGAAGTTTGAAAGTATCTCATCTTTGAATCTAGTGCTGAAGTAAGAAAATTCTTGAATGGGCAACTAACTTTCAAAGAGCGGCTGATCTTCAAGCCAACTTCAGGTGATGGTGACTGGTATATTCGTTTTGATTTCTTCCTCACCTCCAGCTGCAAATCTAAATTGTCAACTTCATCGTCTTCTTTCACTTTAAGTGGAGAGCTGGAATGGAGAAGAGTCAATGAAAATCTCGAGAAAAGGAAATAAAATGAGATCCTTCAAAATTATTCAAATCAAAAGCATTTCAATAACCGAGAATGCACTGGAAGATGCAAAGAGTTGATCCACAAGTGTCATCATATTGCCTATAGTTAAACACAAGTTTCAAAAGCATTTGAATAAAAAAGTGGGGAAGAGTTTTAGGGTTTAATAAAGTCTTTTTTGTGAACACATCCCCTATAGTTAAACTTAGGAGAGTGGTATTCCTTTATATCTGGAGTCAAGAAACTGTAACTTACTACAATGTATAAAAGAAAAAGGATGGTGAGGTGGAAGTCAATGGAGGATCACATATCCACATTCAGCCACAATCATCTATTCCTCAAAAGTACTTTGGAGAGTAATCCAAATGATCTCCTTCGTATGTTTTAGCACGAATGATCTTATCCTTATCGAACAGGCCTGATCTACTCACTTCTCTTCACGTCATTCATACAAGCTATACAATTTGAAGCATTCAACTACCCTGAATTGAAAATTGTGGCAAGTTCTAGATGGAACATAATTCTGAAAATGGATGTCCATCGAATGAAGTCCGATACGTTGTGCGATATATATGAGAAAGAACAATAATTCAACAAATAGAAAAGAAATACTCACAGATTTATGGTGTTTTACCCTAATATTGACCACGTCCTAAATTCAGATTACAGAGAAAACAAATTATCAGATTGATCCCAGATCACAAATGTCAGAACAAATGACTTGACCAAATTTCGAGTCAGTACTCTAGATTATAATTAGGGTTGCCTACAAAAGTTTATTTATAACACTCTTGTAACCCAAAATATATAATTATAACATGAAAGAAAAAATTCTTAACCAAAAATAACCTAGCCATAAATGATATAATTCTACTCCAAGGAAAGAACCCAACTTTATGCAAGCCATATTATTACAAATCTCTACCATGTCAGAATTTCACTGGGTGTAAATAGATATTCAAGTCATATAAGCAAATCTCTGACTTAACTTAACTTGAATCCTACCATATCTTCCAAATGTATTAGACAATGACCATGTCTAATTCTCTCTCTATATAGATGTAACATATTGTATTTATTAAATGCTCAGATGCACTATGTATGTGTTAGATGAAACCGACTTCTCTCATATGTGATGAATGCATTATCAATGTCCAACTGCAAATGTGTGATGGTGCCACATGCATCAAATGCATTTTCCAATGCCCGAATGCACTATTGTTAGTGCCAAATTACCAGATGTATTATGCAATGCCCAAATGCATTTTTCAGTGCCCAAAATGAACTATTGCTAGTGCTAAATGTATAACGTATATATCCTTGATTCCTTTCCATGCTTCAATTTGTCCCTTAGGACAAGATGCACAGGAACCATGACCTATTAAAGTAGAGCCTTGCAACCAATACCAAATATTGTGCTTGACACCTTTTAGTATTACATCAAAATTCTTGTAGACATTCAAAGCCCCACCTTTACCTTTGAACTATATACATTTACTTATGAAACAACTCAAGGATATCAAATTCTTGCTCATGAGTGAGACATGCCTATCTTCATTCAGTATACGGGTTTTAGCTAGTTTCAACCGTCTTGCAAACACAATAGTTGCCCATGGAAACACTTCCGCCATCTACTTCCTATAAGTTGCAAACTACTCTCTTCGCGAACATATGTGATTGGATGCCTTAGAATCAAGAACCCACAATGAGCCTGATGAATGTTGACATTAACACTTAGAGCAATATCCTCTTCAAAGTTAGCGTCGTCTTCTACAATAGTTGCAGAACTAGATTATGCTCCTACGGGTTTTTTCCTTGCACATTCTTTCTTTCAAAGCCCTTTCTCCTTGCAATAGTTGCATAAATCATTCTCCTTGCAGTAGTTACTTATATGATTTGATTGGCCCCTTTAAAGAATGTGGCATTTCTTTCATCTTCCTTGATTTTTCCTTCCCGTCTCTGCTAAAATGAAACCCACAAGCATGATTATATGAACTTGCATCGTCCTTCCTATGATGCAATTCTCAGGTATGTAGGGCAAACCTAACTTCTTCCAAAGTAACATTATTTTTCCTGTTTGAACAAAATTCTCATATGACAGGGGCAAAGATACTAACAAGAATAAAGTAGCACAGTTTTGTGCTACTTTACATCAATATTATGCAATTCTAAGATCTGAGTGTTCATTAAGTTGAATACTTTCCTACATTCGCATGCCTACAAACGTTGCTTCAAAGCAACGTGTTGGTTGGAGACTTCATCATGTAAAGACTCTCTCCGACTTCGACAACAGTTTTGTGCGGAATAAATTAGAAAAAAATAATAACATAATAATAATAACCAATGCAAAAGTGAAGGGGCAAAAGAATTACCTAGAGCGGGCATTTTCCCATGGCCTTTCATCAATTGACTCCTGCCATATTACACAGTCACCAGAACACTCGCTACATGTCACCATTCCCTGAATGGTTCAAATAAGCTCAATCATTTATTAATATCCACTGGAAGGGAAGAAACAAGATATATACAGAATCACTGGATCAAAATCAAATCCACCAATCAATAAAGATAAAATTCCATTGGAACTTTGAAGGGAAGAAACAGCATACTTTTCCCTTGCATTCTGAACAATCTAATCTTGATCTTTCTATTCC
Organism: Fagopyrum tataricum; assembly: GCA_002319775.1. NCBI lineage: Eukaryota > Viridiplantae > Streptophyta > Magnoliopsida > Caryophyllales > Polygonaceae > Fagopyrum > Fagopyrum tataricum. The sequence goes on from CM008281.1 coordinate 8,396,757, forward strand.
ACACTGGCTGCATGGAGTATATCCCCTACCTCGGCAGCTGGGGCAAGGCAGTTCTCTTATATACTGCCCATTCGGCCCAAACCAGGACCTTGGTTCACTACCATTAGAACTAGAATCCCTGGTAACCGATATCAAAAATGCAAACAGTTACACTTCACAATCACGATTCCCTAATAACTTAAGCAGAAAAACTAGGATCTTGTAACAAGTGTAGAGGAAACCAGAAAAACAATGGCTTTTGCAACTCTAGATTAATTCAATCTACTACACTACTACTAACTACTTGATGATATGCACTACAAACAAATTCGAAAAGAAGCGCAAAGACATTCAGGAATGTAAGAAGAAAGCTAGAATCCCTGATAACATAAATCCACAGAATCGAAGTGGAATGCAGAAACAACCTTTGAGACAAGTCCACCCCAAGTCCGAAGAGCTCCTCGGAAGGATCGTAATTCAACTGCCAAGAAATGGACAAAAATAGAAATTTAATTATCAATTGAGCAAATCCATAGTAAAACCAGAGGAAACACAACATTAAATAGATTGTACCTGATTAGGTTTGAGGACGGAATCGTCCTTGAAAGAGGACGAAAGTCGGACTGAGAAGAAAGCCGGAGATCGACGGGAATGTAGAAAGACGAAGCTACCGCTCCGATTGGTGAGTGGATGCAGCCATAACCGAAGGCTTGAGCACATTGAAGACATGTCTCATAGCCTCATGTCACTCCACCAGAAAAAGGAAGAGGAAGAAAGAAGATAAGTGAATGGCCGTAGAGGTTTTCAACGATGGCGATACTAGTGATCCATAGACTCTTGTTACAGGGCCACGTCGGCAATTTATTGTGTGGTCGGGCGAGTGGACGGACGAACAATTAGATCTACCGCATCACTGAAAATCTTTTATATCTCTCGTATTTGTAACTTTGTATCCTTCACGTGATTGGTGGATTTTATATTATTTTTTTTTTTTCATAAAGCACTAATATTTTAATCCTATAAATAGAATATCTTAATTGCTATATGTGTGATACATGTATTCTATGATGTGGTTGGCTGATCCTATTTTATATATGTGTAATACATGTATTCTATGATGTGGTTGGTTGATTCTATTTTATAGAATAAAATTTTTATTGCTTTACGAGAAAATAATAAACAATATAAATTTCAATAATTACGTGATAGAGTTACAAGGATACCTATCAGGAGGATACAAAAAATCTTGACCGGACGAGGACATAGCGTATCAAAGAATTGTGGTCCACAGGTCGTATGGGTCCGTTTCGCAAGCGCATAAATTAATGGAGTAGTTATTTTTTTTGAAACCAATTAATGTAGTTATTGTATTAGGATTATTTTGAACCAAAATAGTAACCAAATATACATGAATTATAGGTTATTGGAGGGATTATTTTCCAGTAAAGTATATGTTGAGCTTGCCGAATGAAGCCTAAATGTCGTGTCCTCGCCTTGCCGCGTGTGTATATACACTAATATTATTGAGGGGTGAGCATAAACTTTGGGGGTTTTCGCGATTCATGAATACACGGTGAATTCGAAAACTATGAATGTCACGGTTTCAGAAATCGTAATTGTGATAGAACACTCACGGTCATGAGTTCCGAAACCGTGATGGTCACGGATCACGAGGGCCGAGGCCGACAATTTTTCTTTGTAAATTCTACCAAAATAAAATAACAAATTTATCTTAATCCAGTGCACGCTTGTCACGGATTCGGAATCCGTGACCGTGTGTTTGGTAATTATATTAATGTGTACTTAAAAATAAAACAATGAATAGTTAATGAATAAAAATAAAATTCACCTATTGCTCCTATGCTTTAAAATGTTTTAAATAGTGTTAAATCGTCATTTTTATTCTTATAAATATAATTTGTAAGTAACACTTTTAATTAATTGATATAAATACTAGCCAATAATTTAAAATATCTGTAACCATTAATTAGCAAAAAAAACAATGGGATTGTGATTCATATGTAAATGTGTATAGTTTCTAATTTTATGGATACATTTTGTCAAATGTCACCTATTTTGAGTGTAGTTTTTTGCAATCAACTCTATGGTTCTTACACGTGGAAATGTAGAAATTGAACATCTATTGTGGTCCACACGTGGCACTCTGGATTTTATATTACACGCATTACTCTGGATTTTATCCTATACGCAAAATAAGTTATAATAACAAACGCCCCCGAAACGTAACTGATTTCGATTCTTCTCATAATAAATAAAAAAATAAAAAACCGATTTCGATAACTTTTGAATCTCTAATGAATGTGTATAAAGAGAGAAGGCGAACGTAGAGAGATTCAAAATCAATTCTTGGATCGATTGAGCTGAAGATTTACGAACAGAAGGTGAATTTCCATTATCTTTTTGTGGGTTTGTTGGCATGATTGTCTATATCTTTGCACCTAATTCTTTTTGTTCATCATGTTGATTTTACCGGTAATTGTGAATGGATAAGACGAATCTTTTTTCCGATTATTGTTATATCTTGATTATGTGTTAATTTTCAAATGACGTAGTTCATGTAAATTCTCCATGGGCTTCCATGATCTAGCTTCTGCAAGATCTTTTGCCAATTTATGATTTATTCAAGAATCTTGTTAGAGAAGCTCTCATTTATTGAATTAGGATTCACTTTTGAAGCTTAAGACTATATAATCGTTATGTATAATGTATTGATAAAAATCAAATGCGAAACAATTCCAACACTACGAACAATTTTAATATTAGATGATCACAATGCGTTTACATTTATACGATTTTACAAATTGGTTGAATTCTTACAGATATGTCAATACCGCAAGATGAGAAAAACAAAAGCAAAATCTCGAGTTGTGATGCTTACTTTGAGACCATACAAAGAAGGAAGAAGCTTCCGAAATCTCTTCAAGAATCGTTAACGGATGCATTTGCAAATGTTCCAGTGTCTTCCTTTCCATGTGTCCCCCGTGGAAAAGGTAAACCCTAGATCTCCAAACTAAATGAATTTCACACGAGGGATAAGTTTGTTGATCCTAGACTTCTATTGCAGTGATTGAGATCAATGCAGATACGACTGTTGCAGATGCAGTAAGAATCCTATCTGAGAGTAATATAATGTCAGCTCCCGTCGTCAATCCGGATGCAGAAAACAGCACAGATTGGAGAGAGAGGTATCTTGGAATCTACGAGATTGGAGAGAGAGGTATCTTGGAATCGTAGATTACTCGTCTGTTGTACTTTGGGTTCTAGAGACTGCAGATATCGCAGCTGCTGCTTTATCAGCCACGTCTGCAACAACGGGTGGGCTCGGAGCAGGTGCCGTTGGAGCTTTGGGAGTGGTGGCACTAGGCGCCACAGGCCCGGTTGCTATCGCCGGGATGACTGTTGCTGCCGTTGGTGGAGCCATTGCTGGTGGTTTGGCTTCTGATAAAGCAGAAGGCAAAGAATCGACTTCGATTGCTAATGAATTGGGAGATGATTTCTACAAAGTTCTTCTCCAAGAAGAGCCTTTCAAATCAACTAAAGTAATTGTTCTGGTTTATATAGATAGTGTATATGAAGTTTTATGTATTCTACGTGTTTATATAGCCTCTTATTGTTGCAGGTGAGGACGGTTATGAAATCGTTCAGGTCATCACCTTTTCTTCCGGTGAAAATGTGTAGCTCTATGTTGACAGTGTTACTGCTGTTGTCGAAATACAGAATGAGAAATGTTCCGGTGATTGAACCGGATCAGCCACCAATCAAGAATTTTATCACTCAGTCTGCAGTTGCTGAAGGACTAGATGGATGTCGAGGAAGAGATTGGTTTGATAAGATTTCATCATACCCAATTTCGGAATTGGGGCTCCCTTTCATGCCACACGGCGAGGTGGGTTGTAATGTTATTACAAATTTACAATACCATTGTTGCTTCTAAAATTTTACTTGAGTTTTTGGTGACGTAAATGTTGAACAGGTTACAAGTGTACAAGGGAATGAGTTGGTGTTGGAAGCTTTTAAGAGAATGAAAGATAAAGAAGTTGGTGGGCTCCCAGTGGTTGAAGGACCAAAGAAGAAGATCATTGGCAATATAAGCATGAGAGATATAAGATATCTATTGTTGAAGCCTGAAATCTTCTCCAATTTCAGGTATAATTAGGGTAGTTCATAGTCTGGATCGGACTAGACTAGACCATAAGCTCACAGACCAGACCGGACCATTTCACACAAACCGGTCCGTTTCACTATTTGTGTGAAACGGTCCATGGACCGGCCAAGTCTAATACGGTTCAGTACGGATCGTATTGATTTTTTTATAAAAAAGTAATTATAAAAAATATTGTGTGTGGATTAAATTCGGTGTGGTCCGGCAGTCCGGGTTTAGACTAGACCGTATGCATTACTTGTTCAAAAATATTAAAAGTGTAAATTAAATATCCGGACCAGAATTTTACAATTACGGTCCAAGACAGGCCGACGTAATTCGTCAAGAAGTTTATGATGCGTCTTGTTTAGGTTATCTTAGCTTAAGAATATGGGTTTGTATGCATTCCAGGAATTTGACAGTGAAGGAGTTTGTGGACACCATAGCTTCATCAGAACAAGAAATCGGAAAAGTATTTCCGGCGATATCATGCAAGCTGGATACAACCCTTGGTAATATAATCCATAATCTAGCTTCAAATATGGTTCACAGGATCTACATGGTGGAGGGGAATGATGAAGACGAAGTGGTTGGTGTTATAACACTTAGAGACGTCATCTCTTGCTTCATCTTCGAGCCACCAAATCACTTTGATACCTACTATGGTTTCTCTATTAAGGAATTGCTCACCAAGTGAAGGTGTTATTTTGGTTTTTAATAAAATTTCTAGCTAGTATGTTCATAATACATTACGCAATGTACGTCTACATGGATTGCAGTTTCCATCTAATTGCTTAGTATTCTCATGTTGTCTCCTTTGATACAAGAAGAGATATGTAGAAAGGCACATGGGAATGTAAGCACGATACCCATTAATCAATTTACAGTACTTAACGAATAAGTCACAATTGTTGTTCTCTCATCTTCACATTTTTTTTCTTCTTATTTTGGAATTTTAGTACTTTACAGTTACGTATATTCTACCACTACATGTTGTTTCTAACTTATGTCGGAGAATATTGTAACTTCCGTGTTTTAATAATCTTTGATGTCGGTTAAAGACCATACAATGGGTTCTAAATTAACTTTGACCAAATTGGATTCTCTAACCAAATAAGACCATGTAATGTCACGATTAACTTGACACGGTTTCACAAATAAGACCATGCAACAAATTAAAACCACTAATAGACCTTACAATTAACCTAACACAATTTCACAATAGACGTTTCAATTTCACAAATAAGAATGTAAGAAGTAGACTTAGTTTATATCCGGACTTGGCCGGAGTTCATAATTTTTTTTTCCTGTTTATCCAAACCCGGATCGTGCCGAGCCCGGCAGACGGAGTGGCTGCCGTACCCCGGACGGGTGGGTCAGCGGGTACACATTTTTGCCTGTTTATACTTAATATTTACTTTATATATATATATATATATATATATATATATATATATATATATATATATATATATATATATATATATATATATATATATATATATATATATATATATATATATATCCAGGCCGGTGGCTACGCATTTTGACCCTGCGGATCTAGAGTGATGCTCGAATCCGGCCCGATGGGCCTAACAATCTTTTTTTATTTATTTGTTTGCTCGGTCGGCCTTCCTCCACAATTAATACCCGCTCGTTTTCCAGGCGGACCGGCCTGACCGGACTACTTGGAGATGATCAAATCTAGTAACAAGTTAAAATCATATAAGAAGTTAAAAATTAAAACGTTATTAGGTTAAAGACCACACGGTGGGTCTTATCAAACAACTTCACAAATAAAGCTTACTATAAATACATTCATATGAAATAAAAACTGAATGAAAATATAAGTACAATGGAATGAAATAAAAACTGAATGCATAAATATATCAAACTTGTTATATGAGAACACATGTACATTTTTTTTTTTATAAAAAGGGTCGGAACCTATTTATTACGATTGAGACAAGATAATTACATCCTTGTCATACGAGGAAAACTAACGTACACCTAATAAATCATCTAAGAGAATTCTACCTACACAATCACGAGGGTCCCTCAAAACATGTAAACCAATATCTAAAACTCCACGATTTTTCCCGGATGAAAGGCAACATTAGCATGAGTGTCCGGTGTCATATTCCCTTCGCGAAAGATATGACCGAGTCGAATGACTCAATCTCGGATAAAGAAGCCCTGCATTTGGGTATTAGGCTAAAGAGAGGGTGAATCGAGTCTACACCATTCTCTAACAAGTCAAGGACCAACCTAGAGTCAACCTCAACAAAGATATGTCGAAGGCCATTGACCAAGCAAGATCCAACTCTTGAATAACCCCCAAAGTTCAACAACATACACCATAGTCACCCCTAGATTCGCCGTGTGAATCCCCTAATGCATTCACCATTAGCATCTCTGAGTAGACCTCCTGCCAAAGCGAACCCGCGAGACCACGAACAACCCCGAGTTCATTTTAATCTTATCTCAAATCTCTACCGGCACACCATCATTTCATGATTATGCGGGAGAACGTTTAGTATATTCCTCTGGCTAAAAGAATATATGGTTTCATTGTAATGTGCCTAGATGAACTCCACCTTGTTCATCCCCCGTGGTCCTCTCAAAACACTTGTTCATTATGCCACAATCATAATCACCATAGGATAATAATGAACATAGTGCTCCACACAACAACCAGGTCACTAGTAAGATTAACTTACTAGTGAGGTACAAATTGCATCCAACACATGGCTAGTGTGCTTAAGGTCTTTGAAAACACATGTACATAAAATACCAATAAGAAGAACACTGGAATGAAAATATAGAGAATAACTTACTGAAAATCACCCATTAAATAAGGTCATTTGCAACTAACCAACCATTAAATGGCTTATTGTATAAAAACACCCATTATATTTGTTCCGTTAGCAAAAGACCACACGTCCTCATTATCCGTCTATTTTTTCGGTAAAGGGCCCACCACTTAATATATTTTAATATTATTCTCTTGAAACCGTGAATCAGGTGAATAAATTGAATATGAAGACCGAACCAGGTATTTTTAATGAATAGAAAAAAAACATTGTACAAGGGTTCTAATTAGTGTTTCGATCACAAGTTTACTTTCAGGGAATTGAAACGAAGAAAGTAACTATAAGTCATTGACTGAGTGCCGAACTACAAATGAATATATGTTGAAGTAAACAAGGGTGTTGAGCTTCACAAAACTCTAACTGCGGATGCACCGAGAGATGATGTTGCACCAAGTGAAAGCTATCGCAATCTTGAAGATGCAATATATTATTATTGGAAACATATTTCATATGTATGGAAAAGATTTGCCGGAGGACCTTTCATCTATATTGTAAAGTGTATCTTAGAAAAATATCTCTTTCTAAAAATTGAGTATCTTAGGATCTTTTAAGATAGGAAAGGAGATCATTGACATTATATATTCTTTGGCCGGAGACGAAAATTGGAAAAAAGATCTTTTCAGTTTAGGGTTAATACTCTATAAATAGCTTTGGGGTTGTTATACTAGATCAACTCTTCCGAAACATTTTTATTTTCAAAGACTTAGTTATGTCAGTCCACTAAACGACCGAAGTCAGAGACCAGCCGAAGACTAATTCCGTGGTAGACGACAAGAGATGGAGACGACGTGAAGAAAAGTGAAGGCCTTTATTGGACAAGGTTCGAGTTTAGAAACTAAGGAGTCTCAGGTGGTATTAGGATTGAGAATTGTATATTTCAGTCAACTTATCAATAAAGTTGGGTGAAAAGTTGAAGTCCTTACTAGTGGAGTTACTAGCAGGACAAGTGGTTTTAATCATGATTGACTAGTTGGTCAGTTAGGACTTCCACTTTAAATCTTGCGTCTTGGCACATTTATTGTTTTAATTGTTACTGTTAGCCGTAGTCTTAAATATATTTTGTTGCCCTGGAAATTGACTTTAGTTTTCAATACTAACGATCTCCGATCAAACAATTGATATTAGAGCACGTTGTTCTAGATTGGGTTAAGATACTTGCAAGTAGATATAAGTTCCTCAATCAACAAAGTGTCGGAATGATCTTATTGTAAAAGTTAGGATTTCTTAATCTTAATTAATGATAATTAACCTAATCATCGATTGTAATTGACTCATAACTCGTGAACTGTTTGATTCCGTCAATTTGATGATTACCCAAAGCAACTAAACGAGCTTTATAACGCTCTAATCCATCATATTTATGTTTACTTCTAAATACCCATTTACATCCGATGTCTTGTTCGGCGGAAGATCAATAACATCCCATGTATGGTTACGAGTAAGAGTGTCAAGTTCTTTTTGCATATCATACACCATTTTGGATCAGAAAGAGCATCCGAACAGAGCGAGGTTCAACCGCAGACTGAACTGCCTTACCAAAACATTGATGGGAGGGAGTAAGTTTTGTAACACCCCAAATCCGTAGGACTCAGGGTGCTATTGGGCTAGGATCTCACAATGGATCTTGACCCTAGCATGACAACAAGTTCACTAGATCTTACAACAAGGCACAGATAGATTAAAACCAAAACATCAAATTGTAATATATATATATATATATATATATATATCAAAAGGTAAACAAAAGTACCGTTGAGTACAGACCAAACATATATCTATACATAGCAAAACATCCCATATCCCACGTACAATCCTAGTGTACGGAGCCCTCAACGGATCACCGCATCTGGATCACTCTGCAGTTCTCCTAACCTAAAAAGCATCTACAACACGGTATATAACCGTTAGCTAACCATTCATATATAAGATAATGCACAAGCACAAACACAAGTCAAGGAATCATAAACACATAATCATGTTGTCACACATTTACCTAGTTAATCATCTTTATATAGTCCAACACTCAAATCGTATATATATATATATATATATATATATATATATATATATATATATATATATATATATATATATATGAACATATGTGACACGAGGAATATATAATCCTCGCCTCTGAGTGCTATAGCCAGCTGGAGTGGGTATTGGAACACCCTCCCGTATACCATAAAGGAGTGGGGAGCGCCCAACCCGTATACCAGCTCTGGCCTGACTACAGAGAACCTCCCACACTCCTCAGCGGGATGAAAGGGAAGGTTGTCACAACCACTACAATGGGCGATCACTAAACCATATGTCGGTAATAATCAATATCGCATGCTATAAAGCATATAACAAACACCACTCATGCAAACATCCGATATAAGGATGGTAGCTAAGTAAGTCCTACGGACTTACCTCAACCTCGAGATATCCTCAACCACAATCCACTCCAATCTGGAAAACAACACTGCCTAATAACAAGGCATAAAGAGATATCAAATCTCCTATCAATCAAAGGGGTCACACCTAGACCCAAGGGATCCATAAGGATCATATCCAACCTATAACCTCAATAACCTACTAAACCTCAAAGCCATAACCGACACATATCAATATCATAATCATCATCATCCTATCCTGATACACACACCTAGCATGCCACTAACCTGCTCATACTAGGAAAGGAAAGGATCTATACTACTCTAGGTAGATCCTGTACAAGACGCACCTGCGTGACAGGAAGGACGCAGGGGCGAAGCAACGGAAGGCGCAGGCGCGGCGGCACTCCCACGTAGGGGCGGTGACACAAGTGACGCAGGCGCGGCGGCACTCTTGCACAGGTGCGGTGACACTGTCAACGTAGGGGCGGTGGCATTGGGGCGCAAAGGCGGTTCACAGTGCAGGAAGTGATCCCCGACTTCTCTTCAACTCTTCACTCGATGATTTCACGTCTTCAACAACTAGTAGCCATACACATACATATATATATATACATACAAACATCAATATAGGCCTAGTAGCTCCAACACACAAGATTCAACTTGTGAAATCCTAAACTAAAGAGAAAGAAAGAAAGAAAGAAAGAAAGAAGAAGAGTAAGCTCACCACTGTTGTAGCCTAACAAGGAGATGATCAACAACACACCCTCAACTGGCTCTCAAAGCTCAGCATCAACATCCACACTATCATCATCAAAGCCACACAACTTTCTTGCCAAAACTCAAAAAGAAACACAAGAAGAAGATCAAATGAGAAGGAAGAGAGAAGAAGGTCGTGAGGTAGCTGAAGAATGAAGAAACCCTTCCTCAGGAAGCAAAGAAATGGTTATAAGGGAAGCTAAGAAGAGTAAAGCATGGTCCAACGATCAACAATGCCGGCTGCAGCCGCAGGAAACCATAGGGGCGGAACATAGAACAAGCTGCAGGGGCAGCCCTCTGGACCCGCAGGAGCGGCTAACCCCAGCTCAACACTTAAAGACTAAGGCTCTTACATCTCACCGCCCCTAAAAACAAGTTTCGTCCCGAAACTTGTGAAATCCCAAAACCACTCGGATTCATAAGTCGAGGTATAACTCTCTCTATCGGAGATATCACATCTCCGCTCATAAGGTATCAACCTATATCACTCTATAACCTCAAACACGAGCATGGAGGAAATCATCATCTCTAGCAACAAGATCACTATACTATCCAAGGCATAGAGGGAAACCATCTCTAGACAAACTATCATCACATCGCAAGGGCATAGAGGAAAAACATCTCTAGCCGAATCATACTCACATCGCAAAGGCATAGAGGAAAAACATCTCTAGCCGTATCATCATCACATCGCAAAGGCATAGATGAAAAACATCTCTAGCCGTATCATACTCATAACATAAGGGCATGGAGGAAAAACATCTCCAGCGAAACTATGTCCACCAAAAATAGCATGGAGGAATAACCATCTCCAGCTAAACCCTAATCGCATCCCAATAGCATGGAGGAAAGAACCATCCCCAACTATAATCATCAATCGCGCTAGCACGTCAAAATCTAATAAGATCATAAATCACATCATAGCTAACACAAAAATAAACACATCATAGCATATAAGCACATAATCACAACACTCACCAAGATAGTACTAAGATCTACTCGTCGATCCTACATGTACATCCATCTCGGCGCAGAACTCTGGATAGTTCATCTGGATACTATCCTTAGTCTCCCATGTAGCCTCATTAGGTCCTTGTATCGACAACTTTATCCTCAACATCGGAATGTTTTTCGAACGCAGGCGTCTCATACCTCGTTCTAGAACTACAATCGGGTGCTCAACAAAAGTGTGGTCCGGCTCGACCACCAAATCATCATAACTCACAACGTGTCTCGGATCTGGTATATACTCCCTCAGTTGAGACACGTGAAACACAGGGTGAACACCCTCTAATCTCGGAGTCAAGGCTAATCTGTATGATGCGCTCCCAACTCGATCCAGAATCTCGAACGATCCGACATATCGGGGGCTCAACTTCCCCTTAATGCCAAAACGTCTAATACCTCGTGTCAGAGACACTCTCAGCCACACACGGGCTACTACTCTGAACTCTAGGGGTCTACGCCTCCTATCTGCATATGACTTCTGACGACTTTGTGCAGTCAACATCCTCTCCCTAATCAATGCTACACGAGCAACATCATCCTGAACCTGATCAGGTGTCAAACCACTAACACTGCTAGGCTCATCCCAACATAACGGTGTGCGACATCTCTCTCCATACAATGCCTCATATGGGGCCATCCCAATCGATGCATGCCAGCTGTTGTTGTACGTGAACTCAACTAGTGGGAGATGATCCGTCCACACTTGTCCCCAGTCCAACACACAAGCTCGCAACATATCCTCCAATGACTGAATGGTCCTCTTTGACTGACCATCTGTCTGAGGATGGAATGCAGTCGTGAAGTGCAAACTCGTCCCCAGGGCAGTTTGAATCTACTGCCAAAACCTTGAGGTAAATCGCCCATCTCTATCGGAGACGATCGTCCTCCGTACACCATGGAGTCTCACTATCTGTCTAGTGTACTCCTCAGTCAATCTGCTCACTGGCCACGTTTCCCGAATAGGGATAAAACGTGCGGTCTTCGTCAATCTGTCAACTACAACCCAGATGGCATCAAAGCTCATGCTCGGTCTCAAACCAATCACAAAATCCATGGCGACGTCCTCCCACTTCCACTGCGGTATAGGCAGTGGATGAAGTTCACCTTTAGGCCTACAATGCTCGATCTTGACCTACTAACAGGCCGCACACTGTGCCACAAATCTGGCCACGTCGGGCTTCAGCCCTCCCTACCAATATGAGCGTCTCACATCCTGGTACATCTTACTCGTACCTGGGTGCACTAAGTAAGGCGTACAGTGAGCCTCCTGTAATATCCTCCGTCGCAAATCCGCATCGGCGGGTACACAGACGCGACTGCGGCGTCTCATCATTCAATTTGCTCCTATGGAGAATTGTGGTGCCTCACCACAGAACATCCTCTCTCGAACAGAGGTTCTCACCCAATAGATCAGGGAGAACCTCTAAGGTACTCAACTGGGCGTCCTCATCAGGAAACTGGATGTCCAACTCTAGCCAAGCCAGATCTCTCTGTAGCTGAGGCTGAACTGTCAGTCTCGCAATCGCCTTCTCTCGAGGTGTCTTCTTGCTCAGGGCGTCGGCGACAACGTTCGCCTTCCCCGGATGATACAGAATCTCTAGATCAAAGTCCTTGATCAACTCAAGCCACCTACGCTGGCGGTTATTCAATTTCCGATGCGTGAAAATATACTTCAGACTCTTGTGGTATGTGAAGATCTGACATGTAGCACCATACATGTAATGCCTCTAGATCTTTAGTGCATGAACTACCTCTGCCAACTCCAGGTGATGAGTCGGGTAGTTCTCCTAATACGTCTTCAGCTGTCTAGATGCATATGCAATCACTTTGCCTCGCTGCATCAACACACATCCCAAGCCTAGCTTGGATGCATCACTGTAAACCACAAAATTATCTGTGCCCTCCGGCTGTGCTAAGATAGGAGCGGAAGTCATACGTCTCTTCAGCTCCTCAAAACTCTGTGTACATTGCTCAGACCATACAAACTTGGTAGTCTTCCTCAACAAACTCGTAAGTGGACGGGCAATCACAGAGAATCCCTCCACAAAGCGTCGGTAATAGCCGGCTAGGCCAAGAAAGCTACGTACTTCCTTGACGTTCGTCGGTGTCGTCCATGCTGCTACTGACTCGATTTTGGCCGGATCAACCTTGATCCCCTCGGCGGAAACAATATGACCCAAGAATGCTACCTCTAGCATCCAGAACTTGCACTTAGAGAACTTAGCATAAAGTTCTCTATCTCGTAAAACCCGTAACACAGTCCTCATTTGTCCTACGTGTTCCTCTCTACTGCAAGAGTACACCAAAATATCATCTATAAAGACTACCACAAACTGATCCAGGAAGTCGATGAATATGTTGTTCATCAACTCCATGAAGACTGCCGGGGCATTCGTCAGCCCAAATGACATCACTACAAACTCATAGTGTCCATATCGGGTCCGAAATGATGTCTTGTGCACATCCTGCTCTCTCACCCTCAGCTGGTGATACCTTGAGCGCAAGTCAATCCTGGAGAACACCGTCGCTCCCTGAAGTTGATCTAGCAAGTCGTCAATATGGGACAATGGATACTTGTTCTTAATGGTCACCTTGTTCAGCTCTTTGTAATCGATGCACAATCTCAACGATCCGTCCTTCTTCCGCACGAAGAGGACAGGTGCTCCTCACGGGGATACGCTAGGGCGGATGAAGCCCTTCTCAGCCAACTCCTCGAGTTGCTTCTTCAGCTCCAACATCTCGACAGGTGCCATACGATATGGGGCCTTCGAGATCGGTCTCGAACCAAGCTCCAACTCGATGCCAAAGTCCACGCTCCTCTAAGCGGGCAAACTGGACGGCTCAACAAACACATCTGTAAACTCGCAGACCACTAGGATATCCTCTAACGCTATACTCTCCCCATCCTTCATGGCATAACACCAGAAGGCGTCACAACCCTGTGCGATCAATCTCGCTGCACGTACCGCGCTGATCACCATGCTTGACTTCCCAAGGTCCCAACCTCAGAAAACCTCTATCTGACCTAACTCGGTATAGACTGTCATGGTCCTCCTACCTACATCTAATACCGCATGATGCCTATCCATCCAATCTATACCCAAAATGACTTCCTCATGCACCAACAGCAGGACGAAGAAGTCAACAAGTAACACACGAGTCCCCACACAAATGTGACAATCATATATCTCGCGGGTACCTCTGACCCTGCTACCATCGGGTAATCCTATACCAAAGGGTATCCCCTTGGTCGTAAATAGACTCAAACGCTCAACACATGCATCAAATATAAATGAATGCGTAGCTCCCGCTCATAATCTGAGGCTCTATCCTGATAGTCCATCAGGGACTCACAATGAAATCCCGCCATATAGGTCCGGGCGGCATCCCTCAGTCGTCGGGAAAAGAGATATACATGCTGATCCACAGGAGGTGTAGCTGGGCCCAACAAGGCCAGCTCCTCCTGAAATCTCTTGATCGCCTCAAAGCCAGCCTCAACAAAATCCCGCAGTTTCTCCCTCCTCAATGAGGCAGGGCAAAACGCTCTCTGATCAAACTCCTCATATGGTCATAGCTAGTACCATGACTCCGCACGGATCTCCACCAATGTTGTGCCAAGTCTTGGAATAGAGTCTGCACTAACTCTATATGTCGGTCCTCTGGACATCTAATAGACTCAAGGGCTGAGTCTACATGTCCAATCCACAACTCCACCTCTAATCCCACCTTCCCAGAGAAAGGGGGTACTCCCATTTGATGTAATGCCTTCAACCAAGTATCTAGTCGAGACCCTCTATGCTCCTCTAGAACTCGAGTAATCTCAGCAGCACGTGCCGGTACAACTGGAACCTGAGTAGCTCCATGGGATCTCTCAGATGATCCCTCCTGTTCCAGAAAATCCGGGGCACGTCTACCCGCTCTGGCAGCCTCCTCTACTTGCCTAATGTACGCGCGGAACTCTGGTCCCCCATCGAGGCATGATCCGAGTCATTTGACTGGACTTGTTGTGGTCTCTGTCTCCTAGCCATACCGTTCACAATCTCAGGAATGACACTCTCAGCAACATCCTCATGGACCTCCTCCGTTGCAGGTGGATCAACAACGGGAATCTGACCCTGTCCTACCACTATTGGAGGAAGAGGGGGTCTACCCCTACCTCGTCCAACTGCAGATAAGACTCTAGTCCGAACCATCTACAAGGTATACACCTAACTTAGAAGGCTATATATATATATATATATATATATATATATATATATATATATATATATATATATATATATATATATATATATATATATATAAAGTCAATCACAACATCACATAAGGTAATATCTATATATATATATATATATATATATCTATATTGTCGAGGTCCTCAGAGGGGTGATGGCTTCTCGTACACACTATCCCAAAACATTTGTACTCATTTCAAACCAAAAACCTTTTGAAAAGTCAGACCCCTTTCGGGTTCTGTTTATTTATCTATTCGACCTTTATCGCAGATTGCAAGTGCCATTGTTGTCAACCTGGGGCTCTGATACCAACTTTGTAACATCCCAAATCCGTAGGACTCGGGGTGCTACTGGGCTAGGATCTCACAATGGATCCTGACCCTAGCCTGACAACAAGTTCACTAAATCTTACAACAAGACACAGATAGATTAAAACCAAAACATCAAACTGTAATATATATATCAAAAGGTATACAAAAGTACCGTTGAGTACAAACCAAACATGTATCTATACATAGCAAAACATCCCATATTCCACGTACAATCCTAGTGTACGGAGCCCTCAGCGGATCACCCCATCTGGATCACTCTGCAGTTCTTCTAACCTGCAAAGCATCTACAACACGGTATATAACCGTTAGCTAACCATTCATATATAAGATAATGCACAAGCACAAACACAAGTCAAGGAATCATAAACACATAATCATGTTGTCACACATTTACCCGGTTAATCATCTTTATATAGTCCAACACTCAAAAAACATATATATAAATATATGTATATGAACATATGTGACACGAGGAATATATAATCCTCGCCTCTGAGTGTTATAGCCAGCTGGAGTGGGTATTGGAACACCTTCCCTTATACCATAAAGGAGTGGGGAGCGCCCAACCCGTATATCAGATCTGACCTGACTACAAAGAACCTCCTAGACTCCTCAGCGGGATGAAAGGGAAGGTTGTCACAACCACTACAATGGGCGGTCACTAAACCATAGGTCGATAATAATCAATATCGCATGCTATAAAGCATATAACAAACACCACTCATGCAAACATCCGATATAAGGATGGTAGCTAAGTAAGTCCTACGGACTTACCTCAACCTCGAGATATCCTCAACCACAATCCACTCCAATCTGGAGAACAACATTGTCTAATAACAAGGCATAAAGAGATATCAAATCTCCTATCAATCAAAGGGATCACACATAGACCCAAGGGATCCATAAGGATCATATGCAACCTATAACCTCAATAACCTACTAAACCTCAAAGCCATAACCGGCACATATTAATATCATAATCATCATCATCCTATCCTCATACACACACCTAACATGCCACTAACCCGCTCATACTAGGAAAGGAAATGATCTATACTACTCTAGGTAGATCCTGTACAAGACGCACCTGCGTGACAAGAAGGACGTAGGGGCGAAGTAACGGGAGGCGCAGGTGCGGCGGCACTCCCACGTAGGGGCGGCGTGACACAGGTGACACAGGCGCGGCGGCACTCTTGCGCAGGTGCGGTGACACTGTCAACGCAGGGGCGGCGACACTGGGGCGCAGGGGCGGTTCACAGTGCAGGAAGTGATCCCCGACTTCTCTTCAACTCTTCACTCGATGATTTCACATCTTCAACAACTAGTAGCCATACACATACATATATATATATATATATATATATATATATATATATATATATACAAACATCAATATAGGCCTAGTAGCTCCAACACACAAGATTCAACTTGTGAAATCCTAAGCTAAAGAGAAAGGATGAAAGAAAGAAAGAAAGAAAGAAAGAAGAAGAGTAAGCTCACCACTGCTGTAGCCTAACAAGAAGATGATCAACAACACACCCTCAACTGGCTCTCAAAGATCAGCATCAACATCCATATCATCATCATCAAATCCACACAACTTTCTTGCCAAAACTCAAGGAGAAACACAAGAAGAAGATCAAAGGAGAAGGAAGAGAGAAGAAGGTCGTGAGGTAGCTGAAGAATGAACAAACCCTTCCTCATGAAGCAAAGAAATGGTTATAAGGGAAGAGAAGAAGAGTAAAACATGGTCCAACATTCAACAATGCCGGTTGTAGCCGTAGGAAACCGCAGGGGCGGGCTCCCTGAGCCGCAAGGGCATAATACAGAACAAGCCGCAGGGGCGGCCCTCTGGACCCGCAGGGGCGTTTAACCCCAACTCAACACTTAAAGATTAAGGCTCTTACAAGTTTATCGTATGAAAAAATTAGAAATAGAATACGCAATACCTAGTGACGTTGATGATGATGGAATAGAGCGAGAGAGACGGGACAACGCATCACAGTGGTAGCTTTCAGTAAGTAGAAGGACGAGGCGTGCGAGAGGTGGAAGAGGTGGAACAGGTGGAAGAGTAGTGTGTGAGGCCGAGTTAATATTATTGAGGTCATGAGGCATGGATGAGACCGATAAAGAAATAGGATCCGTAATGGGAGTTGAAGAAGGAAGGGTTAGAGGAGAAGGCGTAGAAGAAGGAAAATCTTGAGGAGAAGTAGTCGATAAAATCAAATTAGATGTAAAGGAGATAGGGGGTAGGGGTGTGAGATTGACATATTAGGGTTAGGTGAAGATTGGATATTAGAGTTAGGGGGAGGATGCTGTAAAATCATGGGAATCGATAGATGGCGTGAAAGACGGTGGAGAAGAGTAATTTGTGTGAGTATCCGTATCATCAAAAAGTAGAGGTAATAAAATATTTTCAATATTGGGAATATTTATGTTTGCGTATGAATCCGATTTTAAATTCAAAATATTTTTAAAAGAAAAATTAGTTTTAATAGAAAATCACATCCCTTGAAACATATACTTTTTTGTTAAAATATCGTAGACTTTCCATCCTTTTTGACCAACAGGATATCCTATAAAAATGCATTTACTAGACTTTGGTATAATAGATGAAAAACATAAACAACCAAATGTATGCAATATAGATGTATGCAATATAGAGTAATTTGGCGGTTTATTAAATAAAAGTTGAAGAGGAGATTTGCCATTTAAAAGCGGTGTAGGCGTCTTGTCATGTAAAACGATGCACCAGTATCTAGGATCCAAGGAGTAGATAATATTCTTGCATATGTATTGCTTGAACCAAGTGTCGGAAAAGTTTGAAGCATGTTGTAGAGAAACGACCACTGGTTGTTGGAAATAGTCGGTCCTAACACTTGTCGATCATTGCAAGAGACAAAGTGCGATGATACCGGGGCGGTGTGAGTGACCAGTGCGTTTGTAACACCATAATTGTTGTTTCTAGATCCATAATAGGGAGCATGGTGTTCGGAGGAAGAAGGACATCAATATCTAGGAGACGGCGCACAATAGTGATCAAAAGAACGTATATAGTAATCGAAGACAATATATAAACTATCATTATGTGTCATTTTTTTGTTTGAGTAGATAAAAACGTAGAGAGTTGAAGATAATAGAAAGACGCCAACGCAGAGGGCCGAAAGATATTAGATATTGGCCGAAACTTTTAGGATTTAGGATAAAATGAAAAAAAAAACTTTGGTCTGATACCATGATATCATGAAAAGTAGTATGAATGGAATATGATGTCTTATTATGAGAATCATATTAAAAGCTAAACTATCATAAAGAAGAGAAAATATATGTACTAGAATAAGGAGAATATCAAGCATACAATAAATATATATAAGAAAATAATATATACAAGGATTATATTTATCCAATCTTGTCTAAAGATAGTTCTTATTTTGCTGCTAAACCATAGGGAGGCACAATGTCATACTTTTTATTATTTAAAATCTATATTTATTGTAATTTTTTATGAAAATTTTAATTAAAAATTTAATTTAAAACTCATCAATTTTAACACTATCAGATTAATCCAAAATACTTTATAATTTGATATGCTAAAAATAATTAAGAAAATAAATTGTTAGCGGATAGTTAATTATAAATATTTATTTAATATAGTTTTAGGAATATCTATATAAAAAAAGAAAAATGTCTACATTCAATCGGAGGCGGCCCCCGCTGCTTTGCGTGTTTCACTTCGCGTTCCTCCCTTCTTCGGTATATATAAAGCTTCCCCACTTGTACATTATCTCTCCTCTTTCTTGTCAGAGGCTCAGAAATCCCCTCTCTAGAAGAATCCAACCGATCTGCCATGAAAGCGTACCTCTAGTACATCTGATTTCTCCGTTGAGAAGCAGTTTTCGGGCGTTCAAAGAGGAGAGCTATCCGTTCCAGGTCCATTTACGAGTCTTCGCAGCTCTCTTCAGCTCTCTCTCTCTTGCGTTTTAAACGTTTCATATGATCCAAATTTCCAGTTTGCGTTATTTGAAATTCAATCAATGTTTTATCTTTCTAAACTCCTCGTTAGAAACAAAATACAAACCATTTGTTTGCTACTAGTTGTTGCTCACGAAGTGGTATAGCTTAATGATTATGCAGTCAGATCTTTGTTCCAACCCTAATTCTGATGTTCTTCAGATCTTTCCTATATTTGTGATATACTTTTGGTTGTTGGTAAATGAGCCTTTGGGTTCAGATCTAGCATCTAGGTTTTTAAAAAAACATGAGATGTAAGTTAATTGGGGATTACATGAGTTTTTTTTTTTGTTGGTAAACTTCCTTGACCTTTTTGCTTCAGGGTGACTGTAATACTCTTGAGGATCTATATGTTTGTGTTTGAGAAAATTATGTAGCTCGGAAAAGATTTGTCTTAATTTGTGCAAGTTAGCAAAACGGTGTTAATCATAGTATGTCAGTTGTAGGTTTAGTCATGGAGGTCTCAACTTCCCAGTTATGGTTAATTGGATAATGAAAGCATATATTTCCTTTATTTGTTAGCTTGACTTAGAAATATCATTTTCTTATGTCAGAAGAAATATCTAATGTATAGTTTTATCAAGCATCTATGCATATGAAACTATTTGGTTATTGAAGTGTCCAGCCTTAATTTTCTGTTTTTGGGCTGTGCTGCTTTGCTCACGTATCAATTTATGTTCAAGGTATAGGAGGCCAGAATGTCGACTCCTGCAAGGAAAAGATTAATGCGGGATTTCAAGAGGCTGCAGCAAGACCCACCCGCCGGCATTAGTGGTGCTCCACAAGACAATAACATTATGCTTTGGAATGCTGTTATATTTGGGTAGGTCTAAACTGTAAAATGATGAAGGATTTTATGTGTCTATTTTCTTTGGTTTGGCTCACCGAAATGAAGTTTACACTTGGGCTTACTTCTGTTTGTTTGTTGAATTGCAGTCCAGATGACACTCCTTGGGATGGAGGTAAAGTGCAACTATGAAGTAATTATAAATGGATTAAAATTCATGATGTTACTTGGCTAAAATTTTTCCTTTCCCCTATTCCATAGTTTTCCTTATCATGTTTTTCCTTTTAATGCATTCATTCCTTCTTACAAGGAAAGTTATGTTGGTCTACATCATGAAATTGTGCACCTTCTTTTTCTTAGAATGTTTTAGTTACACTCCTAAATTCGCGCATTCTATCTATGGCTATTGGCTAGGGATATATGCTTCTTTTGTCTTGAACAGTAAATAAATCAAATTTACTATGTAAGCTGGGATCAAATTGTTAGAGGGAGTTATGACCTTAGAAAGGTAATTTTACATACACTTCCGGTATATCCTGATAGGTTTCTAATGAAAAAAATACGGCGTAAAATAAAGGTTACCGCCTAGGCACAGGGTGATATACAACTACATTAGGTACATGTCTCATAAAAGCAAGAAACACTTTCTCTTGGTGATTTTTAAGGCTTCTTGGATTTTGGAGGGCATCATTTTCCTAGAGTCTATAACCTACTCGCCTTAAATGTTGAGTGGAGGGCTCTTTCACCCAAGCATCAAGTCACAAAGCATATGCCTAGACGTAACTTTTATTCACAATCTGGAACTTATGTGCTAATGACATGGTTCTGTTAATTGGTAGTTACCTGTGCTTACACTGGTCTGTCTACAGTTTTTTTAACAAATACTTGATGAGTCAGTATCCCCTTAGATAGTTTATTATCCAGACGTTGTCCTGCTTTTGGGCGGGTTTGGGACGGGAAATATTGGATCAGGACAGGAAAGATGGGTTCAAGACGGGCTGGACTTGTCAGGATGGTTTGGACACTGAAGCCCCAATTTCTAGAATCTCTAAATCTAACCTGACTCTCTCGTTTTACCCCGACTCCCCCTCACTCCCTGCAGTCTCCTACCTGGCTACCTCTCTTTCTCTCTGACTACCAAAGACGGCGAGAATGTCTTGTCCGTCTAGTGGTTGAATTCAAGTCTAACGGCGAGAACAGTCTAGTGGTTAAATTCAAGAAAGAAAAAAAAACCGTCTTGTCTGTCTAGACGCAAGATGGTGCCCCTCCGTCTAGTCTCCGTTTCACGTGTTTTGGCACATTGACACATATAGAACATCTTTTGTTATCTTTTACGGTCAGTATCAACATGGTTTTAGATGGTTACCTCATCTTTCTACGATATTTTTCCTAATTAATATTAGGAAATGACGTCGTGCAATGATGTTTGGTGTATTATTCTTTGAGTACTAGGTTACAATAACATCACTTAGGTGAAATGGGTTGTGTTGAAAATTCTGTTGAATATAAGTGTTTAGGGTATAATTACTATTGACATGAAAAATTATTTAGTGTTTGTCAGTATGCTGTAATATTTCACAGTATAACCTCATTAGACCGTACTTGTATTTGAATGTATGTGTAAGGTATGTACTCTCTCTGTTTCATATTAAATGTTGTTCAGAAGTTTGCGCAAATATTAAGGCAACTAAAAATAGAGAAGTAGAAAATTTTAGACTAATATAATATGATGATACAAAATGAAAATTTTCGAGAAAGTGGAGGAGTAATGAACAGTTTATCATGTAAACTTATAATAAAGCTAACAAGTTGGAATTAATATGTTATTGATCAGTATAGGTAAATCCAGATATAGAACAAATCATTATACTCCCTATGATCAAGTATATAAATCAATTTACCCTCTAAAATTTGATTAAGAATATAGTGTGTTTTGCATTTTCTGGATGGTGTTTTACGAGAATTATCATAAAGTTTGTATTCTTTTTATTTATTATTTTTCATTCATTGGTTGTAAAGGTGATGACCATTAATAAGTGATAAAATTGATGAAAAGTTTAGTATAAAGGGACACACTTAGCTATTTAATACTTCTATAAAATTTGTTGAATGTTAAATGCCGTATATAGTTGCTTGGAGGGAGTATTGTCGTAGAATGACAAGTATTATGAAACAAAATTGTAAACCTAAAATGAAGAAATTGATGAAAAGTTTAGTATAAAGGGACACACTTAGCTATATAATACTTCTATAAAAATTTGTTGAATGTTAAATGCTGTGTATAGTTGATTGGAGGGAGTATAGTTGTAGAATGACCAAGTATTATGAAACAAAATTGTAAACCTAAAATGATTTGTTAAGAAACAGAGGGAGTATTAGATTATACATTCATGTTGATATTATATGCTTAAACATGGATTCTTCTTTATTTTCCTCCACTTGATTAGCGCTAAATGAATCACATTTCACTGAACAAAATCTTCTATATATGGCATTAGTTCAAGTTTTTAATTAGTTGTTGCATTTTTTTGTTAGTTAAAAACTTAAAATTGCTACCCGGGTGCAATTTATAGAACCATGGAGTACTAAATAAATAATTCACCTGAATTAAAATTGTAGGAAGGTTTCATTGGTCCAGTAAATAAAAGATAGGATAGGAAGGTGCATGTTAACCCTATGTATTGGATCTCCACAAGCTTGATGCTGTTATCTGGTTTATCAGCTTAAATTTAATTTTGCAAATATGTCACATTGATGTTAATGCTAAGATGGGTTATTGGCAAAGGAAGGTAACATATCAATAGATTTAATACAATTTAAAGAAAAATGAATCCATACAAGTTGATAAGCAAGTGCTTTTTGCATTATCAGTATGAATATAACGGACTATGAGTACTCACTTGTTAATCATAGTGTGACTTGGTTGGTAAATGCAATGTATATTATATAGTAGTCTTAGGATTATATCAGTAGTAACATACTTTTCCCTCTTAGCATCTATCAACATTTGTTTATTTTGCTTTTGTCAGGCACCTTCAAACTGACTCTACAATTCTCAGAGGACTACCCTAATAAGCCACCCACAGTTCGCTTTGTCTCTCGGATGTTCCATCCTAACAGTAAGTCTAGATAAATGGCTGCATTTTCCTTATATGCTGCTGCCAGGTTATGCATGGAATATTATCTAATTATCCTGCTGCCAGGTTATGCATGGAATATTAAAGCCACCCACCTTATCGATTGGCATTTGGAGTTTCTTTTGAAACCTGTTTTAGTCTTTATAAATTGTCACTCCAATTTGTGTGATTAGAATTATGCCTGTGCCATCTTAAGTTCTCTACATGAATCGTTTGATACTCCTTCCGAGAAGAGGAATTTATGAAGTGAAGGCAAGGTGTTAATTAAAAAGGATTATGTATCAGATCTCTCTTTGACTTGTATTCTGTGACACATAATGCCTATAGGGCACTTGAACTATCTTCTGCCTCTCGTCTGTATTGGAGCATTTGGTTGTAGATCTGATGGGCAGAAAGAATGATGCCTATAGGAAATATAAGAATCATTATAAGTTTATAACAGTTCTAATATACTTTTCTCTCCTTTCATTGTGTTGGCACCTCTGATTCTGGACCGATCTGATGGAACACTTTCTTTTTGCTCGTTTGTTTTTGTTAGTCTATGCCGATGGAAGCATTTGCTTGGACATCCTACAAAATCAGTGGAGCCCTATTTATGATGTTGCTGCAATACTTACCTCAATCCAGGTACTTGGTTGCTTTGCTGTTCATTAAATTTCATGATTATAAATGCATCGATCTCAGGCTTAAAATGATTTGGTCTCCAGCTAATACTCCTAATAGTTATTTTCCTGATACTCTTATTTTAACAAGAGTTGTTGGTCTATTTCTATCATAATGATTGCGAACATGATTGTCTGGCACTGCAATTTTGATTCTTTATTGTCTCTTGGTGCCTTTTCTTGACCCTGCTTTACAGGCTGTGTACTGTAATACTATCATATGCTAAATTTTGTAATGTAGCTTATACTGCTTTAATTGATGCAGTCACTTCTGTGTGACCCAAACCCAAACTCTCCTGCGAACTCGGAAGCTGCTCGGATGTTTAGCGAGAACAAGCGAGAATACAATCGGAAGGTCCGTGAGGTTGTTGAGCAGAGCTGGACCGCTGACTAAGATTCATATGTTGAAGAGTATGCCTCCTGGAGCTGTGGAGCAGTAGCCGAAATGGTAAGTCCTCATTGGGCAATAACATGAAGTAGAAGGTCGTAGTGATACTTTTGGGGGTGCTGTTTTGATGTAAAATTAGCATATGAAATGGTTCTTTGGTTTCATGAACAGAGATTGTATTCCATTGTCAAAGTGACTCAAACCCTGACTTTGCATTTAAGTAAGTTTAAATGTAGTTTTATGACATTGTCAAAATGACCGTCTCCCTCTTTCAGCTAGCTTAAATGGTTTACGATGACTTACCCACTGCTGTAGCTTAATCAGTGGCTTACATTTAGGCTTTAGTATGATAACACAATGAAAATTCATGCGTGTTCCTCTACTGATTGAACCTGTCTTGATTTCCATACCAGATGAATCTACAGAAATAACAATGTAGTTCAGATAATGATGCGATGTGTAGAACCATTAGGCTTTGTGTTAATTTGAAATACATTACTTGATCATCATATTTGGCTTAAGAGAGATTTTTGCAGTATGTTTATGGAAAGGGAAATGCAAACAATTTCAGTCACTAATTTTTTGCCGTTGGCATTTGACAATCTAATCTCCTTCTATGGAGGTGAAAAGGGACAGGACAAGAGATGACAGATAGCCAATGTACTAAAATAAATTACTTTAATTAATTGTTAATTATTTAGGATCCGGTTCAGGTGCGGAACGTAGTATCCGATGTGAAATCCATTTTTCATTATCGATACACTTGATCCAACAATACTGATTAGTCCATATTATTTAATAATTTTTAAAAAGTTATTGGCAATGCGGTTATATTTTTTTTGTAATTTTATGAAGTTATATGACAGTCTATTGTTTTGGAAACTATTTTAATAGGTTAAGACGCCGGTGACATTATGTAATTTACAAAAGTGTATTGAAAGTTTGTTTTGTTCTATTAATCCAAACCGTTTATTCTAATAATTTATATTTTTCGTGCTATTAGTCTAAATTGTTTAAATAAATGGTTCTTATCTTTATACATTTTTTTTTGGTTCAAAATTTTGTTCTATTAGTTCAATTGTACTTTTTTACATTTTTTTTTTCCATAAGGTCACAATCATGCATTAAATCTATGTATAAAATGGGAGGTTGCCTAAATGAATAGTCAACTTCCCATCCTACCCCGTCAAAGAAGTCCAAATTGCCATTATACCAGATTCATATTATCTTCCTAAATTACGCTCGACTTCAACTCGCTTTTTTCCGATGCTCCAATTCTCTACGGCCCTCGTTGTATATGACTGTATTTGGCTTCATCTTCAACACGTCTCGCCTCTTCCGTCAAGGCAATTTCCATGTAATTGTCTCATCCCCGCCTTCAAGTCTCCCCTCATTTGCTCACAAAGTTGTTGGATGCGTGAATTTTGGGAGAAATCTTAACAATTGTCTTTGATGTCGACGATCAATATATTCCGTCTTAATGGAAGCAAGCAAATGTTGAGAATATTTTGCTCTTTCCGACAACAATTTCAGATTCTACCGGCATCTCCAATTGGTAATGTCTTACGTTTGTTTTATTTATAAGTGTTTGTTTGTTTCTTTGGCCTTTAGCCCACTTGTGATCCTCTCAATGAACTTCAAGTAATTACTTTTGATGATTAACGAGTTTGAATTCGAGATTTAAGATTGGGAAAATTGTAGATTCAAAGTTCTAGAAATGTATATTTGGCATATGGATTCTAACGCACTTATGGTGTTCGATGAAATGCCAAAGACAAAGTTATATTGGCTTCACTAAATTACAGCTTATCACTTGAGTCCCTGGATTCCCTGTCTCCTATGGCTTCCTTGTCCATGTCTTCTCCTATGATCTTTCACTCTTCTACCTTGGATTCAATCGCATTACTTCAAATTCAAACTTGCATCGTGTTTTGCTTTAATTGGGTTGATTGTGTGTGCATTGGTCTGTGTATGTGTTATGCATAATGTTTCGGATTGATGAGATCAATGGCATTTTAAATTTCTCATGAAAGATCAATTTAGTGGTTCACACTTCACAAGGACTTTGAGAAGCTAAAGCAATTTATATACACGTGGGCAAGTACAAGCAATTTAGTGGTTCACACTGTAAGATTTGTACAATTGAAAATATTAGAGATGTTAAATCTGGAAGTAGTCTGATATTTAGTGGTCATGTAAGGTGATTGCTAAATAGATTTTATTGTATCTTTAATTCTACATAGATCTCTTTTGAAAAGCAAGCAGTGAAGATATTTAGCATCTTCATCATGAAGTTTGTATCTACTATCCGATTAATATTTTATCATCCATCTAAATAAACTTTAAACACTAAATTGAATCATCTTCCAGGCTCACCAACCTGGATATACTTCTCCTCCACCATCTCTACCTCATTTTGAAGATACTGCTCTTATTATAGGGTAAGTTCAGTTTGAACAATGTATATATGTATTCTCTTATAGCATGGTTTGATCATTAACATATGCTTTTAATTATAATAATATCGTCAAATTTGGTGTCATTAACCAGGATGTGAGATTTGAATTCTGCACACAGGACATGCCATGGTTCGAGTAGCTAAAAAATGGGTGCACTATTTTTCCTCTTTTGTTTTTTTCTTGTCTGTTACAGTTTTCTCAATTTTTGTTGGTCTGTTATTACTTGTGTGCATGTTTGATGAACCCTCACAAATGGAAAGTCAGGAAATGGATGATCATGAAATGTCCTGCTATAAAGATATCTTAATAAACAAGAGTATTTTCCATAAACAAGACCATGTTTCTAAAAATAAAATGTTTACTCTATTAATTGAACTTTGATAATTCTTATTTTGGGTGGTTTTTACTTATATTCTTTGGTACAAGTCCTTTATGTTTGGATCTTTGTTGATATACCCTAACTTGCTTCCTACATTATTGTGTTTCTCCTCTGCAGATGGTGTTCCAAAAGAAGGTCTCCGTGTGCAAGATGTCCTTGCCAGAATTGGGCAATTGGAATTGATTGCGGCAAAGGTAAATGTTTGATGGAATCTGGTGTCTAAATTGAAGTACTAGGAGGAATTAAGGTTGTTTGTTCCTCTTTGTTGTTGATGGGCAGGGGGCTTAAGGTATGTGTTTTTATGCCGGGCTACTGATCATGGGAGGAAAAATGCAATTAGTTAGAAGATTTACTGTATGATTTAACTATATTTAGTATAGATGGACTTCAAAGGGTACGATTTAGATTTAGTTGGACTCTGGAAAAATTATGAGCATTTGTCAATATTCAGCATGAGAAACAAAGTGCAAAAAATGGTCGGTCTCTATTATGCCTTACATTGAGCACTAGATGTTGCCCAAGCAACAATTTATTGATGTTGGGAAAATCTGGAACTTTAGTTTCAATCTTATTCTGATTCTTAAGTCATCAAAACATTCTTATTGTGCTATTGCATTGATCTTGCCAGATATAATATATGTTATCTAATTTAGGCTGTAGTGTTGCCCTAATGATGTTTCTTTCTTTTCAGCACGGAATGATAAGGTCTTGCGCATACCCAAATAAAGCAGATCCAAGTCAAGTACCCATTGCTTTCCACTGCTAAGTATTACTATATCTTCTTGTATGATTGTAAATTTTACTTACTATAACATGACTTAATTGCTTTTGTTCTGGGTAGCCAGTTCATGATTTTTACTAAAGGAAGATTGATTTTGTCAATTGTGTATGTCACCATACTCTTCTTATTAATGTGAATATCTATATCACTGTGTTTCTGCATGCATCTTCATATCAACATTTTCTTATCAAACTCGTATTACTGCAATCGCGTGCGAAGCGCGCGGCCCTCAAACTAGTAATTATCTAAAATGTTTGAACTAATAAAACACTCGATTTGAATTAATAGTATTAAATATTATTTTTTCCATTTTTTTTGTTTTCCAGAACTTTTTTTCATTCAAAACTTTTGTTCTGAATTTTTATTTTGTTATTTCAAATTATATTGTACTTATAATTTATTCATTTTTACAATTTTTTCCCCATGTTTAAAACAGTGCTTGAACTGATAATATAAAATGTTTGAACTAATATAACACTCGATTTGAACTAACAAATATCATAATATAAGTGTGCTAATAACTTCAACTATAAAACAAATTTAATTTATATAATACTAGTTCAAAATTTGAGTATCATTAGTCTGATTATTGTGTTCTATTAGCTCAAACATTGTGTTTTATTAGTTCAAACGTGTACAATTAAAAAAATGAATAAAAATATAACTAATAAATAAAACAAACCAATGTATGAACTAACTATTTAAAAAATGAACTAACTATTTTATAAAAAAAAATTGTTAGTATATAATTTTGAACGAATTGAACTAAAGTTATGAATTGAGGTAGATACCGTTACAAATTTTCTCATGAAAATTACAAAAAGTATCACTTCGTACACCTTTTTAAAAACATATTTTTCAAAAGGACAAATTTTCCGTACCTTTTAAAAATTACAAGATATCACCGCACCTCTCATTTAATGACGTGGATAATTTAGAGGGTGGTTGAGAATTTAGAAGAGAGTGTCCGGCGGCGATTGTTGTTGGATGAACCGGAAAAATGTTGTCGGAAATCAAGGGAGCGGGTGAATACGGAGAAAGTGACGAGGACGGAAGGATAAAACCCACGAGGACGGAAGGATAAATATGTGGCCACTATAACAATAAAAAAATATTACGGATGATGGAGCATGAGTTGGTTATAGACTTATAGTGTAATTTTAATCCAAAGCAGTGGTAATATTTTTTTATTGTTATATACAGGTATGATATCAAAATATAGTGGCCACATCATCCGTAAGTTTGCAACTAGATCAACCTCGTGGGTTTTATTCAACCTCCCGCTAGAGATATTGTTGCCCTCACATCGTTACTCATAAAATCAATATATTTGGCCATGTAATTTTTTATGATACAATTTCCCTTTGCAAATAACCCTTAAACCAATCAAAATTTCATGTATTACATATATATATATATATATCCCTATTATGTATATATATATCCCTATTATGTAGTTGAAGTTAAATAAATAGGGATTAAAGTAATAATACTTTATGAGAAAAATAATAATTAAATAATACAAATTTTATCAATCACAGTAAAGATACAAATGATACATGTATCAGTAAAATAAGAGATATGACCGCCACAAAACTTCTAATTGTAATAAAACTGTATCTTTTTTGTAGTTCTTACCATCCTAGGCTGAACTACCTATTTGCTCATGCTCCCTCTCCATGCTTTATTGGGATGGGTTGCATCAAATCTATAACCCATCCCAAAATCCATGTAGTCCCTCATACTTCACACTTTCATGGCCCAATATCCCTCTAACTGGCCTAACTACTCTAGAATCTAGACCAACCCCATGCAACCTTAACCAAAAAAATTTGGTCTAAATTAAATTTGAACTTTAATGCAGTTGTTTTACGTTGATCTCGGACTTCCGGTACAAAGGTAATGTGTAACAGTGTGTATTTAGTAATTTGATGTTCGTGTCCTTAACATATTAGAAAACATCCAAAGTGGTTGAACCTGGTCTCAAATCCAGGTTGGATTATCTTTTTGTGTGTGCATGGAGTCCTTTCCAAAGCCTGACGTGCCCTAAGTATAACATGCAAAAGATGCAATAATGTGTAACAAAAGCATGCATAACGCTTAAGGGATATCACATAAAACCGCAAGTGAACGGCGTGTCAATGTAAATATATAACTTAGCATGTCAAGGTCATCTCTCAAAGGACCATTTTATCTCAACCTTGCTCTAAAAAGCCAACAAAACAAATGCAAGTGTGTAAAAGAAAGTAAAAATGGATCAAGTGATCACACAAAATTCAGCGGATTTGGTCAACATGGATTGAGTTTCAAGTACTCTTTAGTCGAGTAACAGGAACAAGTCCCTGATAAGGCACTACTTCAAGTGGACATAACATGGATTTGAATTTTTCACCCAAATTCCTGATAAGGCACTACTCACACATATCCGTAAAATCAAATATCATGGATCCAAAAATTGAAGTCGTAATATGAAACTAGACAAGAAATAAGGAATATGAGCGAAAAAATCGAGTGAATCAGAGTTATTAAATAAAAGTTGTGAGAATAATAACCTAGCAAATGGATCAAAAACTCCAATTCTTCAAGAACTCACAAGAGCACCAACAATATCCAAGAAATCGGCCAATGAAGAGGAGAGAGGAGTCTGTTGTGATTTACACCTAAAATGTGTGAGATATTTTAATCTAAAGCAACCCAACTAATTTATATGCTAACAAATTGTCAATTCATTAAAATGAATCTTTCTCTAATAACCTCAAGTGTTGGCCGTTACAAGCTATGTATTCTTCAATTGACTCAGACACTTCACTCGACCGAAATTGCTTCCTCACTCGATCGAGTGACCTTTAAGATTTCTTCTTCTTATGAGTCGTGGTCTACTCGATCCAAGTGGAAAACTAAGTCGGTGAGTGAGGTTTCTTCTTCGTTCGAGTGGGTTGCCAAGCCTCGATCGGGTCTCCTCCATGTGTCATGGCAATGCCTTAGCTTATGTCCACGTCGATCGAGTGGCATGTCTTCTTCTATCGAGTGACATCTTCTTCCATTGAGTGACTCTTGCTTGAACGAAAACTTGAGTAAGATCCTTCATGGAGTGTATAAGTGTTGCGGATCGAGTGACATTGTTCTTCCTTTGTTGAGTGAGAGGTCTTTTTCCATCAAGTGGATTCTACTAGATCCTTGACACTTGTCTTCTTCCAAGGTGAGTCTTGACTTCTCTTTAAAGGTCATTAACCTTTCTTCCATGAATGTTCATGGGCTTTTTCTTAACTTTTCCTTCCTTGATTCTAATGATGGGTTAGAGAGATCCCTTAGGCCATGATATATTTTTTTTTAAAGCTTCAAAGTGGACCTAAATCACTTAAACACAAGAGACAAAAGAGTAGACATTCTTTAATGCATATAAACTCTAGCTAACATGTAAATGCCTTATACTACGTAAAAACTAAAGAAAACACATGAAAATAACACTACTACAAAAGATAACATAAAAACATGTCATCAAAACTCACCGGACTATGTTACCCGAAAAAGTCACAAGCCAATGCATCCGGAACCGTCACGGTTCCGGAAACCGTGACCGTGGGAAAATTGTCACGGTCACGGTTTCCGTAACCGTGACGGGTTCGAGAACCGTAACCGTGGAAATTATCATTACCGCTACGAAAAAATAGCCGTTGGAATTCGAACGTTGTAAAAATAGCCGTTGGATTCAGCCCTTATATATTGAGAGGGATAGAGGAGGGAGGTGAATAAACTTTCACCCAAATTCTCCAAAAAATTGGTAGCGGAACTGGCGACAGAAGACGATGAAGAGATGTTGATGCCTTTCGATGATTTAAAATTCAGTCAACCGGATGAATTTCTTCCCCATTTTCAGGTAATAATTTTTTTGTAAGTTTGTAGTTATAGCGGAATTTTTTTTTGATTCTATTTATTTTCAATTAGGGTCTTCCGATTTATTCACGTGATGAAGGGACCGATTATAGTCAAATGTTTGAAATAACGGTTATTTCTACGATCGAGAGATAATGGTTGATTGGGTTCGTTTCATGGGAGGAACTATGAATATGGTGTTTGTCACAAGTAGATCATGGAGAAATGGGAGTGGATTCGTGACGTTTCGGTTGACATGCGAACATTTCGGGTCAACTCGGAAGAAGAAAGACGTTGATCCAGATGTTGAGCCGTCATCCAGGCGAGCACGTAAATCGATAAAAGACTGGTGTTAATTTGAGCTTGAAGGCGTACAAAGCAGAATTGATAAATGGACGATGCATGTTAAATGCGGAGTGCACAACCATACACTTCCCGAGAAATTGAAGGGACATAGTTAGATGATCCCAACAATGTCACTTCCATGAGACAAATATACAATGCTGGTTTGAAGATCAGGATGCTACAAGCCGAAGGACGAGGCCCACTACAACAAGCACTACACAGTCTACAAAATCGTCGTTACTATGTGAATGTGAGAAGATGTCCACAATCTGATGAGACATCGCCTGTAATATCTACACTTATAATAATATCGATTTAAATTTAATTATAAATAGTTAATTTAGAATTAATTTAATTTAATTTAATTTAATAAGACTTACATTTAATATCAATTTAATTTATGTAATTAGTAATTAATTGAAATTAAAATAAATTTATTTCATTAAATTTAATTCGAGTTAATTTCCTTTAATTTAACTCATTTTAAATAAATAAATAAAATAAAATAAAATTTATTTCGTTAAATTTAATTCGAGTTAATTTCCTTTTAATTTAACTCATTTTAAATAAATTAAATTAAACTAAATTAAATTTATTTAAACTTAATTTCATTTAATTTTAATTTATTTTACTCATATTTAATTTATATTAATTTTGATATATTTTCCACGGATCCGGGAACCGTGGCCGTGGAAGCCACTGTTCATCTTCCATGGCCGAACGCCATTGACGGCGTTCGACCGTTCTTCTTCCACCGTTTCCAAGGTCGTTTCTTCCACAATTTCAACAAAACAAACACTACAAATCCTATTCTACGTGATTCCAAGCTAACCTACTCAATTCATGCCTTCGATTTCAACAAAATCAAACCTAAAAACTCGTAATCGAAATTAACCGTTAAATTACCGTTGTCGGACTATGTTTACGCTTCTCGAAGGGCCGTGCTTGCTCACCACCTTGATCCATGCTTCGAACGGGTTCAAATCGAGTTAAAATCGCCGGAAATCGTCGCCCCTGTCGTCTTCGGCCGCTGTTCGTCGGGTTTTGGTTCGCTTGCGGCTACAGGATACGAATGCGTTGTTTTTCTAGGTTTAACGCACCACGGTTACGGTTTCCAGAACCGTCACGGTTTCGGGAACCGTAACCGTGGTGCTTTTATCACGGTTACGGTTTCCGAAACCGTAACCGTCGTGTTGTTGTTAATTCTTCTGCCGTGCGCTTAGAAGTTCCGCATGTAAATTATGACAAATATGACTCCCTCTTTTTTCTTGAACCAGAGCCTTTGGTAAGAATGCTTTATAAAAAAAGGAATCAAACTGACAATTTAAAATGAAGCTAACATTAAAGAAAAGATGAAAGATGTAATCCATATTAAAACTCGCACCCTTTGAGCTGTGTAGACAAACACAAATAGCTAGTCCAAGTAGATCACTGTCAGATGAAGACATACCTTCATCATGGCTTCTTTGCATCTCATGTGGATAATCCAAACCTACAAACATGAAGTTTTTCAGGTGTCAAAGCGCCACCAAGAGTTCCCCCAAACACTTCAATACAACAGCCGGAAACCGCCATCCAGCTGGTGTTGCTTTTGAAGTGTAGGGAAGAACTCCCAGAGGCACTAAAACTTGGATTTTCCCTTGCGTTCTCACACTTCACTTAAACCAACAAACCAACCAAATAATATCTATAGGCGCAAATGCTGCTTTGCAATGCATTGCTGTAATCTTTTTTTTCTCTGACAAAATGTAGATTCACGTTCCTCCACTGCTTTAACCTAACTTCATTTCTGCACTTAGCTAAGCTGCTAATTACCGAGGGAAACACATTTTACTTGATCAGATTAGGTTTCAGTAATGAGAACACCATTTGGCTTTCGTGTAGCTGATATAGAAAATGACAGGGGACCAATAAGTGAACAATATGGTTGCACATAATTTCTGCTGTTAACCTAGCTCACATTCAAGGCTAGATTCACTCTCAACGGTTGCACATAATTTTGTTTGCCCTTTGTGGAAAAGATTCTTCTTTTCAGATGCTTCCAAAATATGATCTTGCTTTGCACTAAACAAATATCTAATCAATCACACGCTTAAAAGAGTGACAGACATACATCACAGCTTCAAAAACATTATACACTATATAGTATATATACTATATACAAGCAAACTTCAAGAGATGTACACCAGCTCAACGCACACGCAGGGATTGACGGTGAACAGGGCTGGGAATGCTCTTGTTATTATACTTGGCTGTTGCACTCTTGGGGTCATGGAGCTTCTCCAATTCAGCAAGGGCTTCGGTCATCTTCGGTCTTGCCTTGGGATCGGAGTGGAGACAGTTGAGAGCGAGTGAGGCCACTGTCATGGCCGCTTTTTGAGGGTACTGTCCTCCTAACTTTGTGTCCATGATTCGGAAGATCTTTCGCTTGTCTCTCAAGTGGGGCTTTGCCCAGTCCACTAGACACTGTTCCAAGCCTGGCCTTGACTTGTCAAGAGCTGGTCTCCCGGTCAAGAGCTCCAGCATAACTACTCCAAAGCTGTAAACGTCGCTTCTTAGTGACAGCCGGCCTAAACAAGTACAGTTCCGGTAATATGAGATACAACTATATGTATGTCAACTTAGATTAATCAAGAGTTTTCATACCTGTAGCTACATACTCTGGTGCAGCATAACCTTGAGTACCCATCACTCGAGTTGAAACATGAGTTCTATCTCCAGTAGGGCCTGCCTTCGCTAACCCAAAGTCAGAAAGCTTTGAATTAAATTCCTGCATCGGTACAAATCATCAGAACGACAGACATTTCAGCATACTCAAACTAATATCACCAAAATTGATTCTGAACCAACATTACACTAACTATATTATTTACCCACCGCATCTAATAGAATATTAGAAGCCTTGAAGTCTCGAAATATGACTTGAGCATCATGCAGAAAGGAAAGTCCTCTTGCAGCACCTATGGCCACTTTGATCCTTATTGCCCAAGACAGTGGCTGCGGCCCTCCTAAATAATAGGTAATAATGTTACAAAATATTTTTGACCATGTGCATCACCAAACAAAACAATTAGGCAGTCAAAGTTGGAGGATGGGAATTAATAATTCTAATATTCAAGTTCATACACAGAAAAGTCAACCATCAAGAATGATATCATAGAAAAATAGAAGATAAGTCAAAGCATCTAATCAGCATTGAGTTAGAATTTCAAATTATCTAACTTACTTCTAAACAGATGATTCTCTAAGCTTCCCTTTGGCATGAACTCATAGACCAAAAGTCTGTTCTCCCCTTCAAGGCAATACCCGATAAGCTTAACGAGATTTGGGTGGTGAAGTTGTCCGAGATAGTTCACTTCTGTCTGCAACAGGACAGCTAGATATATAAGCAAAAAGGCAAAACAAGATAAATATAACGCTCAGACTAAAAAAAGAGAATGGACATACCAACCACTCTTGGTGGCCCTGAAAGCCTTCAGGTTTAAGTTTCTTGATAGCAACTACCATTCCAGACCCAGATTTTGCAGGAGCAAGTGTTTGATGATCAATCCAACCTTTATAAACGTAACCGAATCCTCCCTCTCCAAGTAAACTATCAGGGCGGAAGTTTTTTGATGCATTCTTGAGTTCGTTTAAGTTGAACGCCTTCAAGCTTGGGGAGGATAGTATTTCTCCTTCATTTCTTGGGGTGGGAAGGATTTGTGGGGTGCTGTTCGAAGATTGGGTATCGCCATTGTTATATGAATTCTTTGAGACTCCTGAACCTATCAAATACATGATAAACGCTTATACAATCTACTTAATTATGCACAACATGATTTCTGAAATGAAATTCAACATAGCTCAAACTTCCAAAAGCCAATCAGTGGCTAAACAAGATACTGTAGCAATCTATTTCAAAAGGAATTCTTGAATTGGGGAAAAACACTCTCCAAAACAAACAGTCAAAGATGATTGAAGTTTGCGACCAAAAACGTTTCTACCAAGTGGGCAAATACGCCAATTGAAGAAGTCTAGAGCAGAAATTTTCAATGAAATGTTAAATCAATTAGAGTTAAATCAGTTCAATTGAAGTACAACGAGATTTAATTAAAATCAAAATAATAGTAGCAAAAGAAAATCAATAGATTACCAGAAGAAGAATTTGGGTGAGAGTGGGAAGAGGCATCAACTTTGGCTGAATAATCTAAGCAGTTACCCATTTGGGATTTCTCTCAAAACATGAACAATAATAAGGGCCCAATTTAGCACAAACGAATTTTGAGCCCTGAGCTGAATTTTGTGGAGGACAAGAAACCCTATTAGTTTGTTGTGGGAAAAAAGCTTGACGAGCAATGGAGGAAGTCTCCAAGAAACTCAGAAAAGAAGAGTCTTTTTCAATTTCGGTTTCGCTTTCGCTTATGTAGTCAGTCTTCCCCCACTCCATTTCGTTGAAAATTCAAATACAGCACTGTATTGTCTACATAATCGATACAATTAATAATGATACAAGCAAGGACAAGGTTGAGACTTTAGAAGAGATAGAGACATATTCGAGAGAAAGGATAAACGTGAGCGCTAGTTCGCTCCGCTACTTACGGGATGGATTACCAACGTAAGCTGTTGACCTTTCAACGCTTTCTACTTTCTAGAGTGAAGTAACGTCTGACGTCTCCATGGATTAAAGGGTTAGTTTAGAAGATACAACCATAGTGACAAGCGTAAAGGTTAAATTTATCGTCACTACCACCACTAAAAGCTTGACACCTAAGCTTTGTTTTATTATTCATTCCTTTAGCACATGTTTAATTGTCTACTTCCCAAATGCGCCCTTAACCATTGCAATTTCACTTCTTTTTTCGCCCAGAAAACTTATCACCGGTGATGGAACTCCATTCCTCCGGACTCCGCCGCGTCCTCTTGTTGAGCTTCTGCGTCGCTGGAATCTGGACTGCTTACATTTCCCAAGGCGTTCTTCAGGAAAATCTGTACGCTTCTCTCTCCCCGATTACTCCTCTCTATTAGATCATTAAATTCAAGTTGTAGAAACGCCAATGATCCAGTTTTTAGCTTATTAAAATTTCAGTTATATTCTCCAAAATCGAAATTCTAATTGAACTGAATAAGAATTGTAGAAATGAGGAGAGTTCTTTGTTCGTTGGGAAGTTACATTCGTATCTGTTTACTACCGATGATTTTTTTTTTTTATAAATTATCTCGTGCTGATTTATGAATCCAGGTCTACTAAACGGTTTGGGGCTGACGAGAAGAGATTTGAGCACCTTGCATTTCTTAATTTGGCCCAAAATGTCGTCTGTTTGTTTTGGTCATATATGAGTAATGCTTCTAGCTCTGTCTCTCATTGCTATTAACCGGCTTGTAAACGACTTAAAGCTTGATTGCTAGTACGCCAGTGGGTCTAAGAGTTTGATATGTCTTTGGTTAGTGATCAAACTTTGGTCTAGGAGTAGTGTTGGAGGGGCTCCTTGGTCAAGCTTTTGGAGTGCTGGCATTACCAACACAATTGGTCCGGCCATGGGAATCGAGGCATTGAAGTACATCAGCTACCCAGGCCAGGCATGTTAGCCTCAGTAAATTTGCTCCTATTTGTTGATAAATTTTAAGTGTTCGTGTTTATTCAGAAAATGGTCAGGTTAGTGTATGAAAAATGTGAAAGTTAGCCTGATGGGCTTCAAAGATATTCATCGCTTGTGATGAGATGAGATTAGCTTCAGGGGTATCGTATCTGATAACATTTTGACTTGCATTCCTAATCTAGTTTATTAGCATTTCAGTTCTAATGAGCTAATCACTTCTCTTATTTGCTTGTAGGTGTTGGCAAAGTCATCAAAAATGATCCCAGGTAATATATTGTTGCCTGTTGGAATTCTTAATTGCTTTTTTCTAGTTCTTCCTACTTATTAGGGAGTCACTTAGCGCAAATAATTAATAACTATAGAGTAAAGCCTGAAAGTATGAACCAGCATTTTTGTGCTTGTAATTTATGTCTGTTTATGGTGAATTGATACAGATGAGGTTGGATGATGTTTTCAACATATACTCGCACACTATCATTGTAATATTCTAACAATCTTGGTTTGTCCTTACTTTGCTTCTTCGTCCTTTGAAATAATGTAAGAATAGCTTACTCACATGATTAGGAAGGGAACAAATACATTCCCATTGACAACAGATGAGGTTGCAATTTACTCATTTCAAAGAGGCCCCTTGAAATATCAAAGATAACTGAATATTCACTCACTATTAACAAGCTGTTGGTTCTTGATAAATCTGTTGCTGCATTTACATGTCATGTTTGACGTTATCTCTTTTTTCTTTTGGTAGTGATGCTTATGGGCGCTTTAGTTTATGGGATAAGGTACTCGACTTCAGAATATATTTGCACACTCCTTGTTGCTGGAGGTGTATCTATGTTTGCACTTGCTAAGGTAAGTTGTACATATTATAGCTTATAGATCTGGATCATGACACGTAGGGTTTCAATAATGTAGAGCCCTTTTTCTAAGAATTAATGTTTTGTTTCATTGTAGACTAGCTCAAAGACAATAAGCAAACTGGCTCACCCAAATGCTCCCCTTGGATACGGGCTTTGTTTTGTAAACCTTGCATTTGATGGATTTACAAATGCTACTCAGGATTCGATTACATCAAGGTCTGACCATTTATTTTCCTCTCTTTTTATGCGTCGCTGTTTTTTAATCCAAGTTCATGGCTTTTTATTTCTTTTTCTTTTGGATGAAACTTTAGTTATTTCTATTCAGATATCCAAAGACAACTGCATGGGATATTATGCTTGGCATGAATTTGTGGGGTACCATATACAACCTGGGTCTCATGTTTGGCTGGCCTCAAGCAAGTGGATATGAGGCCATCAAGTTCTGCAAGCAGCATCCAGAAGCGGCATGGGACATCCTCTTCTACTGCTTATGTGGTGCAGTAGGCCAGAACTTCATCTTCCTAACCATCAGCCGATTTGGATCCCTAACTAATACAACAATCACCACAACCCGCAAATTCGTTAGCATTGTGGTTTCTTCTCTTCTTAGTGGCAATCCTCTGTCCAGAAACCAGTGGGGAAGCGTTTTCATGGTCTTCTCTGGACTGTCCTATCAGATTTATCTCAAATGGCAGAAGTTGCAGAAACTTCAAAAGACGAGTAAAACTATATAAGAAGAACCAAGTATAGTATTGATTCATAGCTAAATCCTCTTCTTTATTTGT
Source organism: Fagopyrum tataricum (assembly GCA_002319775.1). Classification (NCBI taxonomy): domain Eukaryota; kingdom Viridiplantae; phylum Streptophyta; class Magnoliopsida; order Caryophyllales; family Polygonaceae; genus Fagopyrum; species Fagopyrum tataricum. The sequence continues at coordinate 8,436,526 of CM008281.1, forward strand.
TTGTTTATCAGATGGGTTTTTAGGATTACTAGATAAATGTAAGTTATATAACATTAAAGGTTAGGTATTGATCAATGGAAGTTTTGCTGCATGATTAGCTCCTGAAATATGAAAAAATGGCCAGAACTTGCTCTATGTTTTTCTTCGGACAAAATTACCAATTAGCCCACTTGGTTTACCTATATTTTTCAGGGAAAAAAGGATCAAAATAAGCAACTTCTTACTTGTAAGACCAAACTTACTCTTTCTTTTTTGTGTGTGATAAAGTTGAAGCAAATAAGTGCACTTTATTTTGTATGGTTTTCCCTCTCTCTTTGGTCTCTTTACCTTCCAAGAAAAAAAGAAACTATTTTTTTTATTCATTATGAATCATTTCAGTGTGTCCTGTCCTCCAGTCCAAAGGCTTTCTCCACACCCCAAATTTTAGACATTTCCCTTCTCTTCTTCCCCACAAGACAGCTTTCTGCAACCACAGCTCAAATTTGAGGCATAGAGGCAGAAAAAACACAATCAAATTGCTGTCTTGTAAGTACTACTTGTCACAACTCTATTTATTCTGGTTTCCTGCATGCTTCTCTTTGATGATTATTCCTTTCAATTCAATTTACTGTTGGTTGTTCATCATTCTGCACAATCTGGTAGTGTAGCCCCGTAGGTAGGGCTGTTCGAACGGTCCGGACCGTAAACCCAAGGACCGGACCGTTTCATACCAAATGAAACGGTCCATAGACCGGACCGGACCGGACCGTTACGGTCCACCACGGTCCGGTCTGGACCGTATTGAAAAAAAAAAATTGGATGAAATAAATCCGGTCCGGTCCGGGTTTGGACCGGAGCGTATGCAATTCCTGTTCAAAATATTTAAAAAGTGTAAATTACGGTCAAGACCGGACCGGACCAGAACATTACGTCCAAGACAGGACTGAACCGTAATATCATGGACCGGACCGGACCGGAGCAGTTACGGTCCAGGACCGGACCGGACCGTAATTTCTGGCCGGTCCGGTCCATATGTGTGTAGCCCTACCTGTAGGGAAAGAAAGCCCAGAGCAAATTAAGATGTTTTATACCTCTGCACACCAAGAAAGACAAATTATTATAAAATAAATAGGATATAACCACTTGTGTGGTTAATATAACTTAAGACTCTTTAACTTTCCATATCTTACTATTGAGATGGGCGATGTGCCCATATGTATTAGTTACAATCTTACAGTAAAACATTGAACCAAATGTAAAAGAACACTTATTTCCTGTCACTTCTCCTGTACAAACTAAAAACCAAAGAAAAAATACTGATGGGAAGTCGAATGCCGTAATTCGAATCCCATGAGATAGAACGAAAGAATGGCACGCAGTGAGAATTGGAAACCGCGTAGTTGATCCACAGGAACACTAGATTGCTGGTGAAATGCAACACTGTGTTCTTGGCAAGCAAAATCTTGTAAGCCTCTACCAAAAAAAAATCAGGCCGACTTGGCTGCAGTTCTTAGGGGGAAATCGAAAGAAACCAACAAAATCATCCTTCTTATGCCCGAGAAGAGCAAGAACGGATAGGAAGGGTGGAATTGCATTTTTTTTTTCTCTTTATGATTGGCATTAAAGAGAAGATTGGTCATAGGCTATGAATAAGGGCCCGTCTACACAGTGGAGATTGTGAAGAGTTAATGGTTTTGCTAGGAGCTGGAGACTCAATCCCAAGCGTTTTCATTAGAAAGTGCCTCTCCTGAAATGCAAAACATTGGTGGATCAGAAAGACATGAAACTCTGTAATTTATCTGAATTATATGTAGATTAAGAGTAGAGCTTACACTTTCAGAAAACTGTGGGCTGGGAATTGTAGCTGGAGAGGACCTGAACAGTGGAGTTATTTGAACAGGAGAGCTGAACTCTGCAATTAGCAAAGCTGATACATCTTCATCAATCTCTGCTTCAAGAAAAGGTACTGAGATCTCTTCTGTGATAAGAATCAATCAAGTGTAAGAAATGTTGCACTATATTATAACAGAATCCATAGAAATGTCGTAATTTAGTGAATTCACTAAAATGAAGTTTGATTACCTTGTTTTTTGGCAAGAATCTTGTTATCAGGACTACTTTGAGTATTTTCACCATTTGCATCAAGTGTTTGCATTTGCAACACGGCTCGTGCATTGTCATGTGATATGCATATCTCAGGTTGAGTTTGTTCCATTTGCTCACTTGCATTAGTTGAAGTACTTGACCCATTACTGTACTCTGAACTGCTTGGCGAATCATACAGATCAGGTTGCCTGTGAAAGCATATCAGTGCATTAGATTATGCTTTTACCAGTTGAAATAAGTAAATCTATTACCTTTGAGAATGTTGAATTTCTTCATTTGCACTTGTCAATTCCTCCATTAAATCCTTGAGGTGGTAAAGTTGTAAATCCTCTTCAAACATTGTTGACTTAAGCACCTCCTTAACTTTGTTTTCTTTAAGAAAATTCTCAAGTACCTTAATCGGACAAAAAGTTCATCAGCAATTCAACATCAGCAAAATCTTTCTTCATCTAGAATCATGGGACACAAAACTGATGTAAAGAACATATATAAAACTTGAAGTCATTCATGTCATATGTTTATTACCAAAACATAGCATGTGAGTAGTTGAAATTATGTGACAATTTATTTGTAATAGTATTTGATCTAATACCTTCCAGGCATTATCCAAGCTTTTCGGTGCATTGTTCTCTGTCTTGACTTTGGTTGCAAGAGAGCTGAGGAGCTCAGCTTGCTGCAATAAAGCAAGTACCTTGGGATCATCCTTCTTCAGAAATGTTCCTTCAGACTTTACATTACCTTGATTTAGAGGAGGTTTACTGTTATCTTCAACGTTGCGGTTTTCTGAGAGATTTGGAATATGAGCAGCTCTACATCGAAATAGAAAGCAGCTAGCATGTTACATTGTTGTCTAAAAGTTGTCATATTTCATCCATGGCCAAGTATAAACACCGAGTGAGTTACCTTAGCTTCTTAATTAGAAATGCTGAATCCATTGAACCCTCGAAGTGTAAATCGTTAGTATTTGAAAGGGCTCTCTTGTTGTTTGCATTCGGGTAAATGGTGTTGTTCTCCTTGGCCAATTCTTGGGCTTTCGCTCTCTTCTTGCACAAAGTGGTGAATCGATTCTTCACAGCATTGTCAGTCCTGTATGATCATTCACATTATCTCAGCCTTGATGGTTAAAAATAAACTGAATAGTTAACAAACTACATTTTAACAGATGAGTGCCCATGGGGGAGGTGTTCTGCAAAGATAGCCCAACTTTTTTGGGCAGTTTTGTAAAATTTCCTAAATTAGTGAGCAGTTTTGTGTAATTTAGATTTTAACCGACCTGCCTGAAACCACCTTTGCTATCTCAGTCCATCTATTGCCAAATATCTTTTGAGCCTGCAATATGAACCATAGCTTTAGAATACATACAAAACCCTGAAGCCTCAACATTTTGCTTTTATTCACGGACACTTTATTATATCTTCCTTTTTTCTGCCACTCAACCACAAAATCATCCCAAATTCAATCAACTAAACAATATTTAAACAAACATGTCCACAAATTCAGGATCATGCTGCACTTCAAATTATTCCTAATTACCTCGCATAACAATATGTCTTCCTCATGAGACCATCCTCCTCTCTTGAAATCAGAATTCAGATAAGTGCACCATCTGTTCAATACACAATTATCAAACCCAAAAATTTCGAATCAATACCCGAAAAAACATCAACTCTATGACAAAATACCTTCTTCTGCACTGTCTAGCAGTCTTATTATTGAACCTAGATGCAATTACCGTCCAGCTGCACACAAATTTCAAACCCTCATAAAAATCACAATTAATTAAATCTAAAAGGGTGAATGAAGAGTATCTTTGGCTTACTTGTCAGTTCCATGGCCGCTTATTTGTTCACGAAGTATATCATCTTCCTGCAAACAAACAGATTGTAAACTCCATTGATCAACACAATCACAGAAAGAAAATAAAGAAGAAAAAAAGGAGATGAGAAAACAAACCTCAGAAGTCCAAGTGACAATGCGCCGTTCTTTCTGCTTTACCAAAGCGGAATGAGATTCACAGCTAAGCTTGTTCTTCTGCATCGTTTATTCTTGCAGACTCCTCAACAATCAAAACGTTTCTTTACGCATACAAAAAGTCGGATCTTTTTACAAGTATTCTTCCTCTGTTCACTGTTCAATTCAAAAGAAGCAGAGCTCAGAATTAAAACTACCTTCTGATTGAGCCCCTTTTCCAAGTACTGTTCCAATCAAATAAATGAATGAAAACCCAATTTTAGAGTAGCATATTTTATACTAGTATTAGTACTGCTCGTGATCCCCCAAGTTAGGGATTTGACGGCATTGGGTTTCACAAAAGTGCCTTTTTTCAATGTACTTACCCCAAAAATTGAAGATTACCGAGAAACCAAAAGACTAACCAGAAACTGGAACAAAAGAAACGATGAAATCCGACTGTAATGCAAATTAGAAAGGCAGTGCTTACAAGAAAATCAGCCACCGTTGCTGTAAGGCAGAGAAAGAGATGATTGGAATATGGGAACGGGGAAGAAGAAGATGAATGTGTTGTCTGAAAAGGGTTTTTAGATTTCCTTTATTTGTTTCTTTGTAATTTTCAATGCTGAAACTTTTTTCTTTATGGGTGTCAGGAGTACTGGGTGGGGGGGACAGAGAGGAATATATACAACGGATGCCTGGGAGATTGGGCGGGGTATCACCTCTCGTTTGAACGCTACGCTGAAATCCATGCTCAACCCGTTTTCGGTTTTGACCGGATTCACCCGACCCGCCAGCCCTGTTAACAGTTTTAATTCGGTTAATCACAGTTCCAGACAGTAAACTACCATAAAAATCAGATTTACAACTGTCACGTTCAGGAATAAGAGCACCTTCCTTCATATTCCAAATATGAGATTATCTTTGACATAAAAATAAATATTAATGTCAGATTAGTCCATTCACACAAATTAAGAAAAAATTTGGAATGTAATTTTTTCCTTTTTGGCCATATATATTGCAAAAAAATTGTTTTCTAATTTTTTTAAAATTAGAAAAATTTGTTTCACACATTGTTTTCCATTTTAAGTGTAAGAGAATAATTTCAATGCACAAAATATACAAATATATATCAATAAAAAGTTCAAATACTTTTTCATATAAAGCTGTAAATTATTTTTATCTATCAATATACACTAATATTGATTATATTTAGTTAATATTTAAAGTTTTAATTTAATGTATATGTTTCTATTTGATTGATATTATAATACAATATAAATAATTATAACACTACTATATATAATTGTATTATCATAGTATAATAATATCAATAATAATATAAAACAACAATAATAATATTAATATTAGGTAGGATGATATAAAAACAAATTAAGACACTTTCCTAGATTTTGGAATGGAGAAATGGAGAGGACCGTTTCTTTAGATGAGGTCGATAAAAGACAAAAAAAATTATTTTAATAATTTCGTTACCGGAAATGATTCCTAATGATACTAAACGAGTTCTTAATGCGATTGGACGCAATTGACAAAAAGTGGTAATAAATGAATTTAGTTTTTTTTTAACTGTCATAGTTGTCTTATTATCCTCGGGCCTAATCACGTGCTTTTCAAAAAAACAAGGGATTAAATAATAAATAAAATCCATAATGATGGTATTAAGGATAATTAAGTTAATTTAGAGTAGGTATTTTAAAGCATTCAAACATGGATTGTACGTCAAGCATTGAATCCAATGCTCTCGAAGTTCATGGGACCATCTTTATGCAACGGCAGAACAACACATACAATGGAATTATACTTGTTTTTCTTTCTTCTTTTAAACAATACACTGTTATATTACCCGTGCTTTGCACGAAATTTTAATAAAAAATATTATTTATTATTATATTTCTTTAAGGGATTATATATAAATTATTTTTTTGTTATTAGATAAAGTAGATAATAAGCAATAAATATTTGTACACTTTACATATAATATTATATAATACATTAATAAAATATCTAACCTTATAATAATTTATATTTTAATTTCTCTCCCCTTATTATACTGATTCATATGTTAATAGAAATAGTACATTGTTAGTATATGGTGTTAAATTAATTGTTATATATAAATTAATTTAATAAATAACACAATCTATAATCAAAACTAATTATGTTTAAGATTAATCATGTTTGTTGTATAAGTGGCCCAATTGGTTGGCCCGATTTAATTAAGATTTGATTTTAATATTTCGTTAAATAATTTTTTAATGAATAAACTTAATTAATATTCTGATAGGCTGTGGTTAAATGCTAAAATGACACGTGACAATGAGCATTTTTCTGCGTGACACGTGGCAAGGAGTGTTACTCCTATAATATATATAAGATAAATCGTTATCCTATATTAAGCTAACCATTTGAAGTTGGGTTGATCACGCTAGCTGTCTTAATTTATTAATATAAATTAAAACTTAGAATATTGGATACATTCTTATCATAGCAGCATGAATGGTAACAGATCTTGAATCTGAATCATATTTGCTGGCAAGGATTCTATATGAGGATAAATATAACGTTAAAAACTTTAAGAGAGTTGTGTATATTTTTAGAATTTCCCTCCAAGATCCAAACTTTGTTAGAATTCAAATTTGGGTAATGGCGATGTAGTGTTAATAGAGCACATCACACTCTACGTGATTCACACATCCACCACCTTAATGTATTGTTTGCGGTTGAACATTTATTTTTTATAATTTATATTTGCATTTCCATGACTAAAAGTATTAAATACAATGCTAGCTATAGCTTCAATCTGGCTACATACATTATGTTATTGCATGCTTTGTTCGGTTACATTTAGATATAATCACATGTGATGATCAAATTTGTTTGCTTGTATAAATCGTGAATGTGTGTAGATTTGTTCCTGATCATTTTCAATAAAAACACGTTTTGATTGTTCGATAATGTGTTTTCACGACTAAAGTGAGAACACAATATATATAAGGTGGATGAGTTACGTCTCATGTTGTCAATTGATTTTAGAACATAATCCCGTTAGACTTATGTGTTGGGTTTAACATGTATGTATGCTTGTATGCACACGTTTCTTCGTTTTACCTATAGCATAAGCAATTGGGAATGATTAGCGTTTGTTGGAGGACCATCATATGGCATTCTTGCATATACAAACTTTAATTTTACAAGGGAGCGTTGCGGCAGTTATAGGGTTGTTGTGGTCAAGTGTCGTGAGTGACTTTCTTGAACATACGGTGGACTTGAAATTGTATAAACTCTTATAAGTCAAATATTTGAGATGATAAGATCTATTTCTAAAAGGGATTCCAAGTGTCGTTAGTAAAGTTGATGGTCGAAATATCTCCTTTAATTTCGATATGATTTATTTTCATCTCTCGTGCTCTCAATCAGAAATCCTCCTTTAAGTGTGCATGCTTCAAAATATAGGACAAATGTGAAACAAAACTATCCGAAATTATAGGCGATCGTCGATGCATTACAGTTCAAGATAGGATCAAATGTACAATTGTCATTAGAACGTTTTGAACTATCAAAATTCAATTTTGTGTTCTCATACATCTCATTATATAATTTGGATTTTTTTAGTTGAAAATACATTAATTTTTTTCGTTTACTAAAATACTTCACCATATAACCATTATACATTTATGAATTTATTTTGACCAAATTTGTCTAGTGTATAAAAAAATTTAAAAAAAGAAGAAGAAATATAGAGCATGAAAGTAGCTGCATGCAGTTGTGCTCTACGCGTGATCTCTCATTTATAATTTGAATATATATATATATACAAAGTATTTATAAGTACATCACGGCCTCTTGTAATGTATTCTCTCAACGTACGGATGTGAGTTTACACATAGCAATATAAAATGATAAAACATGTAAGTTGCTTCATTTATAATTTGAATATAAACCTTTGTAACAGGGGCGCGCCAAACAACACCTAATGATGTTGTGCAATGAATGAATTAAGGGCTAGTTTGATATCGGTAGGAATTATTTTTGGTAACGAAATGATTTCGAATCAATAAAAACTATGTTTGTTTAGATGTCTTTTTACCCATGAAACTAATCTAATCAATTATATTTTCATTCCTTCCTCTTAACCGAATTCATTCCGTTTTCATTCCACCATCCCAACCAAATGGGCACTAAGAATTTTGCGTGGGGTTTTTTTTTCCTCCTGCCGTACACATATAAAATTAATACAAAAAACAAATAGCATATGTTGATGACTCGTCTTTAATTTAACTTGTCTAAAATAAAACTTTAATCAATGTATAATATACATTGCTATTAATAACTTAAGATCTATATATACATATATCGGTGTCTAAAGTAGATGTAATAAATCTTACGTGTTGCATACGTGTTATGTTGAGGATTAAAGCGATCATATTTCCATTTTAAAATAATAATAAAAAATTATATTAAGATTATATTTTTACTTCCATTTTCATTAAAATAAAATTCATATACAATTTTTATAATTATACAAATTTTATTTAAAAAATATTTTACTTTCATTTTAATTACAACTTTTATTTAAATTATATTTTAATTCCTTGTGATATGATTCTTTTTTTATAAATAAAAAAGGAGATTAAAATAACTTCTATTAAATTAGATTATATTTCAATTCCGTTGTAACTACAACTTCTATTTAAATTAGATATTATGTACATTTTATATATGGCTAGTACTTATTAAACCAAAATATACAAACTTTAATTCCAAAACTTTTAAAAATAAAATAAATTGTATATATAAGATTAATTCGTACAAGGTACAAAAATTAAAATAATACTATACTAAAGAAGAGGTGATAAAGTTTAGGTGTTGCGAACGTGTGTCGCTTACGTGTCTTAGAATTAAAGTCACCGAATTCTTTTTTTAATCAAAATTTTAAAAAAATTTATATAAATTATATTTTACTTCTATTATCATAAAAATAAAATAATTTATATTTAAATTAGCTACAAATTTTATAATTAGTTAAATTTTATTTAAGAAGTACCATACCTTTATTTTGATAAAAAAAACTTCTATGTAAATTATATTTTACTTTCATTGTGAACTTATTCCCTATTTAAAAATAAATATTAAACAAATTCTTTAAATTAAACTAGATAGTACGTTTACATTTTATCATATATGTTAGAGTATTTATAAAATTAAAATACACAAACTTTAATTTCAAAACTTTTAAAAATATATATACTAAAGTAGAGGTAATAAAGTTTACGTGTCGCGGTCACGTTCTTTGAATTATATGCAATTTTTATAATTAGATAACTTTTATTTAAGAAATATCTTACTTCCATTTTGATCACAACTTCTATTTAAATTATATTTTACTTCCAATTGTTATATGCTCCCCTTTATATATATATATATATATATATATATATATATATATATATATATATATATATATATATATATATATAAATGAGATTAAAATCAATTCTATTAAATTAGAATATATTTTAATTCTATAACCCCAAATTCTGAAACTCAAGATGTCATTGATTAGGACCTCACACTGGGTCCCGACCTTAGTTTAACATTAATAATACTCATACCTTACAACAAGACAAAAATATTAAATCAAAATATATTTTAATTGGTAACAATGTTCAATAATTATAATAAAGTATTCAGCAGTCATGCATAACGATAAAAGAAAACATGAAGTCTAGCTAGTCTTTCTATTATATTAAAAGAAAATACGCCCAATCCCTAATTATCGGTATAGAAATCCGGCTGACCACTCCACTCCGGATTACTCGGCATACACCTAACTTGCAAAGTCTATCAACACGGTATAAACCGTTAACTAACAATTCTAATAATAAGATGAAGTAAAGACACAAACACATATAAAGAAAGCGGTAAACACATCAGCATGCACAATCAATGTCTCGGTTATTATCTTTTCATTTGGTGATTCCAATCTAATTACTTCAACTTTTCAGAGTGACACGAAAATCCTCCAACCTTCACCCTGTCCCCATAAACCAACCGGACTGATTTCAATGCATTTCCCCGTATACTCTGTTGGATTGGTCGCGGGAGCCTTCCAGTCGCATTCAGCGCTGGACAGTGATGCCACGACCCGTTATCATACATTTGGGTCTCTCCAATAATAAAGGTGTAGTGGTCTAGTCAAATTTCAATTATTAAAAACTCAATACACATACACTACCTCAACCCACACTTAATATTATTACTGAAAACCAAGTGAGTCCGATGAACTCACCTTATCCGGTCTGATATCCTTATACGTAATCCCGATCCGTCCGTCGACGATCTCACAATTTTGATTAAGATGTGACGACATCTTAGTATACCCGTTTTACTCTTTCGACACTCCTAGGATAAGATATCTTGCATCTCTATCCTTGTCAACCTCTAAGTTCTAGTTTCCACAAACCTAGATGTTCATTCCATAAATCCACATAATCTTGTCATATATCCTATCCTACTTATCATTTAAGTTTCAATCAAATTCCTCCATGCTACGACGACCCTAACTTAGTGGCCTCCAGACGTTTACGTTATCCTTATTTCAAAACTCAACTCTTAAGATAACTCTATCGATAATCCATATGTAATCATATAACCACTTATCACCTAAACTCCGTTCTAACCTTCTAAAATTGTATACCTATCTAATTTTCTAAATTAGTTCACTAATTATCCACTAATTTAATTCTCTTCTATGAACAACGGAATTTAGGAAGGAGGTTGTGAGTTTAGAATACCTAATAACGTGCTCGAAATCGGGTCTCGTAACTAACAAGAGAGTTTTCCAAGACGGGCAACAAATCCCTGGTTCAATTCCCACAAGAAACGAGGGAGGCGGAACTAGATGGAACAAGACGGCAGGTAAGGTAATCAGTTGGTCTCCGGTTCGATACTTCTAGAGGGAGACACCAGACAACAAGGGAGCGGTTGATTGGAGACGTAAGTTGGAATCTCCTTTGGGACAAAATGCAACAAGTCAAAGTAAGGTCTTTAGGTTGACAGTTCGATCCTTGGGGCTGGCATAACAATTGTAGTAAGGCGTCATGTACAAGGGAGCATGACGTCTCAAGTTCGATCCTTACTGGGGAAAAAAGGGGCGGCGTTTGGCGATAGAAGGCGGAGAGGTCACATGTTCGATTCCCTTCAGGAGCAAGGAGGCCACACAATCCACTTGAAGGACGCTTGTTCGAATCACCCTGCAGTTCAAAGGAAACAATATCATCACTCTTTGCATGCCATGTACGTACCATTCGAGTCCTACAGCAGGAAGAAGCGGACCATCACTTTGTCCGGCGGCGACTATGACGGCGAGGAGGTCTCTAACGGCTAGCCCATTGCCTCGGAGGAGTAACTGTGGTGCTTACTTAGTGAGAGCGAACGAGGGAAAAAGGGAGAGGGAAGAATGGTAGCTCACCGGTTCTAGTCGGCTGAGGCATAGGAAGAGGCTCGATGCTCGCCGATGTGGTGGGATATGATAGTAATGAGGTTGAAAAAGATTTAGGTTTAGGTTTGACCTAAACCTCCGGTTTAAATTTACAGTCCACGTCTGAGTTATATTGGCTAAATAGTCCGCGATAGTAGACAAGTTACAAAGGAGGTGGGTTAAAAGTATGATGTGAAATAAAAGAGGGAGTATCCTGGTTAAAAGAGGGAGATAATTAGCAATTTGAAAGCCTTAAGTCGGGTTAATGATGCATTTAGAGTGATTGTAAGTCATATACTAGCCAATCAGAGGTTGCCACATGTACCGTACAACGCTCCTCTCTTACCTTTGTTTCCGTAAAGTTAACACGTGGTCCTTTATCTTATCGCCTTATTATTCTTTGCTATTTAAAAGCAGTTTAAGACTCTTTAAACATGTTTTGGTAGTTAATTGCATCACTATTTAGGGAGTTTTTATACGCTATCACTTGCATCAAAGGGCCCATCATCAATCCAAAGTAGCTTCAAAGAACACCATTTTTTTTAAAAAAAAATGTTATTTTCATAGAAAAGGAGAAGCAAGAAAGCCCTTAATATAGAAACATTATTTGTTTGTTATTATGAAATAAAAGTAGAATGCAAAACGAAACTTTTAGATAATGTTTTTCTACTTTAAACCAAAGTTACATGGTAAGATTTGTATGGTTATTTGATGAAATATTGTAAACTTTGTGTGTGAGAAGGGTCCCTATAAACTATAAAGGACGATTTTGCAAGGAGGAGCGCTCCAATGTTTCTTTTTTGGCTAAATTGGACCAACTTATATCAAACCAAAAATTTAGACTTTTGACAATTAATAAAGATGAAGGGAGTTCACCCTAAACGTCAACTTTCATGTGCTCTTTTTTATATGTTTAGTTTTTTTTATCCAAATAAATATCACCTTTTTATTTTAATGAAGGGTGGAAATTCAAATTGTTAATCAATTTGCATATATAAAACCACTTTCTAGTTTCTAGGATCGTCGATCTCTTCATTTCGTTTTACATTCTATATTATTCATACGTTTTGATCACCTCATATTAGGTCATGAAGTTCAAAAAGGGTCAGTCTATATTACCATCAAGTAGACTCTTTTTTTGTGTGTGTGTGATTGAGGATTGGGTGAAATAACAATTTTATTTTGTTTTTCATTAATAATTTGTACACATATATAGGAATAGGTCCGGTTTGAACCTCGCCATCGGTTTTTAAACCGGCGGTTTAGGTTTGCCGGTTTAGGTTTCGAAGGGTTTACAGTTTAGGTTTATTCAAAAAAATAAATAAAAAAAGCGGTTTGAACCGAACCAAACCGCCGGTTTTGGCACTTTTATAATATTTTATTTTAAAAAAAATGTTCAAACCGGCGCAAATTAACCGCCGGTTTAGGCGTTGAGCGCAACAACATTATATCCATTTCGCTGAGCCTGCCAATGACATTATAGCCGTTGGTGGGCCCACTCTAACGGCCATTACACCGTTGGAAGTGGATTTAAAAAAAATAATAATCTAACACTACCCATTACCCAATACCCATTCCTATTTTTTTTTATAAATACTCAACCCCTCTTCTTCTAAATCCCACACCATCTACATCTCATCTTTCTCAAATTCATCTCTCGTATTCTCCTAATGGCAAACCCAAATGACCACTTTACCTCTTCTCAATTCTTCCCTAGCACCCAAGAAAGTGAAACTCAAATGCCCGACAATCCCGAAATGCCACCACGACGATGTCTCCTCACACCGAAAATGCTTACATCCGAAATTTTTACGAATCATTACAAGAAGGGGGAGCCGGTGAACGAGTATTGTCAAGTTACATGCAACTATTGTCCAAAGGTGTACATGTGGAATATCAAGGGTGGCTATGGGACCTTGCAAACTCACATGCAAAACGTCCATCCGGGGAAGCTAGGGATATCATGGGGACAAATACAATTGTCCCACCGGTTTGCATCTTCTTCCTCTCAATTTTCTTAATTTACGTATAATCATAATGAAGAAAGTTTAAGATTAACCGATGTTATATGTTTACATGCATTTCCATTTTCTTATTCCGAATATGAAGAAGTTAGAGAATATACCAGTGAATATCTTCAATTTTCTTTTTAAACCAACTTCTAGGAAAACCGTTTCTAAATTAGTAGCTAAATCTAACCTATAAAAGTAAAAAAAAAATCCCGACTTTGGCATCTTTTGAGCATCAAGTATCTATTTGTAGTGATATTTGGAGTATACAATCACAACAACATTTTTACATGGGCATTACTTTATATTTTATTGATAACGATATGTTTTTGCATGAATGTGTTATTGGATTTCGGCATTTCAACGCAAGACATGATGCATCAAGAATTGTAAGCTTGATAAAAAAAGGGTTTTACAAGAATTTAATTTACAACATCGAGTTTTTTAAAATATTTTTTTGATAATGCATCCACAAACAATACCGATGTAAACCATTTGGTCAAGGGGGCGGACAATATTTGGGAACTTCTTATACTCGTCAAATATGTGCATGTCGTATTTTAAACTTATGTGTTCAAGATGGACTTAAGATTTTAGTGAGTATGCTAATCCCATCACCAACGTTATTGATCATATTTCGCACAACTCCGATTTGAGAAAAAGTGGAGAAATTTATGTTTAACTAATAATGTTCATCCAATTTCTTTTTCAAAAGACATTGGAACTCGTTGAAACTCTACTTACAAATTACTTAGTGAAACCGTTCGTTACAAAGTTTTTTTTACAAGAGTTTTCTTCAATTCACGTTCATTGGTCAATTCTTGATGATGAAAATATTTGAAAAACTTGTACCAATATTTGTAATGTTTATAAAGGTTTTTAGTGATGCAATTAATGCCATGAGTAGCGTTACACTCCAACTTCTTGTAGATTTTTAGAGATATTCGTTAACGTTTTCGAGACTTTTCTAAATTGTTTTGAAATACCAACCCTTATAGATGTTATGTATGAAATGAAAATTAAATGGCTTAAATATTACAAAGGAATTCCCATAATTTATCTTGTGACCGTCGTTTTTGATCATAAACTTAAACTCGATGGTGTTTCCGATTTGTTGATCGCTTACTATGATTGTTTGTGTTTAGACTTAGTAGATGAAAATATTAATATTTCTACCATCATGCAAAACATTAGTAACGAAATTGAAAGGTTGCTTAATAAATTTGAATCAAGTGCTAGCTCTTCTTCTACCGCACCTACCTACTCCTTCTCCCTCTTCTCTTCTTCATCTTCTTTTCTTTCAAAAGAACAACAAACTTTAGCCAAAAGAACAAAAAATACCAAGACATTCATCCCCAAATGCGGAATATCAAGATTATATTAACACATGTTTTAGTTTTGATGGTGATTTTGGTAGTTTGGATTGGTGGAAGAAACTAGCCCCCTAATATCCAACGTTAGTGAGAATTGTACAACAACTCATGGTTGTTCCTGTATCAACGGTTGCAGTGGAGCAAACATTTAGCCAAGGCGGGAACATACTCGGTCACAAAAGAATTCAATTGATGCCCGAGTATGTTCCCGCCTTGGCTAAATGCTACTCCCCGACGACTTGCTCCCATCCTTCTCATCTCCCTTGGTGATGCTACTCCTCGACGACTCTGCTCCCTCCGACAAAGTTGTTCCATTTCGTTTGCGATTTGCATCTAAGTTCCAAGTTTGTTCATGGCCTCTTCTTACTCGTATGTACAATGATGACTATCCTTCATCTCTCTTTACTTCCTGTTAAGACTAATAATGATAATGAATGAAGATAAATTTTGGAACACCCACCTCCCTATATCTTTCGGTTGTGCCAAGGAATTGAAACCTCGATCTAGAGTTTCCCTATATGTCACTTCAATTACCCCAAAACTTTAATTCCTAAACTTTATTTATTTTATAGAAATTGAAAAACCCACCTCATCATCAATGTATTTTGACTCATTCATGTGGAGAAATATGTGGTAGGGTGTTGAAATTTGGAGGATTATTGCTTGTTGTTAGTGCTCATTGTATATCTCAAATTGTGGGCATGATTGTGCCGAGCAAAATTTAGACCGTCACAATATTTTGCCATTTTCCTGCCCAATTCTTCAATAGGAGGGGTCTTTTTCCTACCAAAAAAATAGGAGGGTCTTTTACTGAAAATAGATAGCCAAGACCATGAACAGTTATGTAGATATAACTAAAACTAAGCATTATAAAATTTATAGGTTGAGTTATCATTTAATTGTTATGACATTAAAAAATTTAGAAGTTGGGCGCCGGCGTCCTCCACCAACACCCTAATGTAAAAAAACAGCTGCTTTCAACAAAGCTTAAAACTTGAACGTTGGGGCCATCATACGGCGTCCATATTAAATCCCGACGCCAAACAAATATATTCGTTATTAAGTAATTTCGTATAAATAACACGCCCCTTTCAATAATAACATTCACTCTCGAGCATAACGAAGCACCAAAAAAAGAAATGTGAGAGAAAAAGACACCCTCAAATATAAAAAGAAAAAAGAAGAGAGTATGGAACTTGTGAATGCTGTGGTGGTCTTTGCTTTCGCTGTCCACAGCCCCACCCTCAAATTAATGTTGAAACGACAACTCCTTGTATCATTGTGTAACTTGTGTTGCTCTACAAAAATTTTTTAAAAAAAATACAAAACTAAAAGATGTTCCTTTTTATCTCATCCAAAAGTCCATCCACATCATCCACAAAATGTAACATTTAGTGAGAATAAAGGCCCACGTGTGGAAAAAAAGTAGAAGAACAATACATAAAAATAAATAAAAATTCAACTATCAACTCAAACAATAACGGTTATATAAAAGTGCTTTTAAATATATGTGAATACAATGTTATTTTTTTACAGATTAAATTGTTTCCCTTTTCTTTCTTACCCTACAAGTCTACGAACTGCACAAAATTTCAAGTGGTGGGCATTTTAATTTTTACAGATTAAATCGTTTCCCTTTTCTTTTGCTTTTGGTTCTATAAAAGTCTTGATGCTCTCCTAAAAAGAAATAATACAAGTGAGGAAAAAAGGGTGTGTTCTTCAGGAATCCTATGCTTGTTTATTTCACTACTCTTCAACTTAATCTCTATCACTACTTTCTTTGTTAGGCTTCACATATCGCTCATCTACATAGGCCCGCACGGGCAACATATGCGGTGGGGAGTTGGGTCAGCGTCTCGGTGAGGTTTCTATGTGCCAACACTAGCACGCATGTCATGTACTAGGATGGGATGGTGGTGATTCACCACGACCTCATCTTCACCGGTAGTGAAGATGATGAGGTCGTGGGGCGAAAGTTGAGAGTAGTGGTTATAATAACATGATATATAATGTATATTATGAAACAACCTCATAACCAAAACTATTAGCATTCTAGTATATATATTGTTAGTCATACTACATGACATACAATGGTATATTAAAAATTAGGGGGAGCAAAAAAGTCCGATCCGTCTAATTCGAAGATCTGATCCGGAAAAATCCGAATCCGAAAATATCCTTTAGTTTGTGATCCGAGTTCGATCCGATCCAGAATATTTTTCAGATCATTGGATCGGATACATATCGAGGTTTTGAGAGAAAAATCGGATCGGATATATCCGATTAGTCTAGTGATAAATACTCGGATCGGATATCCAGATCAGATCTTGAATCGGATATCCTATCCGGATAAAGTGTCAAATCTCCGGGTACTCTCGGATCGGACTTTTACAAAACTATCGGATCGGTTGTCCGAAAATGCTTACCCCTAATAAAAACCCAATCTTAGTATGACACGAACCCGACTTACCAACTCTTCTATACAATGTTGTTATTAAATGCAAATATGTCACACACATTTCATACCCGTATAGAGAAAGATAGTTAAAGTAAGTCTCGATGACTAATTTTAATCAGCTGCAAGTCCTAATCCCCAATCGATTAACAATACTAGACTAATAACAAACCAGACTAACTTTAATTTTTAAAATTACAAAAGCGACCAAACATAGTCTACACCTCTTAAATTTGTTTTTTAGCATACTCCCCAACATGTCAAGTACTATGGGCCATCCATTTCTATCCTTAACTTGTCAAAAATAATATTTTCTTATGTACAAGCTATGTGCTATGTACTTTATTATCTTATCGAAACAAAACATCCAAACTCATTTAAAGTTGGTGGGAACATGAGTTGGGATCAGGGTGTGTTTGCATGTGAGGGAAAGGAAATCGGGGAGAGGGTGTGTTTCTTGGATATCCAATTTTATATAGTATATATAGTGATGATTCAAGTTTGACATACTAATAGAGTACAAGAGTATGGGTGAACTATTATTAGTGCAAGCAGCTCCATTTAAATTTTAAAGTCTGTAACTTTGTGATTCAGAAGATGAGTAGGAAGTCAAAATGGTGTAGATTATGAAAGGCACTAACTAAGCCAAAAGGCTTACACAAACAGTTAGAAAAGAAAAGGGTTCTGAAATCCAAGAAATGAAGAGGCAAAACATGCTCAACAACTGCTTTGCACTCACATTCATCAATCATCGCCCCCTCTACTTTCACTCTGTTTACGTTGTCGCATACCACATTCATTTGTCACCAAATATCTTTCTTTTATTGCTTTCTCATTTTTCAAAAACAAAACTCAAGTTTATGTTCCATCGCCCAATCATTGCTCTTCCTATAGGACTCCATTAAAAGAATCTATTGCAGTATTATTCATGAATTTCACTAAAATAATACGAAGTATATATTAGACAAAGCCCATTACAAATCACAAAGCCCATTACGTATCACAAAAGCCCATGTGTCCTGCTATGAATTTCATTACAGATCACAAAGCCCACTACAAATCACAAAGATATCTCCTCTACAATAATCTTCAATTTTTCAAACCTGTAATCGAACAAGTCCAGTGAGATAGGGAGAGAGAATTACAATGATTATTAAAGGAAATACTTGTGAATCTCGGTTTACTATTATTTTATGAATCAGTGAAAATCGTATTCTTTTTAGGAAAATCTTTACTTAACTTGAAAATCGTATTTATGAATCTCGGATTATGCTACTTGACAATACGTGCCAACGATGCTTTAAAATTTATACTTTTTTCTATTGCACAAATCATGAGTTTTTGGACGGAATTGTTTATGAAAAACTCAGTCAAACAACACCCCGGTGAGATTTTTTAAACCTCGGACATGCACTTTCACGTGTCTATTTTTTTTTCTCTATATGTGTGTGATTTTCAAATTGCTTAGGTTGTCCTTTTCCTTGTAATTGACTCTTTTATAAGATTAGATGCTTATTGAAATCTCTATATTTGATGTAAACAAGATTGAAGTTTTCTTTGATAAGCTATTGTGACCTTTTTCCTCCTATATATGATCTCCTTCTATTTTTTCATTTCTGGCTAATATATTTTTCTTTTATGGTGCTCCTCAAAATAGCCTCACAACCATATTAGCCTCATGTAACACTATTTCGGGTTGAGAAGTGAGTAGAGATACAAGAAGATAAGTATGGGGTACTCCGTCAAAGACCTGAAATGTATTGCATGAAATTGTCAGAATTTGAAATGTATGAAGCTCCCAAGACATTTTCAAGACTAGTGGAAAGGAAGAAAAGTTCTAACTAAAAACCCTACTGCATACCATGTTATTCTCATTTACTCTTGAAAGAGGAAGACGGAAGTGAAGATCTATGTACTTAAAAATGGATGTATGTGCAAAAAGTATGAAATCAGGAAAAGAGTAAATCCAGATCTTTACCAAGTGAATGATTGAAGCGGTCTCGTTGTTCTAAGTGAAGAGCCGACGCCCCATAAATTATTTAGCCTCTTTTATCTACTCTTTTGACCTACCAACACACTACTTCTTGTCCCATCATCCCCGTTACACCCAATGAAAGATATTACGATTTACATCATCTGTTTGAGTTTTCTTTGACAGGCGGTGGAGTTTAAGAACGCCTTGACAAGCCTATGGTAAGAGTTTGTATTTTTGTCGAGCTTGAGTTTAACGTAATTTTAATATATTACACCAAATGCCTTTGCACAAGTAAATATTTACACGAATTTCTTAACTACAAGAAACGATTTAAAATACACTGTAACTCGAGAATCATTTACATTATATAACATAATCTAGCTACACAAACTTAATCATAACTAAACAAAATATTTTCAAGATACACAGATTTTAATACTTACACAAAATTAAACTTAAGTATCAAAATATATGTAAATGCTCCGGATAACTACACAAAATTATCACCCACCAATATATTGTGTATTTTCCATTAAAAAACAACTCATATATTCTTCATTGATTTTGAATAATTAAAAAATATCTTCACTACTGAAAATTTTCTTACCTAAATTAGTGAATCTTTAATATATTACACAAATGCCTCTACGCGTACGCAATTGAATATTTATACAATATATTAAGTTACATAATCTACACAAACTTTATTTTAACTACACAAAACATTTCTACAATAAACATATTAATAGAATTATAAGAATATTATTATAATATTTGGTTAATTTTATTATTATACATAATATCTTAAAATATATACACAAACAAGACAATTATATCTTGACGTATTGGTAAAAAGTCTATGGCTTACTTACCTTAAAAGAAATGTATCAAAAGCACATTTACCCCGTTTGGTTGTAACTCCAGAAACGTAAACGGATTGGGAATGAATCTAGTCCACATATGTACCTTGCTCATGAAATCATTCTGGGATGTTTCATGTAAAATGCACTTGCTTCCCCCATTTTGTTACCCATATTAAAACTAATCAAATTCTCTTTATTTCCAAAAACTTCATAAACAAGGGTGTACGTATGAACTAGATTCGTTTTTATTCCGTTTTTGTTTTTAGAGTTAAAATTAAACCGATCCTTAGTCCAATTTTCTCGTAAAATATAGGATATATCCTATTGAAATAAGTCGTTCTTTACTATGTGTCACCGATTGTGTTTTGACTGTGCTTAAACGTGGCAATTTAGGATGCTGTTTTCTCTCAATCATGCAGTGATTGACGACATCAAGGGAGACAGAAAATAAATTATTGCAACCACCTTTCTTGTTTTGGCTTTCCTTTTCTTTGCGTCTGATCAAACTTTAGTTCTCGTGCCAACTACCAACATGCATCAGCTTAGTGGAGAATAAATGGGAGTGATGTAAAATAGTTCACTTAAATCCAATTCAGGAACTACCATAAAAATTAAGATCAAATGATTGAAAAATGAGCAAAAAAAAAGTATTATTACATTTAATATAGTTACATCTTATGCTTTCAATCGCTGAAATCTGATGAACATGAAAGGCTGTTACTCCTGATCTTAATCTAAGGCAGGTTATGACCCTTTCCACACAAAAAGGAGATTAGTTTGAGATTCTTATTTTCGAAAATCCCTCAAGTAATTGATAATTTAAGTGCAACCGGATTAAAATTTGTTTTTCAATAATTCCAAAAACAATTCAGTTATAAACAATCTCTAATAATCTCGAACAATGACGATGTCATACGCCTTCCATTATCGGGCTTAACAAGATTATTTTAGGTGAAATTATTTCAGGAGATTATTTATAAGGTCATTCTAGTATTTTTTTAATTTATCTGAATTTAAATTATGAAATTATTGTGAAATTATAATCACTCCAATAATGTCGAAGAGTTTAGAGACGGGCCTATATCTTTTGGCGAAATTTCCTTTAAGTTGGCCTACTTATACTTAAAGTATAAATGAGTGGGAAAAGTGTTGTTCTTCTTTCTTCCTTTTGATCAACAGATGGACCCTATTGAAGATGACAGCATATATACACGCAAAAGAGAAAACAATTCAAGAATAGTAAAGTACTTGTATACATCTCAAATATGTATAACCATCTACTCCTTCCCTGCAAGGGCCCAGCAAAGAGAGAACAATTCAAGAATAGTTTGATATATCTTTGTATCTTTACACAACTGCAACAAAAATAACAAAGCAAAAAAGGCATATTATGATAAATTATACCATGCTAAACTAGTTCAATCCAAAACCAACCCCAAAACAGTACCAACATCTGAATTGATTCTTCCAAAACATTAAAAAACAACAGAAAACAAAAAGTTAATTAAAATGTTGTTGCTGAGGTTCAACCCAAGGCCAAAACCCAGGTTGATCATCCATGACATAGAACATGTTGGTGAAGCTTTCTTCCTTGACAGGCTGATCAAATCTGTGTGAATGGAGATCGACTGGGCCGGTGATCATTGAGGAAGATGATGAAGGTGGGAAGAAAGTTCTGCTCATTGTTGGGTGTTGATGATGAGAAGAAGATAAAGTACTCACCTTTTCAATTAGGGTTCTTGTTGAGATGTCTAATTTGATGTCACTGCTGTTCTCACTTCTGTTACTACTACAACCTTGATCTGTCTCTTTGTTTAGGTTGATTGATTCTCTCCCTTTTAGTGCTGATATCTACAATCATTGCAAAACACATCTCTTCCTTTATCAGTTTAATAATTTTAAATCATTTTAAAATGATTGGGCTTAAAGGTGCAATCTTGAACACTCAAAACACAATTATTGATCTAATGACTATATATATATATCAAAACATAGCTTGAAAAGTGTACTAATTACCTCAGCTTGAAGCTTATGATTCTGAGCAAGGAGAGATTCATTATAATTCTTGAGGGAATCAAACTGATTCTTGAGGGTATCATAGTCTTTTTCAAGTTGCTTGGTTTTCCATCTTGCTCTTTTATTTTGGAACCAAATAGCAACTTGCCTTGGTTGCAATCTAAGTGCTTTTGCAAGCTGCATTTTCCTCTCAAGATCAAGCTTGCTTCCCATTTCAAAGTTGTTTTCTAGTGTCTTCACTTGTTCTATGTTCAACCTTCTCTTTTTCTCTCCTGCTTGTGCCCCTTCATCATCTGATAAGTTCTCTTCTCCTTCACCATCTTTTGCTTCTTCTGAAAATGATATGGATCTTTTCCCAATCATTGGTGCTAGACCTTGTACTTCAAAAACATCAAACATAAGAACATAACCAGAATATACAGCAGAAAAAACAAAAACTTATTGAGGAATTACTAGATTACCATGGAAGTGTAGAGAAGGAGGTTGATGGCCATTTTCAGTAGGAGTTTCTAACATGTAATTTGAAGGAAAGAAATCCATCATGCCACAATTGATTGACTTTGATCAATTAATTATATCCCTGAATTGTATGATATTTTAAAGAGAGCATCTGTTTCTGATCTAGCTTTCATACTTGATCTGAAAGACACACAAGGAAAGAGGAGGGTAGAAAGATGGAGAAAAGAAAGATAGCAAGTGGTGTCTAGGGAAAGAAGCCAAGTTTTGATGAATTTCAACAGTGGTCAGTTTCCACTGTTTAAAGAAGAATGGAAGTTAGCAAGACTTTTATATAAGTATACGGGGCACGTTTCTATGAAAAGATTATTTGGTATTGACAATTAATATAAGTGTGCATAAGGCTCAAGTGCAAGGCATTTGAAGTTAGGTCTGCACCGAAAATTTGGATCGATTCAGTCAATCGAACCCACCTTGGATCGACATTAATGTACAAGGATCGGTCTTAGGCCCAAGATGGTTTTAGGAACGAGTTAGGATTGGATCGGTCTATAACCCATGCGGGTTATGTCAGGGCATAACTATTTACATAAATAAAAAGCCTTAAGTCAATTAATAACTAGTTCGGGTATAAACTGTTGTGTTGCCCGATATTTCGAATGAGATATTCATTATTGTCTTCTTCAAGGAATTTTTAAGCCTCGTCAATACTTGTTCGCTGGTTTTACACCCCTATAAACAATTATCAAAATAGATAGAAATCCACAGGGTAGCAAAACTATGAAAGGATATTTTTATATTTATAATATGTAATAATTCCCTAAATAGCAACGAACCCACAATGTATGGATCGTACGAAGTAGGACAAGTATTCTAGGGTCGATCTCAGGGACTGAGAGGATCAGTTAAAGAAAGGAGGTTGAAAAAGATAAGGGAAATAAGTCAAAAAAGTTTTAAAAGGGTTTTAAAGGACTCGCAATCAACTGTCACTATTGATTGAAAGTCAAAACAAACAAACAAAAAGGGAAAACAAAAATAATCAAGTTAAAGGAAAGAAAATAGATTCAAAGGGTTCAAGATCATTGTTTATACATATAGATTCAGGAAGACTCATAAAGATATATGGTAGAAAAGCCACAGGATGAACGTTTCTAGGCTAACAGTCTATTACCGGGTAAGTCTCAAGACTATCAAGTTCCAAACCAACTACCTATTACCGGGTAAGTCTCAAGGTAGAGAGGTAGGAAATTCTGAACAAACCAGACTACAAACTAAGGGAAAGGTAAACCATTACCGGGTAAGTCTTAGGTATTACCCTACTTACCTACTTAGGAAGGAATCTAAACACATTCAACCAATAAAGGATAAACCTTTATTACCTATGATCAATCACTCATGTATCTAAGAAGAAATATCACTGGGTAAGTCTCAATTCCAACTTAGGTTACTAGCTAGAAGGATTCTAACTAGGTTCAAGTTCAAACTAACCACTTGAATTTCAAGCAATTCAAATTCAAAATAAAGCACAATCTAATCCATCATAATCCAAGACATAAACAAATCCCTGTCAACCTTGGAACCACAAGGTTCTAGCCAATAAAAATCATATCAAAGAAAGACAAATAAATAAATAACAAAAAGGGAATAAAAGAACTTAACTTCAATAACTGAAAACCTTCAATCTTCTCAAATCTCGAATCAACAATGTATTTCCAACAAAACTCAATGTGAAAGTCTGAAACTTTAATCTAAACTAATGAAGAACAATGGAGAAGAAGAAGGGAAGAGGAAGGAGACGGCTCCCCCCTCTAGGGTAACCTAACCCTAAAATTCGGACTAAATCGGACCCTTAAAAATTATTTGGAGCTTCCCTTTTATACCCAACAACCTTCTAAAGAGTGGGCTGGGCTAAATCAGATCCAAAAATAAAATAAAATCGCTGAACAGCAAATCTCGGGCAACAAATCTCAGCCAAGATCAGGCCTGTCGGGACCGAGATTTGGCAACAGAGCGCTCAGCTCATCGGGACTTCGGAAATCTCGGCCGAGATCGGGCCATCTCGGCCGAGATCAGGCCATCTCGGTCTGGTCAGACCGAGATCGAGCCATCTTGGTCCGAGATCATGGAATCTCGGCCGAGATCATGGACCATCTCGGTCTGGTCTGACCGAGATCGGGCCATCTCGGTCCGAGATGCGATCTGCTTCGTTCCTTCGTGCCTTTAGCTCGATTCCTTGCCCTTTCCTCATGCACGTACGCTCGCTCCAATGCATCCACTTCGAGGCTTGATCCTCAAATACGTCGTTTTAGCTCCAAAATGTGTCAAATCACCTACAAAGCCACAAATAACGTGTGTAGACATCTATTCTTGCAAAGTAAAACTAAACAAGCATAAATGGCACAAACTAAGGCCAAAACATGAATGCAGAAAGGGAAAATCTAACTAAATGCATGAATGCAACAGGTCGATAAATCATGTTATCAATACTCGACTTTTTTAGGTTTGTATTCCTAACTCAGAATGATACAAGAGTAATATCTAGATTCCCCGACTCTAGTACCCACCTATTCCTCATAAGTATTTGAGAACTAAGTGTTAATTGGAATCGAGAAAGAGATAAAGAGAAAACAAAAGAATTAAGGTTTGGAGTTACAGCCTCCTATACCTAAAAGATGCAAAGAACAAATGATTAAATTGAAACCGAATAGACAAAGATAAAGGAAAACGAAACATACCCGATTCAATCTAATTGATTGAATCAACCTCGAAACTTTTGCCTTCCTCTCTTTCTTCAATGTTGGCGACAATAGGGTTCTTGAAGACTCTTGGGAATCCGGAACTACAATCACAAATTTTAATAATTAAAAAAGAAGAAGAAGATTCAGTGTCGGATTCAATCTAGACTGATTGAATCAAGGAGTGATTTGAAGATTCGAGTTGAAGGCAAGCAACGTCTACAGCAAGGAGAAGTCGACAACTACAAGTGAACAAAATGATGATTTTATTATGTGTTGCATAATCTAATAATAATGACAATTCATGCACAATATCATTCAATTTCCAAGCTAAAATATTAAAAAAGAAAAGAGTCTTCTATTTATACCACTAACTACTGTTTAGGTTTAGAGACAACTTCTAATAAGGAAGCTAGCTTATCATAGGATAAAGTAGAAAATGAGATAGTATAACTTAAAATCCAATATATAGAAACTACCAACCCAAATGCGACAATTTTCGGACTATATATGTTTTTTATTCATTTCTATTCATGCAGGACGTGATTGAAACTCATTTAATATAACGTGTTGTTGGTGACTTTTTCGGACACATTTCCGATACACTCCGGCTATTATCAACAAAGAAAAACCGGAAGTGTTAGCTTTGTGTATTCAGCTGCATCACCGTAGTGTACTCATACATATAAAATAATTTTTATACGAATGAGAAACAAAGGTCAAAAGTAAAATGTATATAATGCATATTTGGATGATAAATGGGAGTTTATGAAATGTCTAGTTGTGAGAATAATGTTATATATACTGAGGAATATGATGTAATGTTACCAACATCCATGAAGAGACAACTGATCGACATTGTTGGACTACACGTTCGCCGGTGCGAGTCGTGTCTTGCTCCCGCTCGTGGTTTGTGGATTCGAGTCAGATGGATTTTGGTCGTGGGACCATTTTGTGGATTAGGGTTTAAGGCCTCTTAGATATGGTGTTGAGATGGCACCCACTCTTATATTTTGGGCAACTCAGTCCACTCCGCCTTGTAGTCCAAGCACATCCGATCTGGTCTTATCCAAACAATTGTGTTGACCGGCCTATTTCTATGCGAATGAATGGCATCCCGTGAATTTCTCTCCCATGGTTAACCTCATATACTCCTCCTAACGTGCGCCTATATAAGGAGAGATTCTCCTCCTCATTCTACACACGCCGAAAACACACAATCCTTGCTTTCTAGTTTTGGTTACGCAAACTATAAGAAACTTATGGTTGTATCCTAATACGGAGTGGTTTTTAAGGGAAGAATGCCTCGCAGGATTAATTAACCGGCATGTAAGATGTCGTTATCTAAACTTGGCTCTACCTCCCATCCGAAAATTTAAGCCCAACCCAACACACGCTAATAATTGAAAAATGGAGGCATGGCCCTTCGGCGTAGAGGCATCACATGGCTTTCTGCACCATGTGCCCTTTTTTCTTCCTTTGTCTTCAGGCTGTGCTATATTGGGATTTCATTTCTTCAACACTAGTTTTCTGACTCATAGTTAATTCCCCTATTTTTTTTTCCTTTTTCGGAAATTTCTTACAAACTTTTAAAGTTACAGAAATTTTACGTGTACATGAGATGTATTATAGCACATTATGTCATTATGTCTTTTAAATTACCAAATTTAATAATTAAAAGTATTTGTTATCGTATATTATATAATTTTGTATTCAACTATCAATTTTACCAAAAACACATTATTATATTCATAAATTTACAAAGATATATATAATGCTAAAGAAGTCAACAATTGCAAAACCAAACAAGAAATGATAGTGCAGTTGGTGGCCGAATATATCTTTTTCATTAAAAGGATAATTCAATTTGTAATTGCATTCCGTCTACAACCCTCTTAACCGTATAAAACCCCAATGCAAGAAAATAAAAACTCTACTGGCTCAGACCGGTTCAGCCCAAAATTGAGAAAGCCCCAACAAGGCCCTAGCCCAACTAGGTGGTTCGGCAACAACATTTTTCCTTTTTCTAATTTAAAAACACTTTGAATGATTTAAAAGAATTTAAAATTTGACAACCATACAAATTCATCAAATGCAACATCCACCACCTACTCATTTTACGTCAAAAAATCATGATCAAATGACATATTTTATTAATCACCATTATTGTGTTTATTTTGATTATTTTAATAATCTTAAATTTCATTTTCTTGTGAAAGTTAAAGACGTTTTGATTATTTTCATAATTCAATAAAAAAATAATGTATATAAATAAGTTATTTTAATTTTTTTTCTAGTATAACTTCAATCAAGAAATTGGTTAAGTATGATTTTATTTATAAACTCTTTTGTTCATTTTCTCTTCTTCTTTTTTAAAAAATATTTATTCTGCCACAATTTACACTTGAATGAGGGATGTCGATATTATTTGAAGATTATAACTTAGACCCATCAAAAAGACCTGAGATATGCTTTCTGACGTATGCTCAATATTAACATATTAAGCCAAATGTCATGAAAAAGATAGGGGAACAACTTAGTGTCATTCTCATCATCGAAAGCCTTTTTGTATGAACTCATCCAAAAGTTCCAAATATCCTGGAACAAATAATATTTTTCATTTCGATTGGCACCTACCCTCAACCATTTTATGTTGGTTCCTGTTCAATTTTAGTTGTATTTTTTTATATGCTTGTACGTTGAGTTAGTTTTACATTATTTGATCTTTCGTATTGACGATCGTCCTTTTTGTTTTAAAGTTATGTTGGATTATTAGTTTTCGGTGAGAAAATTGATATTCTTTAATCTAAATAACTTCAACAATTTCTTACTTGGTGATTTATGCGCCTTTCTTACTCCAACATCGTCGTCGGTTATTGTCGTCGGTTATTGTCGTCATCATCACTTTGTTTAAGCTTAATAATCTTTGACATTTCCTCCGTCCCTTCAAGCACGATATTTTGGGGTCAGAAAGTACGTACTCTCACAACATAACAAGGTGTGTACATATGGAGCACTAGATTCTTTTAATGTTGTGGTTTCTTCTAACTAGACTAAGGCCCTGTTTACTCAGAGAGTTGAGGACTTTTTTAAGTTTTGTGATTGGAGTTGTAAAATTATAGCAGTTTTTAGTTGTAGTTTATGGAATTGTGATTGTGGTTTAGAGGTATAGTTTTTAGGTTTATTTCAGAATTTGGTGGAGAAAGATTTGAGGAGATTATGATTTTCACTTTTCTTTTTTTGTCCCATCTCTTGTTTCGTCCTCCTCATACTTTCACTATAATATTTCCCTTCTACTCTTCTTCCTTCAGCCCTCACCTCATTTCACAATAATCTTTTCCTTTTCCTCTTTTCATTCCACTTTTCCTCCGATGCAGGCTAATAAGGCAATTTGTGGTGACCTTCGAAATTCGTCGCCATCCGAAACCTAGACAGTGGATGTACGAGGGCCGAAAATCTCGGCGTCGCTGGAAGCCTTGTATATTAGTCTCGTCAGAGTCTTCTTCTCCTTTGCTTACTAGAGTTGAAAAAGCACTGTTATTGGAATTGAAAAGGCACTATAATTGGGAAAGTGGAGTTAAAAAAAACAATGGAATTGAAATGGAGTGGAGGAGGGCATGTTGTCAACGATGGAATTTGAAGTGAGATATGAAGGTTTGAGATCTCCGGCCATTGAAAGTGTCGTCGAAAAGAAGAGGAAGAAAGCCCCATCTATTTGCTATTGATCGATGTTGTGTTTTTCTCATAATTGATATAGGAATATTTTGGTCTTCAACCAAAATTAAAACTAATTCCAAATCATTTAACTAATCGTGTATCACATAGTTTTCTATAAGCCATAAATCTCGAAAATACTCGTGTATAACTGCAACCACCACAAATCACAACTATTTAACTAAACGGGGCTTAAGGTTTTTTTAGTTGTAGTTTTGGGGAGTTTTAATTAGATTTCAAAAGAGACCCACTTATTAGCATGGCGAGGTGTGCTTCCTCTTCTTTCTTTTCCTATCATTTTCCGTCTTGTAACCCTAATTTCTCCATCTCCGGTGTTAAAGGAGGCACTCCATGAGGACTAGTTTTTGGGGACCAAATATTATCATTAGGAAGACAGGTTGTTATCTGGATGTTAGATTGGAGTATTAATTGTAATATTTCGTGGAATTTGTTTTAGAATTTTCATTCCCATTTTGTAAAGAATTGTAATAATAAGAGCAACTTTATTTCTTAACTATTTGGGTTTGTTTTCGAAGCTAGATTTAATTTTAGATTGTGAATGATGATTTGGTAATCGGAATTGGAAACATTTTGTAGTGGTGCTTTTTCTTGCAAAACAAAATTCTTGTAGTAATCAAATTAGATATTGTTTGATGGGTGCTAACTAAGTTTTTTTATGGATCGTCCGTCCTATAATGTGAGCATTTATAAAGAAAATATTTAAATTACCGATTTTGCATTATTGGCAGTAGAAATTATAGATTTTATAAAGGAAATCGACTTGAGTAATATAAAATGTATATTTCGTACACGAAAAATAAAAATTGTTCAAAAACAAAAGCACGTGATATGATGTGAAGTCTTGACCGTGTTTCCTCAGATAATATATACCTCCAAATATGCATACAATCAACAAACTTATGAAGAACAGCAACATAGTACATACATATATGAACAGCTCAACATTCATCTCGATCTGCACTTACTAATCAAATTAAAATAAAAAGGACGATAATGTTACGAACCAAGCTGGTAATTCAATAATAAAAGATGAAAAGATACTCAAAGTAGATGTTACATCCGCTAGCTTCAATTACGTACAGTAGAGCTAGCTAATACAATCCTATAAGGATTGTCAACTTAGCTCTAGAATTTGCATAAATTATAATGCAACTACAATACAATGCAGTATATGTTATGATAACACAACATATATAGAGGAACTATTGGAGTAAGCTGCGAATAACAGAGGCTTCGGCACTGTCGTCATCGGTTGCATCGAGGAGCTGGGAAAGACGGTCACTCAGGTCGTCTACCTCCCTGTGTAAACTCCTTATGTAATTGCACGTTTCTTGTAACACCCGGTTCGCAGATGCCTACATTCATATTTCATGCCCGTTTGATTAGAGCAGTTATATAAATAAATATGATTTTGTAATATTTTATTTTCGAAAATGATTCTTATTTTGATTTTTGTTTGAGTAATTTCTAGTAGTGAATATAGTAAGATGCATAACGTAACGATATTGTATATTTGAAAGTCCAGCAAGTTGTAGATAGTTGCAGCACGAGAAAGTCAACTAAGAAATGGAACGATCTTTCGAGAGTATATATATATAATGAATTAAATGCATGCAGTATTATAATGGTGGATCATGTGACTTATCGTACATACACCGCTTAGCAAGTAAGACTAATTAAAAGGGAAGTTACGCGTTTTAATAAAGAATTGAATTGATTGAAATATTGAGTGAACGTGAAATTAAGTATAGGGTAAGCGTACCTTGTCAGAGTTCCTCCGCCTTCGGAGCTCGGGGACGAGCTGGTGAAGCTTGGAGACGAGGGAGGCGATCTGATCATCGCTAATGGCGGAAACACCTGAAGACTGGTGTCTGGATCGTGATCTTCTGCTCGACATTATTAATTAGTGTGAATGATTTGATTGAGGAATGTATATATATGAGTTTGGAATTGAGAGAGTGATGAGGAGAATGCGAAGTGGGATTGGGGGATTTTATAAGTGAAGGGGAGAGACAAGGTGTGGACACAAAGATAAGGCAAGCCACGAGATGGGAAATTGAAAGAGATGCAGAAGAGTGTTGGAGTGTTACAAGGAGACAACGTGTATGGGAGAAATACGGTGGGCTAACCCTTGTTTTATATTAGACTTTCTCTATATACTTGTCACATGTATAATTTATACTACACTTTTCGGTCTAAATCACACTATATTGCGACCAAAAAATAATAAATACTACTATTAATAATATATATAAAAATACCGAAATGACCAAAAAATACATTTATTTTTTTTAAGAGCATTCAACTAACTAATTATGAAAATTAAAAAGAAGGGGATATAGCAAGAATCAAAGCATGAACCTTTTCATTAAAGAGCATTCAGCTAACTAATTGTGCTAGCAATTTGAAGTGAATAATTATTATCATGTTAATATATATTGAGTCCCTATAGTTTTGGGGCCTATTCTAAAGCACCGCATGGACCGGTGTCTAGGCCGGCCCTGTTCATTAAAGATGGCGTTCACCCCATTGTGTCTCGATCCACATATCCCACTCGCCTCCATCACATCAATATACCTTCTATTCTTTATAGGTAAGCCCTCGAGCTTCGTCGGAGAAGACGGTCCGCCGCCGTTTGGGGAGGATTTATTCAACTTCATGTCTCAATCGTGTTCGGAACCAAAACCGTCGGAGCAAGTCCAGATCTGTTCTTCGAACCCTATCCGAGCAAGGCCGGAACCTTTCGCCGTTATGTTCGAACCCTAGCCGAGTAAGGACAGATATGTTCTTCTTCGAACCCTAAACGAGCAGTTCTTCTTTGAACCGAGCAAGGGTAGATCTGTTCTTCTTCGAACCCTAGCCGCCACAATTGTTGATGAATTAAGAGAAAATGGGAAATTTTGTGAAATTACAAAAAAGATGACATATTTTATATTTATTATTTTATATTTATGTAAATGACCTAAATTTGTGTAAACCGAGGCTTGTGTAAATCGAGACATTGTGTAAATCTTGTGTAAATGATACAACTTGTGTAAGTCAAGACGACGGTTTGTGTATATATAGGTTATATGTAAATTGAGACGACTTGTGTAACTCGAAAGAGGTATTGTGTAATTACAATTTTTTGTAAAATCAAACATTATGTTTTTGTAACACTAGTTTGTGTAAGTAGTCATTAAATATAACTTTAAAAAAAAATATTAGGTTACCAATTTCAATTAGTCTAGCTGATATAAGGATGAGAAGGTTTGTCATTCAGAGTTCGAAACCCACTAAGTGTAAGATTTCTATTTTAGACATACTTTGTGTAGCTCGATTTGGGCCTGAGCTTTATTAAATAGATTGAGCTTGAACGTCTAAATATTAAAATTACAAGCTAACAATTTTAATTAATCTTTATATATAAATAATAGGGGTCTAGTTTGTTACCCATAACTTATTTACTATCCTAAAAAAAGTCTACCTACCTATTTTTTAATATTTTTTATATCATGATTACGGTAAAAAGAAATTCAAAAATAAATAGTGATATTGTGAACTTCAACTCTAAAGTTCGAATTATTTCAAATAAAAATATGTATAGTGTGGACCCCAGAGCTTGGTAAAATTTTAATAATAAGTTAATAATTTGCATGATTTTTAATAATTTTAAATTCAGATTATTTTTAGTCTAATGTAAATTGGATTGTCATTAATTTCGCCTGTAAAATACTGATTTTCAGAGGTGATCCTTACAAAAAAATTCGTAATCAATGATATTATATAATGACAAAATAAGTGGGGGGCTTTGTCACCAAATTTGGAAAGAGTTCAAATGGGTTAGGGCCTTAGGAGCAAGGCTGCTTATTAGTGTTCCAGCCATCTGGCCCCCATCCCTGGTCGAGTCACCCTCCATCTACATTCACACCTAACCCTACATTAATCTTGTTTAATTATGTCCTATCACTTATTTTTTGAGACACCATCATCATCTAATTATTGTGTCACATAAAATCCTGCTAATAATTTTGTGTTTTTTTTATATGAAAGGACAATTTATTCATTTATGTTTTGACATAGTTATCTTCTAAGATGAGTGAGTACTGATT
The DNA here is from genome assembly GCA_002319775.1 of Fagopyrum tataricum. Lineage (NCBI taxonomy): Eukaryota > Viridiplantae > Streptophyta > Magnoliopsida > Caryophyllales > Polygonaceae > Fagopyrum > Fagopyrum tataricum. Next base: position 8,469,770 of record CM008281.1, read on the forward strand.
AGGGATAACTCTTGCAGTAGTCATCTGATCTTCCATGGGAAGATCATGTACTGGTGCAGACAGACAACAAATCCATGTATTAAATTGGATATTGTTATAATAGATCCGTAAAAGATGATGAAAAAATAAATAAACAAGCAATACCAAAAGTATGGAGTTAGCAGTTTATTAAAATTGTATTGTTTGTGATTAGAAACACCCCTAATATTCGGATGCCAGAACTGATTTTCGAACTGATTTTTTAAATTATTTAGTTTTGATACAAAACGGGGCAATATTATCATATGTACGAGGCCTTCAATGGTTGAGCTGTAAAACGAGTTACTATTGTGCTTCTTTCTTTCTAAAGGGTCAGAATATGAATATATTTTAAAGTTTAGTTTGTTACATTTTAGTTTTGATACAAAACGGGGCAATATTATCATATATACGAGGCCTTCAACGGTAGGGCTGTCAAACGAGTTACTATTTGTGCTTCTTTTTTTCTAAAGGGTCAGAATATGAATATATTTTAAAGTTCAGTATATTACATTTTAGGCTTGACTCGTCGGCCTATAATAATATTGTAGGAATGTTATTTTAATCGAGTTAATTGGACTTTACTTGTTCACTTTCTAAATGAATTCAGAATGAACATTTTAAAGCACTAAACTTTAGGTTCAAATCAACTATAAAAATGAGCATAACTTGGACAAGTCAATAGGAGGATGGTTTGGCTGATGTAACAACCTATTCTAGAGTATTGTACACGCGTGTTATTAAGTTTTATATACCAGCAAAAGTAATTGTATTTTGTGCATATTTTGGCCGGTTTAGATGGCTTGTATGATTTATTCAATCAGGTGATAAAATGTTTCACATTGATTATAAAGGATGGGTTTCGTAGATAAGTTTGATGAGTACTTATCTTATTATTGATTAATACCTTTTAGGATGAAATCTTTTATTGAGTTTATATAATATACATTTTAATTTTTTTGTTAAAAAAATGAAAGCGGTTAAGTTGGACTATCTCATATATATATATATATATATATATATATATATATATATATATATATATATATATATATATATAGTTCAACATAAATCATTCTTGCAGATGTGAACATCAAATTCGAAATTATCAAAAAAATTGGTAATAAGAGTTGAGATTTCCAAATAGGTCAACCGGTTAGCAACATAGTTAATTTATTTGAAAATATCTTGACACCAAAATTGATGACCTTTCTGTATGGTTTCGGTTAGAAATATTGTTAATTTATTTGAAAATGTCTTTGATATGACATATACTTCTGTTTTTAGAAACGATTTAAGGGTGTTTTTTTGACACCAAAATTGATGACCTTTATTATAGTTTTGGATAAGAAAACCAACGGAGATAACTCAAATCAAGTTTATAATTAAGTACGTTGAAATTCAGATTTTGATTTTTTTACTTAATAATTTTTTTTTGTTTAATATACATTTGGACCAGTAACCTACCGTCACAATTTCCTTGAAGGAGGTGTACTCAAAGAAAAGATACTCTGTATTCTGTCGGTCCAAGGTTGCACGTTTTACACATATCCTCAAGGGCGGACGAGTAATACAATTTGTGTATGTCCAATGTCTGGCTACCTAGTTTTTGTATAATACCTAGGATTTAATAACAACATTATCCAACCGAGTTTGTCTAGGTTTAAGCTAACAACACACATTTCAACTATGTTCGTGCGTATTGTATGTATAATATATATTATACTACTAATAAGACCCTAGCCTTCTAATAGGAAAGGGATCCAGTGTCATATTTTTGACTCGTTTCAGTTTCAGTATTTAACTCAAACATCGAGAGAGTGAGTGCAGTGAGTATTTTAGTATATATTAAGTAGACGTGCATGGATATGCATGCATGGGTTCTCATATCGAGAAGGTAAATTGGCCGGTTATGGCTACCTATACATACCTTGTTTATAGTTAGCTATTTTTTTTATGCCTATTGGCATATGTATGTCAAGGGAAAAATTGACATTTTACAGATAAAAAATTAAGTGGCTAGACTATGCATGGCTTGATCGGATACATGTGCTTCAACAAATTAAAGTTACCGAATATACTGTAATTCCCCGAATTCGTAGGACTCGAAGTGCTACTGGGCTAGGATCTTACAATGGATTCTGGCCCTAGTCTGACAACAACTTCACTGAATCTTATAACAAGACACCAATAGATTAAAACAAAAACATAAAAACTGATATATATATATATATATATATATATATATATATATATATATATATATATATATATATATATATATATATATATATATATATATGTCAAAAGGATAATACAGAGTACTGCTGAGTACAAAGTCAAACTAAAATCCGTACAATAATGATAATCTCAAAAACCCCACGAATATGCCCCGTGTACGGAACCCTCAGCAGATCACCCCTCCGGATCACTCCGCAGCTCTCCTAACCTGCGAGGGATCTACAACACGGTATGAAACCGTTAGCTAACTATACACATATATAAGAAGATGCTAAAGCACAAACACACCTCAGAAATGATAAACACTTCAGCATGATATCAAACATTTACCCGGTTTATTATCTTTAATAAGTTGAATCATTCAATCGTATAAATAAATATATATGAAGATAGGTGACACTAGGAATATAATCCCCGCCTCTGAGTACTCTAACCAGCTGGGGTAGTATCAGCACACCTCCCTGTACCCTGTGGAAATGGTGAGGGGCCTTCCTTTATACCAGATCTGACCTGACTACAAAGAACCTCCCAGACTCCACTATGGGATGAAAGGGAAAGGTTATCACAACCACTACAATGGGAGGTCAATATAACATAGGTCGGTGACCAAATAATAACACATGTTATAAAGCACATAACACACACCACTCAAGCATACATCCAATATAAGGATAGTAGCTAAGTAAGTCCTATGGACTTACCTCGATCTCAGAAGTAACTCAAGTATGATCCATTCTCAGAAACGTCCACTCCAAACTGGAAGACAACACAGCCTATACAAGACACACATATATATATCACAATCCTATCACACAAAGGGTCACACCTAGACCCAAGGGATCCATAAGGGATCATATCCAACTCATAACCTCAAGGCCGTAACCGGCATATCTATATCATACGCATCATAAACCGATACCTAGCATGATACTAGTTCCCTCATACTAGAAAGGAAAGGAACTACCTAACTATAGGTAGTTCCGGGACAAGACGCACCTGCGTTAACGGAGGACGCATGGGCGGAAGGTAAGCGGCTGCAGGCGCGGTGGGACTTAGCCGCGGGAGCGGTGACAAGGTCGCTGGCAAGCGCAGGCACGGAGCGGGCGCGGCGGCACGATAGCCGCAGGGGCGGTGACTCTCGGCCGCAGGGCGGCGATAACGCAAAGAAGAATCCCGCGAATCCTCTTTCACTCTTCACGTGATCAATTCACGTCTTCACTCAGCCAAAACCAAGCATATACAAATACATACACATACCAACATTAATCTATACACCATTCATCTAATCCTAAGCTAAGGAAGATGGATTCTAGGGAGAGGAAGAAGAGAACAAGGGAAGAGGCTTACCACAGCTACAGCTTAGCAAGGAAAGAACAGAACCAAGGCCTCACAGCTGGCTTCAAGCTCAGCAACATACATCACAAGCATCACAACCCAGAAAGCCACACAAAACTCTTCCACACATCCAAGAACACAAGCAAGATAAGGAAGGAGAGAAGGAAAGCAAGGGATCGTGAGAAGCTGAAAATGGTGAGAAACCCTTGCTCATTCAGCCAAGGTGTAACTTTAAGAGGAAGGAAAAGGAAGGAGTAAAGCACGGTCCAAGGGGTCAACGAAAACGGCTGCAGCCGCAAGAACCCGCGGGGGCGGCGAAGATGGCCGCGAGAGCGGAGACCCGCAGGTGCGGCGGAGATGGCCGCAGGAGCGGCTGAGCCAATCTCGGCCAAAGTCGAGCTCGGTCAAAGATCAATCTCGGTCCAAAAGAAAAGGCTCTCACATCTCACCCCCCTATAAACAAGTTTCGTCCCGAAACATGCAAGATCCTAAAACCAATCGGACTCAGAAGCCGAGATAACACTCTCTATAATCTCAAACATAAGCATGGAGGAAATCATCAACTCCAGCAGTAACTATACTATCCAGGGCCTAGAGGATAACCATCTCTAGCCAAACCATAAACATATCACAAGGCATAGAGGAAACACATCTCTAGCCGTATCATACCCATAACAGAAAGGCATGGAGGAAGTACATCTCCAACACTACTATGTCCATCAAAATAGCTTGGAGGAAAGAACCATCTCCAGCTAAATGCTAAACGTAACGCAATAGCATGGAGGAAAGAACCATCTCCACCTATAAACAGGAAATCATACTAGCATAACAAGATCTAATAAGATTATAATCACATCAAAGCTAGCATGAAAATAAACACATCATAGCATAGAAGCATATAAGTATATAAGACTCACCAAGCTAGTACTAAGATCTACTCGGTGATCCTACTGGTGCATCTAACTCAGCATAGAACTCTAGATAGTTCCTCTGGATACTATCCTCAGTCTCCCATGTAGCCTCCTCGGGTCCTCGTTTCGACCACTGTATCCTCAACATAGGAATGTCCTTCGAACGCAAGCGTCTAATACCTCGCTCTAGGACTGCAATAAGATGCTCTACAAACGTGTGGTCCGGCTCAACCACCAAATCCTCATAACTCACAATGTGCCTCGGATCTGGTATATACTCCCTCAGCTGAGACACGTGGAATACAGGGTGAACACCCTCTAATCTCGGAGGCAAGGCTAATCTGTAAGCTGCGCTCCCAACTCGATCCAGAATCTCGAACGGTCCGACATATCGGGGATTCAACTTCCCCTTAATGCCAAAAAGCCTAACACCTCGTGTCGGGGACACTCTCAGCCACACATGGGCTCCAACCCTGAACTCTAGAGGTCTACGCCTCCTGTCAGCATAAGACTTCTGACGGCTTTGTGCAGTCAGCATACGCTCTCTGATCAATGCTACCCGAGCCATATCATCCTGAATCTGATCAGGTGCTAAACCACTGACACTACTCTGCTCATCCCAGCATAACGGGGTACGACATCTTTGTCCATACAGTGCCTCATATGGGGCCATCCCAATAGATGCATGCCAGCTGTTGTTGTAGGAGAACTCAACAAGTGGGAGATGATCCGTCCACACCTGTCCCCAATCCAACACACAAGCTCGCAACATATCCTCTAGGGTCTTAATGGTCCTCTCTGACTGACCATTTGTCTGAGGATGGAACGCAGTCGTGAAGTGCAAACTCGTCCCCAGGGCAGTCTGAATCTTCTGCCAGAATCTCGAGGTAAATCGCCCATCTCTATCTGAGACGATCGTCCTCGGTACACCATGGAGTCTCACTATCTGCCTAGTGTACTCCTCAGCTAATCTGCTCACCAGCCACGTCTCCTTGATAAGAATGAAACGTGCCGTCTTCGTCAATCTGTCTACTATAACCTAGATGGCATCAAAACTCCGGCTCAGCCTCAAGCCAGTCACAAAATCCATGGTGACGTCCTCCCACTTCCTCTGTGGAACAGGAAGGGGATGAAGCTCACCTCCAGGTCGGAAATGCTCGATCTTGACCTGCTGGCAGGTCGCACACTGAGCTACAAATCTGTCTACATCAGGCTTCAGCCCTCCCCACCAATATATACGTCTCAAGTCCTGATACATCTTACTCATACCTGGATGTACAAAGTAAGGTGTACAGTGAGCCTCCTGTAAAATCCTTTGCCTCAGCTCTGTATCAGCAGGTACACAGACGCGGCCATGGCACCTCAAAACTCCATCTGCTCCAAGCAGGAACTGTGGTGCCTCATCCCGAGACATCCTATCTCTGATCCTCTGTAAAGTCGGGCAGGTCTCCTGTTTCTGTCGGATCTCATCCAATAGATCAGGAAGAACCTCTAAAGTACGCAGCTGGGCATCCTCATCAGGAAACTAGATGTTCAACTCCAACCAGATCAGATCTCTCTGCAACTGATGCTGAACTGTCAGCCTCGCAATCGCCTGCTCTCGAGGCGTCTTCCTACTCAGGGCGTCGGCGACAACGTTCGCCTTCCTTGGATGGTACAAAATCTCTAAATCGAAGTCCTTGATCAGCTCAAGCCACCTACGATGGCGGTTATTCAATTCCCGTTGTGTGAAAATATACTTCAGACTCCTATGGTTTGTGAAGATCTGACATGTAGCACCATACAGGTAATGTCTCCAGATCTTCAGTGCATGAACTACCGCTGCCAACTCCAGATCATGAGTCGGGTTGTTCTCCTCATACGTCTTCAGCTGTCGAGACGCATATGCAATAACCCTGCCTCTCTGCATCAAAACACATCATAAGCCTAGCTTGGATGCATCACTGTAAACCACCAAATCCTCAGTACCCTCTGGCTGTGCCAAAATAGGAGCAGAAGTCAAACACCTCTTCAACTCCTCGAAACTTTGCCTGCACTGATCAGACCACACAAATCTGGTAGTCTTCCTCAGCAAACTCGTCAGTGGACGGGCAATCACAGAAAATCCCTCCACAAAGCGTCTGTAATAACCGGCTAGGCCAAGGAAACTACGTACTTCCTTGACGTTCGTCGTTGTCGTCCATGCTACTACTGCCTCAATCTTCGTTGGATCCACCTTGATCCCCTCAGCTGAAACCACATGACCCAGGAATGCTACCTCTGACATCCAGAACTCGCACTTAGAGAACTTAACATAAAGTTCTCTACCCCGCAAAACCTGCAATACAGTCCTCAAATGTCCTGCATGCTCCTCTCCACTGCGAGAGTATACCAGAATGTCATCAATAAAAACCACCACAAAACTGATCAAGGAAGTCGATGAAGATACTGTTCATCAACTACATAAAGACGGCTGGGGCATTCGTAAGCCCAAATGGCATCACTACAAACTCGTAGTGGCCATATCTGGTCCGGAATGTTGTCCTGTGCACATCCTGCTCCCTCACCCTCAGCCGGTGATACCCGGAACGTAGGTCAATCCTGGAAAACACGGTCGCTCCTGTAGCTGATCTAACAAATCATCAATGCGCGGCAGTGGATTACTGTTCTTGATGGTCACCTTGTTCATTTCTCTGTAATCAATACACAGTCTCAGCGATCCGTCCTTCTTCCGTATGAAGAGGAAAGGTGCTCCCATGGGGACACACTAGGGCGAATGAAGCCCTTCTCAGCGAACTCCTCGAGTTGCTTCTTCAACTCCAGCATCTCGATAGGCGTCATCAGGTATGGAGCCTTTGAGATGGGTCTCGTACCAGGCTCTAACTCGATACTAAAATCCACACTCCTCTGAGGCGGCAAGCTGGACGGCTCAGCAAAAACATCAGTAAACTCACAGACAACTGGAATGTCCTCTACAGCTGGACTCTCCCCCTCCTTCAAAGCATAACACCAGAAGGCCTCGCAACCCTGTGCAATCAGTCTAGCTGCCCGTATAGCACTGATAACTGTGCCTACCTTTCCAAGGTCCCAACCTCGGAAAACCTCTATCTGGCCTAACTCGGTAGAGAGGGTAACAATCCTCCTACCTACATCTAGAACTGCAAAGTGTCTAGCCATCCAACCCATACCTAAAATGACCTCTTCATGCTCTAGTGGCATGACAAAGAAGTCAACTAGTAACACACGGTCCCTACAGAAATGGGACAACCGTGAATCTCACGGGTACCTCTGACCCTACCACCATCAGGTAACCCTATAATAAAGGGCATCCCCTCATCTGTATCTAACCCAAGACGCTCTACACAGGCATCAGAAATAAAAGAGTGCGTAGCACCAGTATTAAATAAAACTCTAACAGGTAAACCATGAATCAGAATGGTACCTGTAGCAGTAGGTGCAGCTGGCTCTCTGCACTCCTCAGCTCAAAAACACGACCTTGTGGGCCTCTGGTATCAGTGGTGCCCCACCACGGCCTCTGCCTCTACTCGGCCCAAGGAGCAGATCCCTGAGTCGTAGGGCGATCTGGGACTCTCTGCTGTCCCTGAGTCTGTGCTGCTGCTGAGGTGGCCTCTGCCCACCTCCCGCTACACTGGCAGGAGAAGAACCCTGCTGAGATGCAGCTCCGCCCTGGCGGCAATAAACGGCTCTATGACCCTGTCTACCACAGGTAAAACAAGTCACCAACGGGCCTCGTACACTCGGGCTTCAGATGCCCTGGATCTCCACAGTTAAAACACTGTCGTCCCATCTCTGTAGCTGGTGCAGATACAGAACGACCCTGACGTCTCTGACTACCCCAACACTAGCAGCTCCAGCAGTACCACTGGCCTGCCCCGTACGCTGTCTCTTCTCAGACCTTCCGGCCTGAGAAGCTCTCCTCTGCCAGCCCTCTCTCTCTCATAATCTGCAGCTCTGTCCTGATAGTCCATCAAGGACTCACAGTGAAAACCTGCCATGTAGGCTCGGGTACCATCCTCAATCGTCGAGAGAACAGATAAACATGCTGATCAACAGGAGGTGCAGCTGGACCCAGTAAAGCCAGCTCCTCTTGGAATCTCTTGATGGCCTCTGAAACTGGCACATCATCAAATCCGGCCTCAACAAAATCACGCAGTTTCTCCTTCCTCAGTGAGGCAGGGCAGAAACGCTCTCGGATCAAGGTCCTCATCTGGTCATAGCTGGTAACCTGACCCGTACTGACCTCCACCAGTGTTGTGCAGCTCTCTGAACAGAGTCTGCACCAACTCGATCTGCCTATCAGCTGGACACGAATAGACTCCAGAGCTGAGTCTACATGC